>CM044104.1:2245076-2277551 GCA_024174645.1 Lemna minuta | reverse complement strand
TCCCGCCCACCCTCTATCCCTCCCTCTCACCCTCCCTCCCTCTCTCCCGCCATCCATCGCTCTCTCTCCCGCTCGCCCTCCCTCTCTCCCGCCCTCGCCCCTCTCTCTCTCTCCTGCCCTCTCTCCCTCCCCCTCTCCCTCCCTCCCTCTCTCTCTCTCTTCTTTGAGAGATTATGAGGGAGGGAGGGCGGGAGGGAGGAAGTGAAAGTCTCGACTCTCCGCTCCGAGTTTCGTTCTTTATCGAATCTAAAAAACCTCATAATCTCTCAAAGTTCCTTCTCCAATTCTTCTCTCTCTTCTTTCTCTCGCATAATCTTGGACCCCAGTTTCTCTCTCAAGAGACTGACCTGGGTCTCAAACTCTTCTCTCTCTTCTTCCTCTCTCCTCACCTCAGCCTCCATCTCTCCCACCTTCTCTCTCGAGAAATTGACCTGGGTCTCCACCTCTTCTCTCTCTTCTTTCTCTCGCTTAATCTCCCCGCCTCCATCTCCCCCACTTTCTCTCTCAGGTAACATACCTGGATCTTCGTCTCTTCTCTCTCCTCTCTCTTCCTCTCAATCTCCAACTCCATCAGCCCTACTTTCCCTTCCAGAATTTTTATCCAGTTTTCGGACTCCTCTACCTACTTCAAAGAAGATCTCTCACACTCAACAGACTCCAGAATGCAAATTCTATTTCCCTTTTAGCTTTTGAGAGCTCAAGTTTTAAATGCCCAACCTCGGAGGCAAGAATCCCGACCTTCTCAGCATTGATCTCCGTGATCTTCATGGCGTCGTCTGCGTGACTCAGAGCCGCATTTTTCGTCTGCGTCCGAGTTTTCCTGGGCGATCTTCTGCTTCGTGATGGCTTCCTCGTGCTTGGATTTCATCTCCCGCAGCTCCTCCAGAGCTGTGGATCTCTCCATCTGAGCTTCGGAGAGGAGATCCCTCATCTTTTGTAAAGAGCTACCCCTGAAGACACTCCCGAATCCACCTTCTCCGATATTCAACTGAGTAAACTCCTTGGTCGCTTCCGCTAGCTCTCTCAGATCAATTCGCGCCGGACACCAGTGGTTTCTCTCCATCTGGGTTTTTCGCATTTCTAGCCAGGAAATTTCTAGTGGGAACTATGGTCCCATAAGCTACCGTAGAAACCATAGTAATTACACTGAGCCAGGACAATTCAATGCGAAACAAAAATGACGCTTAAATCGAAGATACGAAATCGAGACCAAAAAATGAAAAACAAAATCAGAAAGCAACGGAAATCGAAATCGGAATCCAAATCCGAATCGAAAAACCGGAAAATCGGAAAACAAAATGGAAAAAACGAAATCGGAAAAACGAAAACCGGAAAATTGGGAAAATCGGGAAAAACGAAAAAAATGAAAAAGTCGAAATCGGAATCGGAAAACGGGAAAATCGGAAAACAAAATGGGAAAAAATGAAATCGGAAAAACGAAAACCGGAAAATCGGGAAAACGAAAAACGAAAATCGAAAATACGAAATCGAGACCAAAAGACGAAATCGGAAAGCAACGGAAAACGAAATCGGAATCGAAACGACTTTCGGAGTACCAAAAATTAAAAAAAAAGGGAAATCGGTGTTCTCGGGGGAGAGAGAGGGAGAGAGAGAGAGAGAGAGAGACCTACCTTCTTCTTCAGGAGGTTGCGAGGAGAGAGAAAGTCGGGGAGAGAGAAAAAGAAAGAGTGAGGGAGAGAGAAAAGAAGAGAGAAAGATATGGGTATGTACTAATGTAACCATCATTAAAATTCGTATAATAATGTATATATAAGCTACATTCAAAATTCATGTATGTATACAGAGGGGTAAAAACGGAAGAAAAAAGAGCTTCACCATAGGGAAAAACCTATTCTGTTATGTAATAAAGAAGATAAGATAATAATATATAATATAAATATTATACTTTTACCTTTAAAAACAGTTATAATCTCAAAAAATATGGGTTATCAAATCATTAAACTCTAATTTATCAAAATTAACCCTAAATCAAAGTATTTTGAGATTATAATGACTTTTTAAGAGAATAATAGAAAAATCTATATGAATATGATAACATGCATGGAAATGAAATCATTTATGCCTTAATATACACTAAAAATCATGTTTTATGATGTAAATATAGCATGTTATCAGTCATCCACTTTCTGCCTATCCGATTACCCCCGTCCTGCAAGGTCATGCACTTTCTGCCTCGCCGTCCTAACCCCTCGAAATCAATCGTCCTGTTCCCTCCACTCTCAGACCAAATCCACGCTGCCCAGCCTTCCCAAAATTTCTCTTCCCCCCGCCATCCCGCGAGACTTCACCCTCATTCCCGAATTCTGTAATTTCATTCCCCAGCATTCCGCCGAATTTGCACCTCCCTTCTACCGCTGCTCCCCGTCTCCAACGCCCCGTCCCGATGAATCCCCATCTTCCCGGTTGCATTGTCTAGCCGCTCAGCCCCTTCCTTCCCCGACGATCCACCTTCCCCAATTATCGTGATCCCCCCCCTTCGCGGAATTCAGTCCGCCTCGACCACAGCCTGCCGCTAGCCTAACGATCGCGCAACCAATCCCCCTCACACACGGTCGAATCCCTCCATCCTAACCATGCGAATTCGCCCTCACGCACGGTGGATTCCTCTCTTCCGCTCGGTCGGGTTTACCCTTGCAATCGATCGATTTCAACTCCTCAAGCCTACCTCCCCATCCTCCCATCGCCCCGTCGACCGAATCTCCTCCCCTCCTGCAGATTTCTCTCTGCCGCGCTGCACGAATTCAAGAATTCACAAAGGAAGGGAGAATTTGCCTCATTCGGGTGTGCCGCGACCAGCCGATCGTATCACTTCCGGCCGTGCCCAGCGAACGCGCTCACCTGCAACTGCTCCAAGGGTGATCCCGCCCAACGCAGACGCCAGTCGTTCCGGCCTCCCCCGGAGGTCGTGCGTGCGTCCCCACTCCGCCTGCATCTGCACCTTCGCTCGATTTTGCTTCTGCGGCAAGATCGGAACCTGTGCCAGCATTGACGTCAAGACCAGCCTGGTTCCCAGAAGTCACCAGCGTTGACTAAGGCCATGCTCGCGTACGCCCGCGCTTGCCCGAGAACCGAATTCAAGTCATGAATGTGACTTGAATTTGGCCTGTTCCTGATCTGACCTCTTGAACGCGTCGTGCCCGCTTTGGCTGCAATCCCGGCCACCAGGGTTGTGTCCGCACCTGCTCCCAAACCGCGCCTGTTCCCAGCCCATGCAGTGCCCGCTCGGTCTCAGCTGGCCCCGCCTCCTCCTCAACCGCGCCCACCCTCATTCCGACCGTGCCCGTTTCTTTCTACGAGCTGTGGTTGTGCCTTACCCCAGGCCACGGCCGCATCCAACTCCTGGCCGCACACATGTTTTCTCACCGCCCTGCAGTGCCTCGCCCGTATCATGTACGAGCGACTCTCCAATACGCCATGACCCTCCGGGCACGCGCCCCGCAGATTAGCTTCAACCCCTTATTTTAAAGTTTAATTACTTTTCGAAGCGTTTCCTTTACTCATCTTCGCCGCCGACGGACGACGTAGGTAGGGTAGTACGGGTATAGGTTTGAGACTTCTGACACGTACGTCAGGTCCGGTACTGAGCGTGGGCTGCAGCCTCCTGGCTACTCCACGACGAGCAACTTCCACGCCTCTGGACGTGGATCGAGAGGATCTCACTCTATCCATCATCGCGAGTTTCCCCGGGTCACCCGGAGTTGACTCCGCTGATCGGCAAGCCTGCCTGTACTTAGGTTTAGGTTAGAGGTCGTATTTAGAGTCTAGGATTTGCCTACTATGAGCTTAGAATGTGAGTGCATGGAGTCATTAACTCAAAGTTTAGAAAGAAGAATGAGTGGATGAGAAGTATAGAAAGTTTTGAAAAATCATACTATGAGCTTGAGTACATCCTTAGTTTGGATTTTATGGCTCCCCAAAGGAATACCTAGATCCCTAATTCCATCGACTCTACCACCTCCTCAACATACACTTAAGGTTGCTCTTCCCACAACTTTCTAAACAAGTGGAGGTGTAAATGAACTCTATAATTTTCTATTTCATGTGTTTTTGAAAAGATCATGTTGCTGTTCACATGTATAAAAATAAGATCATGCATAGAATACTAAATGAAGAAATGCAAAAATTTTAAAAAATTTTAAGTTTTCTAGAAAACTCCCCCCCATGCTCGTTCCTTTTATTGTCCTCAATAAAACTCAACATGCTCATGAAAAATGTGATGAAAATCAATATACATGGCATGCAACATCAGTAAAAGTAAATGAGGCATAAGAGGGAAAAGAAAAGCTTAGCGGGAATTTGCATTGGTTGCATTCTTCTCTTCATTTTTGGAGTTGCGTTGGAGCTGAATTTCTTCTTTTTATGATCCCTTCTCCATAGTACCTAAGAAACTTATAAAGAAGCAACAGTAAACATCAAAGCAAATAGCAAATATAAAAGTAAAAATAAATGCTAAAACAAGAACAAATGCAAAAATAAAATAAAGATGGGTTGCCTCCCAACAAGCGCTAAGTTTTATGTCTTTAGCTAGACGTAACCCACTCCAACGACTAACTAGTGGCTGAGGTCTCTAGGGATTGCAGCTCTTCTCTATGAGGAGGTGGAGGTCCTTCTTCACCAATATATGGTTTCAACCTCTGTCCATTTACCTTGAAGGAATTTTGGGTCTTGGGATCTAAAATCAAGACCGATCCATTGTCATACACTTCAAGGATCTCATATGGACCATCCCACCTTGAGCGCAATTTCCTTGGAAAGAGTCTAAGACTAGAATGATAAAGCCATACCTTGTCATGAACATGAAAAGATTTCCTATTAATGTGCTTGTCATGATAGGCTTTATTTTTGGCTTTATAAATCTCCGCATTTTGATATGACTCATTCCGGAGTTCTTAGAGCTCTTGAAGTTGTAGAAGTCTTTCTTTTCCAGCTTGATCAAGAGATATATTGAGCTTTTTAATGGCCCAATATGCTCTATGCTGTAACTCGACGGGGAGGTGGCAAGGCTTGCCATAAATGAGCCTAAAAGGAGACATCCCAATGGGTGTCTTGAATGTGGTGCGGTAGGCCCATAGAGCATCGGGTAGCTTCGCTGCCCAATCTCTTCCATCCGTGCGAATGATCTTCTTCAATATGTTCTTGACTTCTCTATTGCTCACTTCTACTTGGCCATTTGCTTGGGGGTGATACGGGGTCGTGACGCGATGGTGAACTTCATATTTCTTAGGTAAACTCCTGAAATGAGAGTTAGTAAAGTGAGATCCACCATCACTAATAATAGCTCTAGGATAACCAAATCGAGAAAAGATATTGTTAACAATGAACTTATTAACCACTCGATGATCGTTTGTCCTCATCGGTATCACCTCGACCCATTTGGACACATAGTCCACCGCAACAAGAATATACTCCTTGCCCTCCGACGGTGGAAATGGCCCCATAAAATCAATCCCCCAAAGATCAAAAATTTCTACCTCAAGGATGGTTTGCACGGGCATTTCATCTCGCTTTGAGATGTTCAATGCGGATTGGCACTTTAGACACTCCTTGCAATAGTGGATCGCATCCTTGAATAGAGTTGGCCAATAGAAGCCACTTTGTAGCACCTTCGCTCCCGTCTTCCTCAACGCAAAATGTCCTCCACATAGAGATGAGTGACACATAGCTAGAATATGCTCTTGTTCCTCCTCCGGAACGCATCACCGAATAATCTGATCAGCCCGTACATGGAACAATTGGGGTTCTTCCCAAATATAATGTTTCACATCATATGCAAATTTCTTCTTTTGATGCGTGTTCTAATAATCGGGGATAGATTTTATGACTAAGTAATTAACAATATGTGCAAACCAAGGTACCTTAGTCATAATGGCGAGGAGCTGCTCATCGGGAAATGTATCACAAATCTCACCTGAAGATGTAGTGTGGAGTCGAGAAAGATGATCAACCACTGAGTTCTCACTTCCCTTCTTATCCTTGATCTCCAAATCGAATTCTTGAAGGAGGAGAACCCATCCAATCAGTCGCGGTTTGGCCTCTTTCTTGGACAGAAAGTACTTCAATGCGGCATGGTCTGTGTAGACAATGATCTTGCTGCCCAAGATATAAGGCCTAAACTTCTTCAAAGCAAAGACAACCGCCAACAACTCCTTCTCCGTAGTCGTGTAATTCAATTGAGCGTCGGCTAGTGTCTTGCTCGCGTAACATATGGCTCTCGGCTTTTTGTCGATTCGTTGCCCCAAAACCGCGCCCACTGCAAAATCAGAAGCATCACACATAATCTCAAAAGGTAAGTCCCAATTAGGACTTTGTAGAATAGGCACTTCCACTAAAGCTTGCTTCAGCTGCATAAAGCCGTGCTTCCCTTATTCCTCTATGATAAAGTCTTTTTCCTTTCAAAGAAGAGAAGTCAGTGGTTTTGAGACCTTAGCAAAATCTTGAATAAAGCGACGATAAAAACCGACATGCCCTAGGAAACTTCTAAATTCTCTTATCGACTTAGGGAGTGCAAGGTCTTGGATTACCTCAACCTTGGCCTTGTCCACTTCCAAACCTTTGCTTGAAACTAAATGTCCAAGCACTATACCTTCTCGCACCATGAAGTGGGACTTCTCCCAACTAAGAACTAGGCGTTTATTAACGCAAACATCGAGGATTTGCGTTAAGTGCTCCAAGCACGCATCGAAACTAGGCTGAAAACTGAGAAGTCGTCCATGAAGACCTCCATGCTCTCTCCTATAAAATCAGAAAAGATGGCCATCATGCACCTCTGAAATGTGGCGAGGGCGTTACATAGTCCAAATGGCATGCACTGAAATGCATATGTGCCAAATGGACATGTAAATGTCGTCTTCTCCTGATCATCGGGGTGTATGGCTAGCTGATTGTACCCCAAATAGCCATATAGGAAGCAATAAAATCCTTGACCTGAAAGCTTGTCAAGAATTTGGTCAATAAATGGCAAGGGAAAATGGTCCTTCTTCGTCGCCGCGTTAAGCTTCCGATAGTCGATGCATACTCTCCACTTTGTCAGAAGACGCGTCTGAAGTTCTTCGCCCTTGTCATTTGTTGTCACGGTGATCCCCGCCTTCTTGGGAACAACATGCACCGGACTGACCCATGGACTGTCGGAGATGGGATATATGATACCTGCATTAAGCCATTTAAGGATTTCATCCTTAACGACATCCCATACCTTAGGGTTGAGCTGTCTTTGTGCCTCTCTAGAGGGATGAGAGTCCTCCTCTAGGAAAATGTGATGCATGCACAAAGAGGGATCAATTCCCTTAAGGTCCGACAAGTTCCATCTGATTGCTTCCTTCCTCGCTCGCAAGACCCCCAATAGTCTCTCCTCCTGGTCGTGATCTAGCTGCGAGGATATAATAACAAGGATAGCACTATGATGATCAAGAAAAGCATACTTCTGCGTCGAAGGTAGCGGTTTTAGCTCGGGTGTCGTCTCGCCGGAGGGAAATGGATCATCCTCGGGCTCCTCGAAGCTCCTATCCTCAATAGACGCCATCGTCTCCTCGATACAACTCGAGATCTCCGTATATTCGTCGATATCGACGGCGCCTACCTCATCAAACTCGTGTGAAGGATGTCGCATCAACTTGTTGATGCTCACCTTCATCGTCCTATCTCCAACCTGAAAAATAACTTCCCCCTTGCCCCAATCGGTGATTGATAACATGCATTTATAACTTGAATTCTTATCTTAATTAACTCATATTCATGCTTATTTTATGTGAATATGATGCATGTTATCATACTTTTTAGGGATTTTCTCCACTGGCATGTCATTTCACTAAAGTTGATATTCATGCATAAATTAGGGATAATTTCATGTTTAATAGATGATTAATCTTTTGTTTAAATTAATAGAAGTTAATCTCTGTTATTGAATGAATTTTGACTTTAGTAAGTGTTTGGAAGGATGAGTTTATGATGAATTTATGATTCAAAATGTTTAATGAGAAATGATTTAATTAAATTTTAATTCATCTTGATTTCTTCTTTCTAAATATATTTTAAATGCCATGATATTAAAAAGAAAAGAATTTATGATCCAATGGAGAAAATTTCAATTAAAAAGGAGTTGTATATTTGAAATTAGGAATTTCTGAAGTTTTATGCCTTTTTCTAAATTTTATTTGATTTTTAAATTGATTTTTTAATGAATTTTTATAGTAAAATCGCGAAAAAGGGGGGGGGTTATTTTGGTCCACAGGCCCCCGACTGCTGACGTGGCATGCGTACCTGACGTGGCGAGCGAACCTGGCGCGCGACACCACCGGCGGATGCGACGTGGCACTGAGGCCACGTGGCAGGGCCACCGATGGCCCACGCGTGGCTGACACGTGTGAGCGAATATCTTATATAGACTATATAATATACATAATATAAGCCTATTCTTAGAACTGGTTGATGATATATAGCGCTCCCCTATTTAAGCGCAAGATATCCCGTTATTTCTTCCGTGTGGGACTATGTTCCCACACGGTTTTTGTTTTGCAGGACGCGTGGCAGCGCGAGGAGCGTCGGATGCGGGCGGAACGGCCGAGATCGCGTGGACCCGAGTCCACGCAATCAGAGATTACAACACGTGCTGAAAATCCAGAGTAAGTGAAATGATCTCAGGGCTTACCTTTCGCCACGTGGACGCGTCGAGAGCGTCCGATCGTCATCGCGGGTTTATCTTGATTGAGTCATCAGACGGTTGATATTTTTTGCAATCCTGGTGATTAAGGAGCATCGCGTGGACCGCGATCGGACCGTCCATCATTTTGACGCTTCATCAGACGATCCAGAGGCCTCGTGGAAGAACTCCACGATCGCGGTCCGATCGAACCGCGATCGCGGCGCGATCGAGTCGCGATCATGGAGCGTTCGATGCGGAATCAACTCCACGATCGTCGGAGAGGTTTTCGTGAGGATCTGCAGCGAGATCGACGCCCAATCGACGCACGATCAGGCCACGATCGTGGTCGATCGTGGTCGATCCCGGCGAAAAGCGTGGCCAGGAAGAAGCGCAAAGCGTGGAAAAATTAAGGCCAATTCATGGCCAATCCCGAAGCGGCGACGTCGCCCCAAGGAATCGTTCCCACTACCTATCAAACCGCCTCCACGATCGCCTTCAATTGGCCACGATCTTCGGATCAATTTCCCTCTTTAAAAGCATGTATTCCCCTCTCTTGTTCTTCAACTTTTGATCGATTCGTGAAGGAATTAAGCAAATTTCGAGGAAGATCTTTAGTTCATCGTGATCCCCCTGCGTTTAGACTCAATTCCGAAGGGATTGGAGCGGGATTGATCACGAATTCCTCCTTGATTTCATCGAATTTTCCCCTTGAATTCCGAAAATCCGTGAGAAAGGATCCGAGCAAATTCACTCCAATTCGCGCAATTGGAGCTTAATTCTCGTGGCAATCGGGTTAGTAGTGAGATTCGATCGATTATCAAGAGGTAATTTGAGTTTTTATTAGATTTAGAAGTTTAATTTTGCAAATTAGTTCATAGTGTTCTTCATTTTCCCCAATTTTAGGTCCGAAAAGTCACTAATTTTGAAAAAAGGATATCTCTCTGATTATAATTTCAAATTACTTGATTCTGGTTTCATTGGATTCCTCTTTTCATCAGCTTTCCGTGGATAGAAAATTCATCAAATTCTGATTTCATTTGACCCTCCAATTTGACGTTTGACCAAGGACTGCTCATCTTTCATCAGAAGTCAAACGTTGACTTTCGGGGTCAATTACTTTTGATTTACAAATCAGAATTTGATAATTTTAGTCTTTTTGGATTCCTCTAGTTCTTAACTTTCCATTGACATATAAATTGAAAGATTTGGATTTCATTTGGGCATTCAATTTGAAGATTTCCTCTGAGGTGTTAATTTCGGGGATTTTCTGATCATTGATTTTCAATAATTCATAATAAATCCATTTCTTATCCAAAAATTACGAAGTATATATCAACAAATTTTATTTTCTCTATAGTTTCCAAATATCTACTTTTCGTAATCTTCTGACTCTGTTTGATTCTTTGATTTTGTAGAACACCTACTGTTGGTCAAAGTCAAGGCTTTGACTTTGACTTTTAATTTTCTCTGTCAAATCCGAGATTTCAATTCTTAAAACTTCTTATTTACCTTATTTATATCATTTTCATATGTTACATCTTATTTTCTCTTATTTAAAACTCCTTTTAAACCTAAGTTTGACCAAGTCAACTCTGCGATTAAAGTCAACCCTGCTCTCTGTGGATCGACTCGATACTTACCCAATACTTGATTATTATATCTTGTCTTTGTGAGTTCGGTTTTATAAATTTTGTTTGACCATCATCTTTCTGTTTTAACGACGCACGAAAACGACACGTCAGTGATCGCTTTCGCGGTAGCTAAAAATGCTCTCCCTAGTATGATGGGAGAGTCGGTGAGGTCCTTCGTGGATTTGATATCCACGATAATGAAATCTACTGGAAAGTAGCAGTTTTTTATCTTAACAATCACATCCTCCAGCTTGCCGTGAGGTCGTCTCACGGATCCATCCGCTAAGCTTAGCTCGATAAATAATGGCTGCAACTCGCCAAGTGGACAAATGTCATATACTCCCTTCAGGAGAATATTGACACTAGCCCCCGTGTCGAGGAGAGATTGAGTGAAAGTCCTACCCCCTATCTCACAACTAATCATGGGAGCTCCCGGATCACGTCGCTTACGAGGAAGCGTACTCAGCATGATGGAACTAATGGTCTCACTCATATGGACACGTTTCGGCTTCCTCGTATGGGTGCAAAGTCCTTTCAAGAACTTTGCGTAGGATGGAATATGCTGGATGGCGTCTACTAAGGGGATGGTGATAGTAACCTGCCTAAAAGCCTCTAATAAGGTATCATCACTATCACTCGTAGGGACTCTAGGCCGGCTCAAAAGCTGAGGATATGACACCGGAGGTTTGTAAACCTCGGGATTGGGCTCTGCCCTACTCTCCTCATCGGGTGCCTCCTCATCCTCGGAGTCCTCCTCCGGAATAATCGTGGAAGATGGACGATCGTCCTTCTCCTCAAGCGGGTCCTTGCAGCCCTTGTGGTCCGTATGAGGATCCACTAAGACCTTGCCGTTACGTAGGCCCGATATGGCATGTGCCTCCTCCGATGCACCATCAATGCAAACTTCGTTCACATTATGGGTGCGGCTCGACGATGCTTGAACTACATTCCTGGGATTTGCCAAAGGTTGGGAAGGTAATTGATCAATAAACTCAACATGCTTACCCTTCCTTTGCTCGGTGGAAGCATCGGAGCATTGGGCTTTAGCCCCTTCGACTCGGTCGAGTCAGTCGCTAACCTCATTCAGCTTACTCATCATTTGTGCTAATGCACTCATGACGGGGTCAACTGAAGGTGCCGGAGGTGGAACAGCCGGTGGTTGTGTGACCGCTCGGGGAATACCGGGGGCGAAAGATGTCGGCCTTGGGTTTCCCATATGCTGCGGCGCGGATCCGTAGGGCTGATGATATGACGTGTGCTGCCCGCTCCGCTGCTGCGCATCAGTAGGATTATGAAAACTAGAATAACCCTGATTCGGGTAGGTTGACCTACCCGCCTGGCTCAAACCTGGATATGTAGTAGGGTTTGGCCGAAATGGAAACTGTCCTTGGATTGCCATCACGGGGCAATCCAACTCTACGTGCTCAAAACTAGAGCAATGCGAACACGGCGAGACATCAACATGTGAACATGGCGCGAGGCAATCAGAAACCGGTCGGATCTTCAGCGAATCCATGATCAAGTTCTAGGCTTCCGTCAGTTTCTCAATCTTATCTAAAAGCATACCTGTCTCTGCCTCGCGTCCAACATTCCTCCCTTAGCGGGAGCGCTCCGTCCTCCGAAGGATTTAGCCATATGATGGTGGCTACTCTCCGCCACCAACTCGGTCAACTCGAGGGCTTCATCCTCGTACTTGCTCATGAAGGTGCCTCCACTAGCGGCATCGAGCAAGTACCTGTCAGGTGCACCTAAACCATCATAAAAAATTTGAGTAATCTCATGTTTAGGTATACCATGATGCGGACACTGTCTCAAGAGATCTCTAAGTCTCTCCCAAGCCTCTTAGAAAAACTCACCCGGCCCTTGTGAGAACTCACGTATGGCGCGTCTCATGGCACTAGTCTTACCTACCAAGTAGTACTTACGCAAAAATGCGTCTTCCATATCTCTCCATGAATCGAACTCGCGGCCCAAGGTGAAAAATCACTCCTTCGCCCTTTCCTTAAGCATGAAAGGGAAGAAGCGCATCTTGGCCGTCTCGGAGGGAACATTGTGGAACTGGTTGAATTCGCACACCTCGCTGAACTCGTCCACATGCCGATACGGGTCCTCCGATGGTAGTCCATGAAAAGTGGGCAAAAGGCCAAGAATATGTGAGTCAGTTTTAAAATTTGCACCTCGTTGTAGAGGCGCATTGACTCGCGTAGTCTGCCTTTGGACGACCAGTCTTGCGTAATTGCTAAGACATCGTCTTACTATCTAGGCGGGAAGAGGGGCGTCTATCGGCTCTCCTCGCCCTGGTGTGGTGATGGCTAGAAGAGAATCACTAGAGGTCTCCGATGGAGCTCTAGATGAGGCAAATAAATCATCATACACGGGATTATTCCGTGTATGCCTCGTGGGTCGCTGGCCCTATCGTCCTCGGTTCCTATGATTCCTATGCATATCTAAAGCCAAAAAGATCATAGAATAGCAAGTATATATATATAAGAATGTCACAAAAGGGTGAGACGAAAAGGATGATGTCTAAATGAAAAATGCTTCACTTAATCCACCTAAAAGATTGATCAAACTACACACTATCAAAAATCACATCAATAAAGATAAGAATACTAATAAGTCGCTGATAACAGAGGATAAATCTTAGATATATCAATATCGATGTATCGATTAGGTGAAAAACACCAAATAGACCACCAAATTTGCACCAAAACTATCAAATAATGGGCAAATTTAGGTAATCTTACCTCGCTATATCTTTTTCACTACCGATGAGGTCTGATAAATTCTCTGTAGGTCAGTAAACAACAAAAGACAGAAACCTAAATATAACCATGAAATCAAGCAATCAAATCAATAACGCATGCTCCCCAGCAACGACGCCATTTTGACGGAACGTGTTCGTGCGTCGGCTAAACACAAAAACGCTGGTCAAACAAAATTTATAAAACCAAAATCACAAAGATAAGATATAAAATCAAGTAATGCGTAAGTATCGGGTCGATCCACAGAGAGCAGGGTTGACTTTAATCGCAGAGTTGACTTGGTCAAACTTAGGTTTAAAAGAGGTTTAAAAGAAGTAAAAATAAGAAGTAATGAGTAGAAATGATTTAAATAGACTAAATAAGAAGTTTTAAGAATTTAATTCTCAGTTTTGACTGAGAAAAGTCAAAAGTCAAAGTCAAAGCATTGACTTTCACCCACAGTAGGTGTTCCGTAAAATCAGATAATCAAACAGTGTCAGAAGATTACGAAAATTATATATTCAGAAACTAGAAAAAACTGGAGTTTATTGGTATATAATTCCTGATTTTTGGATAAGAATTGGATTTACTATGAATTATTCAAAATCAAATATCAGAAAATCCCCGAAATGAACACCTCAAAGGAAATCTTCAAATTGAACAGTCAAATGAAATCCAAATCCTGCAATTTATATGCCAATGGAAAGCTAAGAACCAGAGGAATCTAAAAAGACCAAAAATATTGAATTCTGATTTGTAAATTAAAGTAATTGACCCCGAAAGTCAATGTTTGACATCTGATGAAAGATGAACAGTCCTCGGTCAAATGTCAAATTAGACTGCCAAATGAACTCGGAATTCAATGAATTTTCTATCCACGGAAAGCTGAGGAAAAGAGGAATCCACCGAAACCAGAATCAAGTGATTTGAAATTATAATTAGGGAGATATCCTATTTTCAAAATCAGCAATTTTTCGGACTGAAAATTGGGGAAAATGAAGAACACTAAAAACTAATTTACAAAATTAAACTTTAAAACCTAATAAAAACTCAAATTACCTCCTGATAATCGATCAAATCTCACTACTAACCCGATTGCCGCAAGAATTGGGCTTCAATTCTCATGGATTGAAGCGAATTTCGGATTCTTCCTTGGAGACGTTTGGAATTCAAGGGGAAAATTCGATGAAATCAAGGAGAAATTCGCGATCAATCCCGCTCCAATTGCTTCGCAATCGAGTCTAAGCGTGGGGGGATCACGATGAACTAGAGATCTTCCTCGAAATTGGCTTAATTCCTTCACGAATCCATCAAAAGTTAAAGAACAAAGGGAGAATACATTGCTTTTTAGAGGGAGAATTAGCCCAAAATTGTGGGCAATTGAGGCTGTCATGGAAGCGATTTGCATGGGTCGTGGGAGCGGTTCCTTGCGGCGGCGTCGTGGCTTCGGGATTGGCCATGAATTGGCCTTGATTCTGCTTCAATCGGAGCCACGATCGGGCCACGATCGTGCCACGATCGCGCCACAATCGGGCGTCGATCGTGATGTCAATGCTCCATTTATCGCCGTCGAATGAAGTGGGAAGGATCAATCACATGATTCCGCGCTGAAGGAGCCGCGATCGCGGTTGATCGTGGCTACGATCGCGTCGCGATCGGGCCACGATTGCATTGCGATCAGGTCTTGACCGCGGTCCGATAAAAATCAGGTGAGTAGGGTATCCCCGATCGCACAATCAAGCTTAATCTGATGCACTATCGCCGCCCGTTCGATGAAGATCTACTGCCCGATGAAGCGTCCACTGTTCGATGGAGATCAAGCGCTCCCCGATTGCTGGAAATGCGAAAAATCTGAACCGTCCGATGAAGCCACATCGTAGCCAATTGATCGCGATCGTGATTTGATGAAGATCTGACGCGCCAGAGAGCTTCACGCGTTGCCCGTCTAATGGAGATCGGACGACCGTGATGTGTCCACGCGTCAACAGGTAAGCCTCTCGATCTCATGCACTCATGCTCTTTTTTTCAACACGTGCGTTGATGGGTGATTGCGTGGACTTAGGTCTACGCGATCGAGGGTTCTTGCTTGGATCCGACGCCTATCGCGCGTCCACGTCGCATGCACAGGTGAGAAACGTGTGGGACATAGTCCCACACGGAAGAAGAGATAAAGAGAAACGAGGTTAAATTGAGGGGCGGTTTAACGCTTTCGTGTTACCGCCCCCAATATCTTACCAGGGCCCACTATACCCGTGGGCCCTCCATCTGCCAACCTCACTGCCACGTGGCGCCCCACACGGGCGCCCACGTGGACCCGCATGGCCTCTTGCCACGTGTTCGTGCTCTATGCGCCCCGCATGGGCCACCTGCGGCCCTGCTACGTTGCCTTAGAGCCGCGTCGCATCCGCGCGGTGGTCCCGCACGCCACGTCAGCACACGGGGGTTCGTGGGACCAAAATACCCCCTTTTTCGCGATTTTAATAAGGAAAAATTGATTTAAAATTATATAAAAATCGGAAATTCATAATTTAAAATATACAACTCCTTTTTAATCCAAATTTTCTCCATTGGATCACAAATTCTTTTCTTTTTAATATCATGTCATTTAAAATATATTTTCAAAGAAGAAATCAAGATGATTTAGAATTTTCTTAACTCATTTCTTAATAACTATTCTAAATCATAAGTTCATCTTGAAATTATCCTTCAAAACATGCACTAAAGTCAAAATCATTCAATAAAGGAGATTAACTTCTAATAATTTAAACTTAACAAAAGATTAATCATCTATTAAGCATGAAATTATCCCTAATTAATGCATAAATATCGACTTTAGTGAAATGACATACCAATGGAGAAAATTCCTAAAAATTATGATAACACGCATCATATTCACATAAAATAAGCATGAATATGAGTTAATTAGGATAAGAATTCAAGTTATAAATGCATGTTATCATGATGCAGCTTTGCTTCACTCTTGTTGACCCTTACTCATCAAGAGATGGTCTCACATTTGTGTTTGCTTCTGCGACATCCTTATGTAATGAACTGGAACTCTCCATTGTCGACATTTTCTAAAATGAAAAGTAAAATCAAAAGCCCCATCTTCGTAATAGAAAATAAAATTATATGGATAATTAACAAGATAATTAATTGGAGAAAGACCATATACATCATACATTTCAAATAAAGAAGAAATCAAAAATTTAAACATCAACTTAAATTTTTAATCTTTACAAATGATATATCCACAAATGATCATTAACTTATATTTAATCCTTACTTAAATGAACATACTTATTTTTAAGCCTATACTTCATCTTTACTTTAGGCATTCAGATCATTGACAAAAGGCGTCTCAATCGTTCATCTCTAGTACAAAATAGAAGAACAAATTTAAAATAATAATAGATAATGATAATTTATAGTTTTTTTAATAAATAACTGAATTAGATTTAATAATAAGAGACCAACAAAAACAGATATAATATAAAAGTAGAAAGTAAGTTAAAGCTTTTTATTATTATTTTAGTAAAATAAAAAAACAGAATTAATAAAATAAATTCAGATTTTTTGGATTTTAAAAACATATTTTATAACAAAGGAAAATGAGATTTCAAGGTATAATAAATCAGAAATTAGATAACAAAAAAGAAAAGATAAATTTTAAAACATTACATCAATAATAAATTTAAAATAATAATAGATACTGATAATTTACAATTTTTTAATAAAATAACAGAATTATCTGATAATGATCTGCTGGGGCAAAAATTCAAATAAAGTCACAAACTTCCAAATGGACATCAAGTATCATAAATACTGATTTTATGGCAGAAAATGAGATAAAAAAATTTAAACAGTAAAACCAATCCATTCGCTCAAAAGAGGCGTGATCTAGTTTATCATACACAATCTAAAAAATGAAGACAAATCCCTAGATAGAGTTTTGAAGTTTGTAAATAACATTGATTGCAGCAAATTGATGCTGAAAATCTAACAAAAAAGGGACCAAATTCCACTTCAACTTTAATTCCAACATGAAAATCAATATTCTCTGGAAAAGAAGTAAAAATCTGATGGGGAAAGATCCAATTGAATGTCAGAAAAATCCAATTGCACAAAAGACATGATAAACACCAATTTTGTGGCAGGAAAGGAGCGAAAAAAATTTAACAGGAACTACGACAAAGATTTAACAGCGAAATCCACAAAATCCTGTTAAATTTTTTCAGCAATAATATCTTTCCGTTCAAAAGAGGTAAAATCCAGTGTATCAGAGACAATCTCTAAATTGACTCCGAAACTTCAGTGAAAGGAGAGATGAATTAAGGTTACAGAGAGAGAGAGGTGAAGAAGAATTATGAGACATGAGAGATGAATTAAGGTCACACAGAGAGAGAGAGAGAGGTAAAGGAAGGAGAATAAGGACGAAGAGGGTTGGGATGAAGGCTAGAGAGAGTGGTGACGGAAAGAGAATGAGGAAGAGCAATTGGATGAAGGTTAGAGAGATAGGTGAAAGAAGGAAAATTAGGCGGAAGAGGAGCGGGATGAAGGCCACGGAGAGAAGTGAAAGAAGGAGAATTAAGAGGAAAAGGAATTAATTAGAAGTGAGAGAGAGAGGTGAAGGAGAATTAGGATGAAGAGTTGGATGAAGATTAGAGAGAGAGAGAGAGAAGAAAAAGAAATTAATTCCGCTCTCTCTCTTTGGAACAGCGGAAGAACTAAGAACCTGATCCGTTCTTTAGAAATAAGAACATGATCCGTTCGGAAGAACGCCGGAAGTGCGGAACAACGGAAGAACGCCGGAAGTGCGGAACAACGGAAGAACGCCGGAAGTGTGGAACAACGGAAGAACGCCGGAAGTACGGTAGGAACCACGCAGAGAGTGAGAGAAGATGGCGAAGAGAAATGGCACAAGAGAGGGGGATGTAGAGAGAAACGGTCAAGAGCTCGGGTAGGAGGTAGGAGTTACCATGTTAGGACTTAGGAGTTATTTAGTTAGGGAATAGGGATTTAGGTTAAATTGGATGTCGGTATCGGTATCGGTTTCGATATCGATATCTGGTATCAACATCCAACGGTATGCCGTCAGCGGATGCCGGTATCAGATATCGATATCAGAAACCGATACCGACATCCGGTAACTGATACCGACATGTGGATGTCGGTATCGAGTACTGTAGGTATCGGGTACGGTTTAGGACCTTAACGGTACCTGATACCATTACCGTAACAGATACCGGTTGATAACAAGCAAAAGTTACTCTAAATCATACATTTTATTTGCATTCTGATCATTGAATGTTTTAAATAAACAATTATTTTGCATGTTATCATGATATGATACCTAGAATAATCACTTTTCATTGCATTTTAAATGGGTAGTTAATTACAAATAATTAGTGCTGTTATGAGGAATTTTAAGTAATAAATAGGACTCTCATAAATAAATACTCTATTAGTAATTGTTGGACAAGATAATTCACAATTACTAATAGCATTTACTTTCAATAAAATATTATTTTCTGTTTCTGAAATAATCACTTTCAAAGGTCTTTAATTTTCGGTTATGTTAAAAATGCCCTTAGTGGGCTGATTTGTACTAATGTTTTTTTTGAGGTCTTATGGACAAGACACGTACAAGAATCCTGTGAGCCAATCACATGATGAAGAAGAAGGCTGTGTACATCGCGATGTGTACACGGTTAAAAATTAGCTCACCTGGAGGGGTATGCGGTGCAGACATACAAGTCATCTTCCACCAATCAGATGGAAGAGGACATGACGCTGACCAGTCACAGCACGTGGTACAGACGTGTGTGCAGAGCGATGCGCACCAAGCGACTTAACAAACTTGCGAAAAGGGGGAGAAGCATCGCGATTTCGAAATTTCTTTAAGAAGTGAAGAGGCGGGAGGCGAAAACGCTATCTTCTTGATTTTTCGCTCCCGACGCATCGTTGGCCTGGAGGACACAAGCGAGATTAAGAGAAGATCAAGCGATTCTGACGATTTCAAGAAGTTATCGGGTGGAGGACATCGATTTGAAGCTTCAAGGTTCGTGGAATCGGTTTAGGGATAGGAAATAATTTTGTTTTCTTTTCTTTTCTTTTCTCTTGAGTTGAACTAAATTCTTTTCTCGATTTGTTATTGAAATAGATTCTTACAGCGGCATTTATAAAGCTTTATTTCCTTGTTTCTTTTGGATTTTGATCCACCTTTTAGATTTCAGGATTTATATTTTCGGTTTGAAAATTTCGCCGTTTTTTTTATTTCTTTTCTGTTCCCTCTAATCAAATCGTTTTCTCCTTGAGATTCAGTGACTGAGATTAGATTCTACAGAAATCATAAGTAATATTCTTACTGAATCTTCTGAATTTCGATTCAACTGAAGAATTAGGTTTAGATTTTTTTTAGTTCTTTAAATCTGAAAATATTATTAGTTTGTTTTGTTACTGAATTTCTGTATTGAATTCTGATAGAAGTATTCTTCTATAACAGTTAGTTTTTCCTTTGTTTGTAAGCATCTTTTGGTGTTAGATTTAAACCAATTTTAGGTTTAGATTGTCATTTCTTCAATTCAGTTGGTGTTGACATTTCTTTTTGGCAGAAAACAAAAAGAATATTAAAGAAATATAATCTCTATTTTGTTATTTCCTTTTATTTTCTTTTTAGTGTGTGTGAATTCATTTAGAAAACTTAAGTGATTCTTCTGTTTTAGTCAACCTAGATTGGATGTAATTTGAGAAGTTTTAAAATAAGTCTGACTTTCTATTAATTAGTGGCAGTAAGAGGGAGATTCATTGTTAAATCGGCAAAAGACAATCACAAAAATAGAAAAAGTTAAATAAGAATAAAGTAAAACATAAAAGATTAAAAAATTTGAATTTGAATTCTAGATCAGAATAAAAAGATATTCTAAAAATGATATTAAAAGTTCCTAATCTCTCTTTCAGATCTTAATTAAAAAATAAACTTTCTCAACAAAGTCTATTTTCTTTTCTTTAGCATTATAAGTGGAAAATGAAGAAAAATAGAATGCAGGAAAATAGAGACATTCAAAATTAGATAACTATTGAGTTTGGTTGGATGAGAAGAAGTTCTGAAGTAATTAAAAAAAAAAAAGAAAGATAGAATTTGCCATATCCTCCCTTGGATCGACCCCTTTTACTAAGCCTAATCTTTAGATAGCTAGGAGTTAAAGGGAAAATCTCTTTAGATACACTTTTTATTGATTAAGTCCAAATAAAGGCATAACGACACAATTAATCAGGATAATTTGGACTTATCACCGGTATTCGATACCGGTATCTGAATGGGCGAACCCTACGCACGGGGCTTGAACGTCATAATCAGATTGGTCGAGCCTGTGGATATTAAGCTGGAGACACGTGAGAAAGGACTCTAAGCATTAAATGCATTGTTTGAGATCTAGTCCTCTATCTCTATCTCATGAAGTTGAGAAGTTTTTTATGAACATTTCCTCTTCATATTGTTATCACTGACAACATGTCAATCTTAGAGATTCCAAAAAGAATGAATATGGATTATATTAGTTTTCTTATTCTAATTGGAGATATGATATATTATGGTGTTTTCCAAAAATAGGAAGTCCTTTGTACTATTTTGACATGAGTTTCTTAAGAGGGGGGAGGGAATAATTATTCTAGATTGAGCGATTTTGATGTTAAAAAAGAAAAGGAGACATTTGCGAGATTCTCATGCAACCATTCATCTTCATTATCATTAAGAAATGTGCTTTCTGTCATTGTCTCCAGCAAAAGAAAACCATTCTGCATCTTCACTCATCATCACTTGGATCATCAAAAAACATCGTCAATGTCTTTGTCGGTGCCATCGGGTTGTCACTGCCATCAATCCACCATCGTGGTTTTTTTTATGATCCCAGTGATGATGAGTGAAGATGCAGAATGGTTTTCTTTTGCTGGAGACAATGACGGAAAGCACATTTCTTGATGATAATGAAGGTGAATGATAACACGCAACCTCCAATGTTGCTTTTTGGCTAGGATTTTAATTATTAGAATAAAAATAGAATATAATTAGTGGTAATGATTGATAAAGATATGGAGATAGGCTCCCATCAAGCGATTGGTGGAGATAGAAAAGTAAAATGGTTAAGATATTTGTTAAGAAAAGTTATGATACACACAAGAATTTGTCTTGAGCATAAATATGAATTATAAAGGATGGATAAACAATGTTAAAAACCATAAAAATAATAGATTTTCTCCTTATACTGTGTTTGAGGTGCATTCATTTACACATAACTAGCATTTTCTAAATTTGTTTCAAATAAGTGATATTTTCGCTTCATTGCATGTTTCAACTATTGGTAAATGCATATAATTGCCAATGTGATTATGTCGCATTAAAACTATCTTCATGTACTTCATCATCAATAAAAATGTTCTTTTGAGTTTCAATAAAAAAAATCGATGAATTATAATAATTAAATATGATATTTCTCAATGATGCATGTATAAATAAAGTGGATATTCCTATAGAACTCTGTAGTTTGCTTATGTTATTTGAGCCCAAAATATTATCAAGCTTGCTTTACAAAATGGGCCGAGAGGGGAAAGGGCCCACTTGAGCGCCCACAACCCACACCTAACATGCTCATAGAAAGAAATAAGGTTCACAAAGAAGGATGGGCTTCACGAATGGGATCCCGAAAAGGGAAGAACCCACCCGGAAGCCTAAAAGGGAGAGAAGAAATAAACGAGGACCCGCTTAAACATGTGCGGGTCAAAAGTTCATAATAAAGAAATAAAGATAAGCGGATAGATCTGCACGCGCAAAAGGGCTCCTCCGGTGCCGTGGTATCTTGTCTTGGTGGCGACGAGGGTCGTATGCCACCAGAGGGTCGTTGGGGATGAAATGGTATGAACATTATATGCAGGGAATTCATCACTTATCATAGTATTAACATTTAAATGTTATGATTTGCTCACTCATTTTCATGACTTCACCTTGTAGGGGATAAGCAACTGCGAAGGGGCCTCCGACGCTCGACGATCTTCCCAAGAGATAACGAGAAACGAGCATAGGGTTAGGCGATGAGATGACCAAACACCCGATGGGGAATGGTGAATGAGAAAACTTTATAGTTCTTTGTAGACGTTTATTTTAAAGTTCTTTCTAATTTTAAAAATTCTAGGGTTTTTTTTATCAATTTTTAGAGAGGAACTCTATCAACTTTTTTTCAAAAATTACCCACTTAACTAGTTAACTCAGAAATATTTTGTCCTCAAATGTAATACTATTTAAAATGTTAATCTTAGTTAAGTTAAAGTCAAAATGTAAAGATTATTATCATGCAATTAATGCACAATTTATAAGATTGACTATCCTTTTCATCTTATTATGATTTGATATAAAATTTTTAAATAATTTTCAATATTAAATGGTTAATTATAGGCTAATTAAAATATTATTTCCCTGACTATTAGGTTTTATAAACTTATCAATCTTACTACAATTGCACTTGTAGTAAGATATTAATCTAATATCTTGGATAATGATTGATCAAATATTAATTATATTATTATAAGGTTGTATAAACTCGTTAACTCAAAAATATTTCATCCTCTAATGTAATATTATTTAAAATGTTAATATTACTTAACTTAGAGTCAAAGTGTAAAAATGATTATCATGCAATAAATACACAATTTCTGAGATTTATTATCCTTTTCATCTTATTATGATTTTATATAAAATTTGTGAATACTTTTCTATATTAAATGGTCAGTTATAGGCTAATTAAAGGATTATTTTCTTAACTATTATGTTTTCTAAACTTATCAATCTTACTACAATTGCACTTGTAGTAAGATATTAATCAAATATCTTACATAATCGTCAATCAAATATTAATTCTTAATTATAAGGTTATATATAATTTTTACTTTTACTACGGTTCAATGAAATTAAATTTTTAATTTTCAAATAATTATTAATTAAATGGTTAATGAGTTATTATTTAATTACTTGTTCACAAATTATTATTTTTTATATTTTCAAGATTTATAATTTTAAAAGTACTCATTTGAAAGGAGTGTGCAAAGGTGATCAATAATGCACATTATAATATAAATCATATCATAAATTATTATAACTAAAATATATAATACTTTTATTTTTTAAACTTTATTTGAAATGTTGCTTCTCTAAGGTCACATTATAATTTATTATTTAAAATTTGAAATTTATAATAATTAATAAAAAAATTTTTATTTTCAGGTTCCATCATCCGATACCGTCATCCAGTACCGATACCGTCATCCAGTACCGAAACCGTCATCCAGTACTGTCATACAGTACCGTTATCCAGTACCGTCATCCAGTACCATCATCCGGTACCGGAAGGGTACTGTTAGCATCTAGTACCGCACCGGAACTCCACAGTAATCCGATAACCGTCATCTAGAACTGGATGACGGTATCGGGTTCTGAATATCGGTAAGCTGATGAGCGGTATCGGGGAGATACTGGTACCGGATGACGGTAGGCAAACCCTAACCGTGCGCCTTATGTCTTCGCGATTATATGTATAAGCAAAAACAGAAGCAAAGTAGTTTACATTTTGTGAACTGATGAAGCAGCTTAGAGAGAAAATAGCTGATAAATCTATCCAGTCGTCTCCATGAACATACTGATAGAAGAAATCCCTTGTCAGGGACAAAGGAGATGAACCAAGCTATTTATCATTATTATAATCATTTTGATTTGCCTTGTAAGTCAAATGCACTAAGTCTTTTCAGCATTTTAACTTCTGAAGTGTGCTAGCAATGCGTCCCGTCACTCCAGAAAAGAAGCAGGCGTATTTATTTTCAAATCTCTTCACAAGGCTGCAGGGTGTTGGCGTAGGGACAAATGAAAGAATACGTCCAACTATTTCCCTGGGCCGGCAGGTGCGTCAAGCTGCCTCCGACGATGTCGTATGTGTAGATCTGCCCTTTTACCATGACCACGAGCACATCCGCGTTGAGAAGGTAGAAGCTCTCGACGAACTCGTCCTCCAGTCCCATGGCTGCCATGCTAATTTCCGGACCCCGCTTCTCCCACGCTCTCCGCTCCCGCTCATTCAAATCCCAGATCGTGAACTCCGCGGTCCACCGGTTGTAGGCGACGAGGCTGAGTACTGCGCCTGCTCTCGGACTTCCGATTTCCAGTACTCGCGTTATCCACGGTCCTTGGACGGCCTCCGGTATCTGCACCGACTGAGTGCTTCCCCTGTGGATGTCAACGACAGAAATGTCCCAATAGTCGCCGCTGACGGAGGCGACGAAGACGAGTCCGTCGGGCCTTGCGACGGGATGACGGAGCTCCGCGTTGCTGGTCCTCACAGAGACCTTATCGCTCGCCATCCTCCAGCATTTCCGCGTAGAAGAGTAGACCCAGCACTCTGCGTATGAACTGCTCTGCCGGATTGTCGCAAAGCAGACGACTTGGAGGTCAACGCCATCTCCGCGAAGCACGGTGGCGCAGCGCACTCGGAGGTTTGAGTCGCCGGGGCGACCAAGAAGCAGCGTGTCTTTCCGCAGGGGGTTGTAGATGAAAAGATGGCCATCCTCCTGGAGGCAGACGACGAGGCCCTCGTTTGAGCCGACGATTTGAATCCTCGACTCGTTCAGGAAGTCGACGGAGGACGGCGGGACTCCGGCGCTGCCGTCGGCGAAGAACAGCCGGAACTGCCCGTTCATGTCGCGGACGAAGAAGCCTGCGTCGGTGTTGGCGCGGCGAGCCTGGGAGAGGTGGAAGTTCGGCGAGCGAATGCCTGCGCAGGTGCGCTTGGAGAGGGTTTGTAGGTTGGCGACTTGTTTTCCAGGAAGCCAAGAGAAGATCTCGAGCTGGATGTCCTCCGGGAGGTTCGCCATCGTTGGAGAAGGAGTGAGAAGCTGCGCTGCGAGCCGCGTCGCCGTCTTGGACAGGGGAAGGAGGTGGAGGACTGCTATACGAAGTGGACGAAGGTTGTTTCCCCGAAGGCTTCTTGCACCATTGATATGTTGGCTGCTGATCACCTCAAGAAGCACCCTCCCAAGATGATGAGCACACTCACAATTGCACTCAAACACTCAAAAGAGGAAGAAGAATGAGAAAAAAGAGATAGAATGCACTAAACCACTCAATGACACAAGAACAACTCTCTGGAGGAAGAAAGGAAGGTACAGAGATAACTCTAGGGATGCTCTAGGGTCCCTATTTATAGTGCGCGCTGTGTGGCATGAAAATCGGCGATTTTCGAGCGCCACAGCGCGCATCTCGGCGGGTGCTACAGTACCCGCCGAGGCGTGCGGGCATGTGCGCACACTATTCGCGCGGATACCCCCCCGATTAAATCTCTACGCGCGCGCGAAGTGGAGGAAGAAATCTATCTCCCACATGATAATCTGCTTTCTGTTAGAGAGAGAGAGGGGGAGACCGAGTCCTTGGATCTAAAAGCCCGCGAGTGGAGCCCCCCTCTCTACCCTCCGCAACGGAAGGGCTCGGAAACTGCAAAGCTACTATCGCAAGAAGGCCGTTGGCTTACGAAGGATCCGGAAGAAATGTCCGGCCACGTTGGCTTATGCGGGAAAATGGGGTTTGACTTGTCAAGGCATGCAAAAGAGGGGCGAACGCGGGAATATGAATCGTCAAATAACCGAAGGAAACCGACAGTGGCGGTTTTGAAAAAATAGTAAGTCCGGTATTTCTTCGGTACTGTTTCGGTTTACAGTTTCGGTGCCACCGAAGCATTAGTCTCTCTCTCGCATACGGGAGATGCGGAAAGAGAGAGGAGAAGAAAGGGGATTTTTTTGGTATATTGATGTAAATCCCAGTTACAATGAGCAGCTAATGTTATAATGATTTTTGTGGTATTCATCTTTGCAACTGGTGCAAAAGTATCAAAATATTCAACTCCAAAATTTTGAGTGTAGCGTTTGGCTACTAACCTTACCTTATACCTATTTACTTCTCCATTAGGCTTATTTTTTTATTCTATATACTGGTTTACATGTATAGTTTTCCGATTCTCTAGTAAGTAAGTAGCAATCCAAGTATTAATATTTTTCCAAAGCTTTGATTTCTTCATCCATATCCTTCTTCCATTTCTCAATATATTTTGCTTCTTTTGAATTCTTTTGAAAAAACTTAGCAATGATTCTTGTAAGAAATGCACATGTAAACTTATTGCTGTTTTCTATCCGATAAAGTTTCATAGGTATTCTATTTCTATCACTCCTCCTTATGATAGGAGAATCAGGTATTTCTAATTCATCCACAGCTTGTTCTAAACTAGAATTATCTTAGTTATCCTCTGTAATAATCTCTATTTGGAAATTTTCTTCCAATATTGATAACTTTCTTAATGTGTCATTTTCTATAAAAATGTTGTTGTTGATGAATTTCCATACTTTGAAGTAAGTTTTCAATCTCGTTCTCTTTAGAATTATTATCAGGATTATTTTCCTCATAGTAATTCGTATCCTCATGAAAAGTTACATCCTTAGTAGAGTAACACTTTTACCATTTTTGGGTATTTGAATATCCAATAAAACACACTTAATTGCCTTACCTTCTAACTTATCTTGTCTGAATTTTGGCATGTGTACATAACATACACAACCAATCTCAAAAATTATATCGGGGAAGAAAGAATTGAACATACTTAACAGGCTTTGGAATTTTATCGAACTAGATGGTAGTTTATTTATTAACTGGGTAGCTGTGAGAACTGCTTCACCCCACAAATCTTTTGGGGCTTGACTCTGGAGAAGGAGTGCTCTTGTTTTCTCCATGATATGTCATATTTTTCATTCTGCTACTCCATTATGTTTGGGTGTGTATACAGAAGATGCTTCATGGAGTACTCCTTAAGAGAAGAAGTGTTATAACCCAATACTACAGAAATACTTGACAGAAACCGATCTAATTTCTCGATACTGTCATTGAATTGTCTCTGTATCAATCAATGAAATTCTTGGATTATAAATTTCTTGCCTCCAACTTATGGGACATAAGATATGTCCATATGAATCGAGCGCAATCATCAAGATAGAGAAACTGTTGAGCTCAAAGTCATCGTGTGTTTATGCCCGACAAATTTACCATTTATAAACTAGGAAACTATGAAGCAAATGGGATAATTGGGATGTATAGGTTTCTTAGGTCGATCCACAGGGACTTTAGGGCGAGAGAATGTCAATGTAGGTGGCAAGAGAAGAGACTATCTCAGAATCAAGTGGTCATATCGATCAGAAAGGCAATTAGAAGGTACAAAAAATAGAGGAATATTAAAGTTAGGATAAGACTTAGGAAGGATAATGAAGAAGAGGAGGAGAGAAAGAAAGACAACAGTAGCAGAAGGAAGCGAATAACATCAAGAAGGAGAAATTGAGATTGCAAGAGAGAGAGGAAGAAAAAAAGAGGGGGAGGGGAAGGAAATATCCCCGACTACTCAGAAGATTTAATTAAAAGGGGCAATTAGAAAATGTAAAAAGCAGAGTTTTAGGAATTTAATATTAAAAGAAGAATTGAGGAAGGAGAATATAGGAGAGTGAGATAATAAAGTGGGCAAGGAGGGGAAGACAAATCGGAGGAGTTGGAGAGAAACACAGGAAGAGGGGGAAATTGGCATAGAGCTGGGGAGAAAAGATTTTAGAAAGATAGGAGTGAACGCAAGAGAGATAGACAGAGAGATTTAAAAAGGAAAAAAGAAAAGAAAAGGAAAGATTAGAGCAAAAGGGAGAAAGAGACGGAGAAGCAGAACTGAGAAAGAGACGGAGAGAGCTAGGAGGAGACGGAAAGAGCTAGGAGGAGACGGAATTAAAAGAAAGTGAAAGATCGGAATGGAGAAAGGAACTGGAGAGATAAAATTGAAAGAGAAAGACCGAAGTACGACAGGGAAGCAGAAAGAAATCTGAGGGTAGAGGAGCGATCGAGAGGGAGAGAGAGAGCGATATAGGCAAAAGGAACGAATGCTAAGAAGAGGATGTGAGAGAGAGAGACTTTTCAGAAGAACAAAAGAAAGAGAGAAATCGGGAGAGTTTGAAAGAAAGAGAGTGAGTACGAGAGAGACGGAGCGATGTGCAAGCGGGAGTTAGAGAAGTTGAGAGAGAGAAAGGGTCGCACGAATGCGATTTTCAGTGGAAGAGAATAGTAGCAGAGTCGTAATAGGCGAGGAAGAGAGAGAAGACGTGAGGAATGAAACTAGAGAGAGAGAGAGAGAGAGTGAGATTAGGGAGGAAGAAGAAAGTGGGAATAAGAAATCGCGGAGAGATGGAGAACAAGAACAAAGGAGGAAGATCGTTAGCGGTTGAGAGAGACTTTGAGAGAGAAATAGAGGGGAGAAAAAATGAAGTGTAGTGGAAAGATGAACATTTTTCCACTTCATCTTTCCTTTAATGTGAGATCGAGATAGAGAACTTTAAGGAGCGTGAGATCAAGAAGGAGATGAGGAAAAAAATGAAAGAGAAAGAGGGAGATCACAGTGTAAAAGGTATCGGGGAAGAGAAATTACTTAAGAAGAAATGGAAAATAGGAGAGAGAAAGAGTGGGCATTTGGAGAGAGAAAATGCTAGAAACGTGAAAATGGGGATTCCAAAATAGAAAGAAATAGAATTCAGAAAAGAGGTGGTCGACAGTAGGCAAAGGAGAAGAAATGGAGAGATTTGTGATGAGCGGGGTGAGGATGTCGGGAAAGCGGTAAGAAAGTGAGCGAGAGACAGAAGTTGCGAGGGGAGAAATGAAATTAGAGATGAGAGCAAGAATGAAGGGAAGAGAGGAAAAGATAGCAAGGGAAGAACGCGAGATAGGAAAGAAATCGAGAATGAAATCCAGAAAACGAAAGAGATAAAGAGCGGAAGTGAGTTACAAAGGGAAGAAGGTAGGGATTGAGATTTCAGAGATGGATGATGCCATGAGAACAATGAAGAAGGTTAACCACATTAAAGGAAAGATGAACATTTCCACTACATTCTCCCCTGACAAGAAGATCGCTGGAGAACAAAAGTTTGAAAAAAACAGAAAACCCTAGAAAAAGCAAGAGAGCCCCCCGACGAATACGATCCTCCTTTTGAACCCCTCCAAAGAGAGAGATGATGATTCTTCTTTGATTGGGCTCCAATAGAAATGCCTTGGACAGCCCATTAGTGGTGGCGTACGACCCCCGTCGCCACCAAGGCATGACACTACGGCGCCGGAGGAGCCGACACCCGCGCGCGTCCAGCCCCCTCGACAGGCGAAGACGAAGGATGCCGAGTTTCACTACACCAAGTGAGGAACTCATCTCGCCACGACACATTTCACAGGGCTTGCGCGCGCGTGGAGTTATCTTTGCAGTTTTTATTTCATTATGAACTTTATTAGCCCGCACGTGTTTAAGCGGGCCTTTGCATATCTTCTTCTCTCCATTTTAGGCTTACGGGTGGGTTCTTCCCTTTTTCGGGACCCCCATTCGTGAAGCTCTTCTCTTTGTGGACCTTTTTATTTTCTATGATTATGTTAGGTGTGGGTTGTGGGCTTCAAGTGGGCCCTTTCCTCTCTCGGCCCACTATGGGCTCTATAAGAGGGGAAGGGACCCCCCACAAACCCTAGCCATCATTTGAAGAAAGAAAGGAGTATCCTCCCTCTCAAGTGGCTGCTCAAGGAAGATCAAGGAAGGAGACCAACCGCCGTCTCCGCCGCCGCCATCGCCGCCGCACCACCACGTGCCGCCGTCGTGCCCGCCGCCAAGACCGCCGCCTCCCCTTGCCTTGATCGCGTGTTACCAGCGTGCAACCTTCACGCTGCCGCCGCCGCCGCCGCCTCAGGCCGTCGTTGCCGCCGCCGCCGCCGTGATCGCCGCACTGCCCACCCTTCCCCTCCACAGACCATACTTCCCTCCTCCTCCCCTTCCATCTCCCTTCCCTCAGTCATCCCTTTCCCCTGCTTCTTCCCCACCTAGTCCAGTCTGTTCCCGATCCTCTCCACCCGAATCCCCCGGTCCGCCCGAATCCCAATCAGGCCCTCTCCCACTTTTCCCACAATCCTCCAAATCCGGATTTCCCGCATCTCCACGCATCACCCCTTCTCCCGTTCGGGAATTTTCCCACACTTGATCGCGCAACCACCTGCCAATTCCACTCCGACGCTTGGCCCTTCCCCTCGCCTACGCCGTCTCTTTCTCCCTCCCAACCCGATTGCATTACCCATCCGGAAGGTTAATCGATCTCCTCCCACGAAATCACATTCCCCCTTCATCCACATTCGACCGCCCTGCCCCGAATTTCCGCATCCAACCCTCCTCTCACGCTATCCTGGTTTTTCGGTGACGCCCGACGCATACCCCTTTCCCGCTGATCTCCAACCCCGACCCCTCCGGAGGGTAGCACTCCCCGGATTCCCCTTGTTCGCGGCTCTTCCCCCATTCCTGACACGACTTGAGTTCGCAGCCACTGACGGCCACGGGAATTTTGATTCCCCCCCACCCCCTTCTTCAGTCTCGGATTCAGCGCGTTCCCCCCCCCTTTTTCGCTTTCGCGACGCTTATCACCCTCACTCCTACCCCTCTTCCCACCGGTTGGCTCCAATCCCCTTGCCCCATCCCCACGTCCTTCCCGTGTCTCATCACGCAGGAAGCTGCTGGGATTCCTCTTGCCGACGGGGTCTCTCCATCCTTGCCTCTCCCCGCTCGTGTAACTCGCCCCTTTTCCCTGCATCCTTACCGGAAGAGAAATTGAAGATCGCTGGTAGCTGTCCTTATCTGCGTTACCCGCGCCTGCATTCCACCCAGCCGCGAATTGTCTTCTCTGCAGAATTCCGTCGCGACCTCATGGTGAGAACGTGAGGGATCTGCCACCGCCCCACTGAACGCCGCCCCTTCTACGACGCCCACTCTCGACTCCTCCCCGCCGACCGCCCATGCTGCGTACGAATTGCCTTCATCTCCACGACCGACCGGGTTCGCGCCCCGCAGGTTAGGTACACATTCCTCCCCTCCTTTACTTCGAAGTTTATATCTTCTTCAGTGTTTCCCGCACTTGTCTCCACCGCCATCGGAACTTAGACTAGAAAGAGTGCTTAGACGACTTGATAGGGTTATTACCGTGGTCCAACCCATCGGGTTGACGGTCGAGCTCCCCTCGACGACTCACGGCCCATCGTCCTCAAGGACGTGGATCGGAAGGACTCCCGGACGAACTCTACTCGGCGCACCCCAGGGTCTACGGAGGCGACGCCCGAGACGGCACTCTGCTTGGTTGCATCATTAGTTTATTTCATCATATTAGAGTTCCCCTAGCCCACCCCTAGTATCGCGGTGTTAGACCAGTTTCGCACCCGGTCCTGCATCAATTAGTCTTATAAACACCTCTTTCAAATGATCTTGCTTCCTTCTCTTGCTTGTAGTGCCTAAAATCAAGGAGACAAGAAAAATTCATGTACAAAAGTTCTTCTTGATTTACTGATGGCATAAAATTATTAACTCATGAAACAGTGGATATGATGATATGTTCATGAGTTAATTGAGCTAAATAAAAGCAATTCTTAGGTGTTTATAAATACTTTTTATGCTTTTATCATGAACCATCTCTGCCCATTTATACTATCACTGGCCGATGGACCCCATATATCACAATGAACTATCGTAATGGGGTTGTTCATCAATTGTTAGCGGAAGGATAAGTGGCCCTTTTATGATTGGCCAATTCACAAATTTCACGTGTCAAAGATATTAAATTCTACCTAATATGAGTTGGAAACATCTTATTGAAAGTATAGAAAGAAGGGTATCCGAATCACTGTTGGAGCAGCTTCACTTGATCTTCTCCAAGTACCTGCATGTAGCTACTTGATGTTGATTATTCATGATGTAAAGGCCTTTGCCAATGTTAGAAAGTCCAATCCTCTGTTTAGATACCTTGTTAGGTAGAAAAGAGTAATCCTCATCAAAATATATAGCTATCTCTAGAATTTTTGCCAATTTTTGCTCTAAAACTAAACTAATGCAAAGTTTAGGAAAATTTAATACATCTTTTATAATTCCTATAGGATCTAATTTAATTTCTCCTATTCCTGCTACTTTGAGTAATGACCCATTTGTTGTTTGGACCTTTCTATTACTAGAACAAAGAACATATGAAGTAAAATTTGAAGGATTCGGGGTCATATGATCAATAGCGCTTGAATCTAAAATCCAATTTTTATATGCATACTTTGAATTATGAAAGAATTTTGAATTACTAACTGAAACAAATCTAATAATTTTGAACTCCATAGTACATGAATAGACCATTGAAGCTGCTCCAACATTTGAAGATGATCTTGTTGCAAGACTCTTTAACTCTTTCCTTTCCTCCCATTGTTTTTCAAGTACTAATGTAAGAGTGTTACTCTTACTTGTATGTTCATAACTTTGTGAGCTTATGACGAAGCGAGACCGCAAGGTCA
>CM044104.1:2082847-2244576 GCA_024174645.1 Lemna minuta | reverse complement strand
GGCGGCGGCTTGAGGACTGCAGCATCGCAATGACAGAGGAGAAGAACCGTGGCCGGGGCAAGGAGTGGCGGCGGTCGTCGAGGCGGCGACGGCGGCGGCTGAAGGACTGCAGCGTCGCAATGACAGCGGAGAAGAACTGTGGCCAAGGTAAGGAGTGGCGGCGGTCATCGAGGCGGCGGCGGCACGGAGGCGTGTGGCGGCGGCGGCGGCGGCGATTGGACTTCTTCCCCGGCCTTCCTTGAGTAGCCACTTGAGAGGGAGATCACTCCTTTCTTTTTTCAAATGACGGCTAGGGTTTGTGGGGGGGGTCCCTTCCCCTCTTATAGAGCTGATAACATGCATTTATAACTTGAATTCTTATCTTAATTAACTCATATTCATGCTTATTTTATGTGAATATGATGCATGTTATCATACTTTTTAGGAATTTTCTCCATTGGCATGTCATTTCACTAAAGTTGATATTTATGCATAAATTAGGGATAATTTCATGCTTAATAGATGATTAATCTTTTGTTTAAATTAATAGAAGTTAATCTCTGTTATTGAATGAGTTTTGACTTTAGTAAATGTTTGGAAGGATGATTTTAGGATGAATTTATGATTTAATATGTTTAATGAGAAACGATTTAAGTAAATTATAAGTCATCTTGATTTTTTCTTTCTAAATATATTTTAAATGACATGGTATTAAAAAGAAAAGAATTGGTGATCCAATGGAGAAAATATGAGATTAAAAAGAGTTGTATTTTGAGAAATATGAATTTCTGAAGTTATGCATCTTTTTCTGATTTTTATTTGAGTTTTAAATCAAATTTTTACTTAGAAATAAGCCCAAAAAGGGCGAGTATTTACCTCTAGGTGATGACGTGGCAAGCGGGCCCAGGCGACGGCTGACGTGGCGCGCGGGACCGCCTCGGGGTGCGACGCAGCACTGAGGCCATGTGGCAGAGCCCGGGTGGCCCGCACGGGGCGTAGGAGGCGCTTATTGGCGCGGCCACGTGGCAGGAGGCCACGCAATCACGCGGTCCACGTGGGCGCCCACATGGGGCGCCATGTGGCAGGCTGGTGAGTGGAGGGCCCACGGGAATAGTGGGCCCTGGTTAGTATTTAGGGGCGGTAACGCAATAGGCGTTTACCGCCCCCTAATTTATAGGAGACAATTTTTATTTTTTCTTCCGTTTGGGACAATGTCCCACATGATACTCACCGATTGCAGGTGACGTGGCCGCTTATCGGACGTTGGATTTAGTCAAAACGGCGGAGATCGCAGTCCACTTTATCAGTAAATCGAGAGACGCGTCAATGATTGGGCAATCAAAAACGACGTCAGCCCAATGATTGGGCATGCGTTTTGTTTTGACTGACATGTCTCTAACCGAGACATGTCAGTCAAGAAGGGCGGCGGCCAATGAAAAAAAAGACTTCCTTTTTCACCGCCTAATAGGACAAAACGCATTTAATTTTCTCTTTTTCAGGAGCAGCGGTCGAGACACGTGGACCAATGAAAAAAAGACAGTCTTTTTCCCCGCCTAATAGGACAAAACGCATTTAATTTTCTCTTTTTCAGGAGCAGCGATCGAGGCACGTGGACCAATGAAAAAAAGAACGCATTTGTCACCGCCTAATAGGACAAGACCCATGACAAAAGCGTCTCGTGACGCATTAATTGCGCCGCAATCTCTGACGGCGGCATTAAATGCACGAAATCGCGTGCATTAAATGCAACGCGGTTTCAACCTTATCTTTCCACGTGGCCGCTCCAGATTCGCTGAAAGCGAATTTGATGACGTGGCCACGACATTGAGACCTGCATTTAACTAATTAATTTATTTTTTTAAGACAGGTAGCGGCGCGTCTCATCAACACTGTTGGATCGCTATCGAACGGACGAGGATAGTGGATCGCGATCGCGCGATCGTGACCCTCCACTCACCTGATCTCGATCGGACGGCAGACGGAGGTTCAGCAAGAACCACGTTCGTGGTGCGATCATATCCCGATCGCGGCGCGATCGGGATCCGATCGTGGCACGATCGGGATTCCTAAGAGACTAAATCGATGCACGAACCTTCCCACGGACTCGGAAGGCAATCATCTGAGCACCAACCTCACGATCGTGGCGCGATCAAGGCCCGATCGCGACCCGATCGTGGCCCGATCGTGGCTAAAATGTATGTTATTCGGAGGCAAAATTGACGCTGATTCGTCGCGGAATTGAAGCCACGATTCCATGCCCAAGGAATCGCCCCCTCGACGCCATCAAACCGCCTCCACGATCGCGTCAATCGGCCACCATCCTCGGGCCAAATTTCTCTTTAAAAAACATGTATTCTCCCTTCTTTGTTCTTCAACTTTTGATCCACTCGTGAAGAAATTAAGCGAGTTTCGAGGAAGGTCTTAAGTTCTCATGATCCTTTGCTTCCAAGAATGTAGACACGCATCCATTGAAGCATGATAATCACGATTTCACCGCTTGATTTCATTGAATTTTCCCCTTGAATTCCGAACGTCCACGAGAAAGAATCCGAGCAAATTCGCTTCAATCCACGAGAATTGAGGCCCCATTCTTGCGGAAATCGGGTTAGTAGTGAGGTTCGATCAATTATCAAGAGGTAATTTGTATTTTTATTAGGTTTAGATCTTTAATTTTGTAAATTAGTTCATAGTGTTCTTCATTTTCCCCGATTTTATGTCTGAAAAGTCGCTGATTTTGAAAATAAGATATCTCTTTGATTATAATTCCAAATCACTTGATTTTGGTTTCATTGGATTCCTCTTTTCATAAGCTTTTCGTGGATAGCAAATTCATCAAATTCTGAGTTCATTTGACCCTCCAATTTAACGTTTGACCAAGGACTGTTCATCTTTAATCAGAAGTCAAACGTTGACTTTCGGGGTCAATTACTTTTTATTGACAAATCAGAATTTGATAATTTTGGTCTTGTTAGATTCCTCTGGTTCTTAGCTTTCCATTTACATAGAAATTGTAAGATTTGGATTTCATTTGGGAATTCAATTTGAAGATTTCCTCTGAGGTGTTAATTTCGGGGATTTTCTGATCATTGATTTTCAATAATTCATAATAAATCCATTTCTTATCCAAAAATTACGAAATATATATCAATAAATTCCATTTTCTCTCTAGTTTTGCAAATATCTAATTTTCGTAATCTTCTGACTCTGTTTGATTTTCTGATTTTGCAGAACACCTACTGCTGGTCAAAGTCAACGCTTTCACTTTGACTTTTGACTTTTCTTTGTCAAATCCGAGATTTAAATTCTTAAAACTTCTTATTTACCTTATTTATATCATTTCCATATCTTACATCTTATTTACTCTTATTTAAAACCCCTTTTAAACCTAAGTTTTACCAAGTCAACTCTACAATTAAAGTCAACCCTGCTCTCTGTGGATCGACCCGATACTTACCCAATACTTGATTATTATATCTTGTCTTTGTGAGTTCGGTTTTATAAATTTTGTTTGACCATCTTCTTCGTGTTTTAACGACACACGAAAACGACACGTCAAGAGCCCATAATGGGCCGAGAGGGGAAAAAGCCCACTTGAGGCCCACAACCCACACCTAACATACTCATAGAAAGAATTAAGGTTCAAAAAGAAGGATGGGCTTCACAAATGGGATCCCGAAAAGGGAAGAACCCACCCGAAAGCCTAAAAGGGAGAGAAGAAATAAACGAGGACCCGCTTAAACACGTGCGGGTCAAACGTTCTTAATAAAGAAATAAAGATAAGCGGCTCCTCCGGCGCCGTGATATCGTGTCTTGGTGGCGACGGGGGTCGTACGCCACCATGAGTTAAGTAAATTCTAATTCATCTTGATTTCTTCTTTGAAAATATATTTTAAATGACATGATGTTAAAAAGGAAGAAATTTGTGATACAATGGAGAAAATTTGGATTAAAAAGTTGTATATTTTAAGTTATGAATTTTTGAATTTATGGCCTTTTTCCGATTTTTATTTGATTTTTAAATGAATTTTTTAAGTGTTTTTCTTTATTAAAATCGCGAAAAAGGGGTTTTATTACCTGCAGGTGATGACGTGGGGAGCGGGCCTAGGCGGCGAGCTGACGTGGTGCGCGGGACCATCACGTGGATGCGACGTGGCACTGAGGCCAGGTGGCAGAGCCACGACTGGCCCGCGCGTGGCGCAGGTGGCGCTGACACGTGGCATGTGGGTTCGCATGTGGGGGATCCACGGGTATAGTGGGCCCTGGTTGGGTATTAGGGGCGGTAACGCATTAGCGTTAAACCGCCCCCCTATTTAACCTTGTTATTTCCACCTTTGTTTTCCGTGTGGGACTATGTTTCCACACGATTATCTTTTGCAGGTGACGTGGCAAAAAGGCATGCGCTGGATGCGATCAGGACGACGAAGATCGCGTGGACCTGAGTCCACGCGATCATCAAATAACCACGTGCGCAAAATAGGGGATAAGTGGTGACGATCAAAGGGCTTACCTGACGCCACGTGGCGACACGGGGATCGCCTATCTTAACCAGCGTGAAGGCCGCACGATCTCCATCAGACGGACACGATAAGCCGCAATTTTCTTCTCACCGTGGACGGCTCAGGATCGCGCCATCTTCATCAGACGGCCATGATGATCCGCGATCATCTTCTCACCTTGGCGATACGTGGAACGTGCTGGACGGTCCGATCTTCATCGAACGCGCGGCGGAAGAGCATTGAGGTGATCGCGGGGTGATCGCGATCAGAAGGCCAGGATGCACCCGATCTTTCTCTCACCTTATCGACGCATCTGGACGGTTGGATCTGCATCGCACGGACGACGATCGTGCATCAGCAGGCTTGATCGGCGATGATCGGGACCATCACTTACCTGATCGCGATCGGATGGCGGGGAGGCTTCGTGGAAGAATTCCACGATCGCGGTGCGATCGAACCGCGATCGCGGTGCGATCGAGCCGCGATCGTGGCATCTTTGGAGAGAGATCGTGGCCACAATCGCCGCGGATTGATGGGCCACGCTTGCCGACGATCGTGGCCATCAACAGGCGCCCAAGACCGGATCAAATGCCCCAAAAATCGGGCCAAAAATTCCCTTTAAAAGCATGTATTCTCCCTTCTTATTTTCTTAACTTTTGATCGATTCGTGAAGGAATTAAGCAAATTTCGAGGAAGATCTCTAGTTCATCGTCATCCCCCCCCCGGCGTTTAGACTCGATTGCGAAGCAATTGGAGCGGGATTGATCACGAATTTCTCCTTGATTTCATCGAATTTTTCCCTTGAATTCCGAACGTCCCCAAGGAAGAATCCGAGCAAATTCGCTTCAATCCACGAGAATTGAAGCCCCATTCATGAGGCAATCGGGTTATTAGTGAGATTCGATCAATTATCAGGAGGTAATTTGAGTTTTTATTAGATTTAGAAGTTTAATTTTGCAAATTAGATCTTAGTGTTCTTCATTTTCCCCAAATTCGAGTCCGAAAAATCACTGATTTTGAAAATAGGATATCTCCCTGATTATAATTCCAAATCACTTGATTCTGGTTTCAATAGATTTCGCTTTTCCTCAGCTTTCTGTGGATAGCAAATTCATCGAATTCAAGTTCATTTAACCCTCCAATTTGACGTTTGACCGAGCACTGTTCATCTTTCATCAGAAGTCAAGCGTTGACTTTCAGGGTCAATTACTTTTAATTGATAAATCAGAATTTGATAATTTTGGTCTTTTTAGATTCCTCTAGTTCTTAGCTTTCCATTGACATATAAATTGCAAGATTTGGATTTCATTTGACTGGTCAATTTGAAGATTTCGTCTGTCAAATCCGAGATTTCAATTCTTAAAAATTCTTATTAGGTCTATTTATATCATTTCCACTTATTACATCTTATTTTTATTTCTTTAAAACCCCTTTTAAACATAAGTTTGACCAAGTCAACTCTGCGATTAAAGTCAACCCTGCTCTCTGTGGATCGACCCGATACTTATACATTACTTGATTTTATATCTTATCTTTGTGAGTTCAGTTTTTATAAATTTTGTTTGACCAACGTTTTTGTGTTTTAACGACGCACGAAAATGAGCCGTCAAGCACTCAGCACGTTTGTCAATCACCGACGTATTATTTATTTTGCAAGTATGATAGTAGAGCTTAATAATTTTATTTTATTTGCATCTCTTTTTAATTGTTTCATGACTTAGTCTGATTGCCTCTCTTATCAATTTATCTTATAGGAGCTTGATTCACATATGAGCAATGTGATCAATCGCGTTGAAGCATCGACACTCTTCGTAGCGGTGAAGAAATTGGGAATCGAGGAGAAGCTATCGATGGACCTTGCATGTATGGCTATGAAGTAAAATTTGGATAGGTATCAGCAGAAGCTATGGGAAAATCATGCTATCATAGCAGCAGCTCTATTGGATCCCCTATCTTGATGCAAAGGGCAAAGAAAGCGGCGATAGCATATATTAGGGGCCTCTTACCCTCCCCACTGCCAATTTCATTCAGTACATTGCCACCTTCTACTCCCATCAGCTCTACTACTAGGCAAGATTGGTTGAAATGAGTATGCAGGAAGAAAGATGGACCCGCGCAATCGACATTGACACCCTCAAAGCAATTAGATGCTTATATGAATGAAACTGTGAAGGATGAGGGAGTCCCCGTGCTACATTGGTGGGCTCGTAAGGGGAACATTGCATATCCTACCCTTGCCCCCATTTTACGAGAACTCCTGGCAGTATGTGCAACCAGTGCTTCGTCTGAACGTGTGTTCTCTGCCGGTCGAGCTATGGTCACATACAAGCGTGCACGTCTCATAGCAGAAAGCATCGAAACACTAGTGACCGTAAAGTGTTGGCTTCGGGGGAATAACACCAATTGGTATGATAATGTCCATGATGAGGATGCCGACATTAGGGTGATGCAAGACACGGTTGTGAAAACCCTCGTGCTTGATCAATGGGACTGAGGCTGACTGAAGATAGTGTGGTCAAACCTAATCTACGGGTAGGCGAGTCTTAGACCCTTAAGTATGAGACCTAACCTAAACCTAGGTACAGGTAGGCGTGTCGATCAGTGGAGTCGACTCCGGGTTACGTGGGGAAACTCGCGATGATGCATAGGGTGAGATCCTCTCGATCTACGTCCGGAGGTGTGGAAGTCGCTCGTCGTGGAGTAGCCAGGAGGCTGCAGCCCATACTCGGTACTGAGACTTGATGTACGTGTCAGAAGTCTCAAACCTATGCTCGTACTACCCTATCTACGTCGTCTCACGGCGGTGGAGATGAGTAAAGGGAAATGCTTCGAAAGGTAATTAGAATTTAAAATGAGGGGTTGAAGCTAACCTGCGGCGCGCGATGCCCGGTGGGTCGGGGCGTAGTGGAGGGTCGGCTCGGTCGCGTCGACCGGAGAAGGGCGACTGATGGACTCGAGCGCGAGGAAGCGGAGAGGTGCAGGGCGCGATGGGATCGCGGCGAGGGCGATGGCTCCCGAGCAGACTGGGTCAGCATGGAGACGAGCGAGGCATGGCGGTCGAACCCGGGGGTGTGGAACAAGCCAATTCAGCGCGGGCCAACGGGATCAGGCAGATTGCGGGGCGCGGGTCAGGCCAGGCGCGATGCGTGATTCTGACAAGGCGCGTTCACGACTCGGACTGGCACCGGGCACACTCTAGCGGATGCGACGCGGGCTAGGCGGGACTTGGGACTGGTCAGCCGGCTGGGCAGGGTGGCCGGGTCAGCACAGGGTAACCTGTGAACACACAAGCAGACTGCGGCTACCCAGTTGACTGGCGGGTTGAAGCTGGTTGGTGATCAACCTGAGGTGGCGGTCAACCTGGGGGTGATGGTCAACCTAGACAGCACTGGGCGGCGTCAGGGAGGCACGGGTAGACATGGTTGTTCTGTTCTGTTCTTTTAAAACGAACAGGAAATTCGCACAAAAGAACCGCACATGGCCTTGTTCTTTGTTCTGTTCATTTTGTGTGCACAATTCGCACAATTCTCACACAATTTGCACAATCCGAAAAAAATTCGCACAGTATATAAATCCAAAAATTCAATTGGAACAAAATTCGCACAATACGAAAAAAATTTGCACACTCTGTTTAATTTGAATAAATTCATATAAATTCACACAAAATCACTATAATTAATTTGTATTTATCATATTTATCATGCATACTATCATATATATATATATATATATATATATATGATATGTTCCTATTATATTCATTTGTTCTTATTATATATGTATAGAGAGAGAGAGAGATAGGAGTTTCATCACTGCCATTGTAATGAGGTAAATGAGGGAAATCAAGAGTAAACAAGCATATAAAAATGGAAGGAAATGAGGGACGAAGATATTTGACTACTTGGCAACCAATGTAAGATGTCAGTTCACTAGGCATGAAACTCATAGTTGTTATTTATATTACATTGATTTCGTTAATAGATTGTCTATTGATTTCAATCAACTAAAGTTGCTATTTCGGGAACGAAGGGTTGACAATGAATCAACAGACCGGCAATCTGTTGTGCAAATGATCAGTTTTGCCGATCCTTCATGTCCTATATCTTCTCAATCGGAGTAGATAAATTTATAAGAATATTTGAATTGATGATAACATTTATTATCCACGTGGAAATGCTCCTCTTCGACGCGCATATCCACGTGTCCCTCAGATGCCAAAACCCGAACGGGTTCCTAATTTTAAAAGAGAGAATCACTGAGTAGGCAATTGACGATATAGGGATTTTAGTATAGCTAATTGTTCTTATTATATTTATATCTTCAAGTATGCTATAATTATTTTGTTCTTATTATATATATGATAGATATGTATACTAGTATAATATGTATGATATGTTTTGATTGTGCGAATTTATGCGAATTAGTTATTAATGGCTTTAGTTAGTGTATGTCTTAATGATATATTCATTATAATATACATTTGACATTAAAAATACAATTACATATATCTTTATTTCTCTTATATTTCTGGAAAAAATTTGACATGGCCTCCCCTATTTACATCGGTTTCTCGCTCCATCTTGTACTCTGCGTTGCATTCATACGAAAACTAATTTCTTTTACCTTTGCTTACCATTCGCGGCGATCACTAATGTGTCGTTGTGAGAGGAGAGGTCCGCCATTTGATGCAAGATTCAGAGGGGAAAAATGAATGTTTAGTCATAAAAATTTAGAAACCTTTGTCATTTGATAGAAAGAAAGAGTAACAAAATCTAAATATTAGATGAATCAACATTAACGACCAATGGTCCATCATCCCTATTGTAACCATCGTCATCTTCAGCTCTCAAATCTTCGTTACTATACCATGATTTTAACGTGATCAGAACTTCAACTCTCTCTGCTATGAGGAGATCGGCGATTTTTGGAGAGGAATTCGTCGAGCGTTTGTGCGGGAAGTCGATGCCAACGGAGGAGGAGGGAGAATTTGAGCGCTGGGGATGTCAGGGGTGAGATCCACGCAAAGGGAGATTCCACGATAGAATTCACGGGAGTTTGCAGGACCGTGGGATTCGAAGGGGTGCTGGGTGATTGAAGTCAGAATTGAATTTCCAGCGGGGTGGAGGTGAGTTCGGGAGTGGGAGAGGAAGGTGAGAGAGAAGACTGTCTTAGAGGAATTCGCGGGAGGGCTAGCACGGAGAGGGAGAGAGGATGGGAAATCGGGAGGATGCAGATTCGGCGTGGGGGAAGAGGCGAATGCAATGGAGGCAAACTCTCGGGACGGAATTTGCAGGCCAGTGGAATTTGCGGGCGACGAGGAGGGAGGAAAGCCAAATTACGGGAAGGGGAAAGGGAATAAACACGGGTAGACGGGCAGAGGGAGAATCGGGGAGGCATGTAGGGGGGATCAGCGGTTGAATTTCGGTGGTGGGGGAGATGGAGAGGGTGGTTTTGGCAGAAGGGCAGGGGAAATCCGGAAGGGAAGACGGTGGATATGTCGGGTAGGTGACGCAAGGGGGGTGATGGGGAGTTTGAAGAGGACAGAATCACGGATAGGGGAGGAGGGGAGGAGGCCATGATTCGCTGAGAAGAGGAGAAATGGAGGGGAAGGTCGGCGCTGGATGGTTGTGCTGCGTGAGCAGGGTGATGGAAGAAGGAAACGGGGAGGTTGAAGGGGAAATGGGAGGGTGAGGGGAAGGTGGCTAGGAAGTTCGCTGGAGATGGAAAATCGGGATCTAGAGAGTGGATGGTCTTTTTCGCAATGAGGAATTGGGAGGAAATGGGTGGAGGAACGTGGGAGGTTGTTCGCCGGAGAGGAAGGTTGTGGAGAAGATGGAGGTGGAGGGGATGGTGGCGCAGCGGTCCGGACGCGACGGCGGCCTGAGGCGGCGGCGGCGGCAGCGGCGGCTTGAGAACGGCGACGTCGCGATGACAGTAGAGAAGAACCTGTGGCCGTGGCAAGGAGTGGCGGCAGTCGTCGCGGCGGCGGTGGCGGCGGCACGGAGGCGTGTAGCGGCGGCGGCGACAGCGGCTGGACTCTTTCCCCGGCCTTTCGTGAGCAGTGATAACATGCATTTATAACTTGAATTCTTATCTTAATTAACTCATATTCATGCTTATTTTATGTGAATATGATGCATGTTATCATACTCTTTAGGAATTTTCTCCTTTGGCATGTCATTTCACTAAAGTTGATATTTATGCATAAATTAGAGATAATTTCATGTTTAATAAATGATTAATCTTTTGTTTAAATTAATAAAAGTTAATCTCTGTTATGGAATGAGTTTTGACTTTAGTAAATGTTTGGAAGGATGATTTTATGATGAATTTATGATTTAAAATGTTTAATGAGAAATGATTTAAGTAAATAATAAGTCATCTTGATTTCTTCTTTCTAAATATGTTTTTAATGGCATAATATTAAAAAGGAAAGAATTTATGATCCAATGGAGAAAATTTCGATTAAAAATGAGTTGTACTTTGAAAGATATGAATTTTTGAAGTTTTAGGCCCTTTTCCGAATTTTATTTGATTTTTAAATTGATTTTTACGAATTTTTCATATTTAAAATTGCAAAAAAATTGGTTTCTTACCAGCAGGCGCTGACGTGGCGAGCGGGCCCCGGGTGGCGGCGGCGTGGCGCGCGGGACCGCCTCGGGGTGCGCAGCGGCACTGAGGCCACGTGGCGAGCCCGAGTGGCCCTCGCGAGGCTGCGTGTGGCGGCCGAGCTTGGCCGGGTGCCACGCGGGACGGGCCACGCGGACGCCCGTGAGGCGCCACGTGGGGAGGGCTGGTAAGTGGAGGGCCCACGGGTTAGTGGGCCCTGGTTAGTATTTAGGGGCGATAGGCCTATATGCATTTACCGCCCCCTAGTTTCCTAGGCGCGAATATGTTTTTCTCTTCAGTGTGGGGACTATGTCCCACCACGATACCTCGTCGCAGGTGACGTGGCGGCGTATCGGGCGTGGGATTCTATCATAACGGTGGAGATCGCGTGCACACGAGTCACGCGATCATCGGTTACAACACATGCGCAAATACTAACAAGTGACGACGATCGGAGGGGCTCACCGATCGCCACGTGGCGGCGAGGAGGAGGGCTTATCTTCATCAACATTCGGATCGCGCGATCGCGATCTAACGGCCAAGTGAAGTCGGATTTTCTCCTCTTTTCGAAAGATGCCCGGAGCGTCGGATTCTAATCGACGGCGCAGAGATTCTCGTGGAGAGACACCACGATCGCGGTCCCGATCGAACCGCGATCGCGGGCTGATCGAGCCGCGATCGTGATTCCTTCGAGACGGAATCACTTCCACGATCTTGAGAAGGCTTCATTGGAGGATCTAGATCACGATCGAGCCACTGATCGTGGCCCAGTGCGGCGCAATCGTGGCCCGATCGTGGCTTAATTTGAGGCTAATTCGAGGAAGATTTTTACCTCAAATTCAGGAGCAACGACGTCGCGCCGGAGAATCGCCCCCACAACCCTGCAAAAGCTGCTCCCACGACCGCCTTTATTGCCCTCAAAAATCGGGCCTAATTTTTCTCTTTTAAAACCATGTATTTCCCTCTTTTGTTCTTCAACTTTTGATCGATTCGTGAAGGAATTAAGCGAATTTCAAGGAAGATCTTTAGTTCATCGTGATCCCCCTGCGTTTAGACTCAATTCGAAGGGATTGGAGCGGGATTGATCACGAATTCCTCCTGATTTCATCGAATTTTCCCCTTGAATTCCGAAAAATCCGTGAGAAAGGATCAGAGCAAATTCACTCCAATTCGCTACAAATTGGAGCTTAATTCTCGTGGCAATCGGGTTAGTAGTGAGATTCGATCGATTATCAGGAGGTAATTTGAGTTTTTATTAGATTTAGAAGTTTAATTTTGCAAATTAGTTCATAGTGTTCTTCATTTTCTCCAAATTTTGGTCTAAAATTTTGCTGATTTTGAAAATAGGATATCTCTCTGATTATAATTCCAAATCACTTGATTTTGGTTTCATTGGATTCCTCTTTTCATCAAATTCCGAGTTCATTTGACCCTTCAATTTGACGTTAAACCAAGGGCTATTCATCTTTCATCAGAAGTCAAACGTTGACTTACGGGGTCAATTACTTTTTATTGAAAAATCAGAATTTGATAATTTCGGTCTTGTTGGATTCCTCTGGTTCTTAGCTTTCCATTGACATATATATTGAAAGATTTGGATTTCATTTGGGCATTCAATTTGAAGATTTCCTCTGAGGTGTTAATTTCAGGGATTTTCTGATCATTGATTTTCAATAATTCATAATAAATCCATTTCTTATCCAAAAATTACGAAATATATATCAATAAATTTCATTTTCTCTCTAGTTTCTAAATATCTACTTTCGTAATCTTCTGACTCTGTTTGATTCTCTGATTTTGCAGAACATATACTGTTGGTCAAAGTCAACTCTTTGACTTTGACTTTTGACTTTTCTCTGTCAAATCCGAGATTTCAATTCTTAAAACTTCTTATTTACCTTATTTATATCATTCTCATATCTTACATCTTATTTTCTCTTATTTAAAACTCCTTTTAAACCTATGTTTGACCAAGTCAACTCTACGATTAAAGTCAACCCTGCTCTCTGTGGATCGACCTGATACTTACCCAATACTTGATTATTATATCTTGTCTTTGTGAGTTCGGTTTTATAAATTTTGTTTGACCATCGTCTTTGTGTTTTAACGACGCACGAAAACGACATGTCAAGCAGCCACTCGAGATGGAGGAGACTCCCTTCTTTTTCTCAAATGACAGCTAGGGTTTGTGGGGGGGTCCCTTCCCCTCTTATAGAGCCCATAATGGGCCGAGAGGGGAAAGGGCCCACTTGAGGCCCACAAACCACACCTAGCATGCTCATAGAAAGAAATAAGGTTCACAAAGAAGGATGGGCTTCACGAATGGGATCTCGAAAAGGGAAGAACCCACCCGGAAGCCTAAAAGGGAGAGAAGATATAAACGAGGACCCGCTTAAACATGTGCGGGTCAAAAGTTCATAAGAAAGAAATAAAGATAAGCAGATAGATCTGTGCGCGCAAAATGGCTCCTCCTGCGCCGTGGTATCGCGTCTTGGTGGCGACGAGGGTCGTATGCCACCAGAGGGTCGTTGGGGATGAAATGGTATGAACATTATATGCAGGGAATTCATCACTTATCATAGTATTAACATTTAAATGTTATGATTTGCTCACTCATTTTCATGACTTCACCTTGTAGGGGATAAGCAACTGCGAAGGGGCCTCCGACGCTTGACGATCTTCCCAAGCGATAACGAGGAACGAGCATAGGGTTAGGCGATGAGATGACCAAACACCCGATGGGGAATGGTGAATGAGAAAACTTTATAGTTCTTTGTAGACATTTATTTTAAAGTTCTTTCTAATTTTAAAAATTCGAGGGTTTTTTTTATCAATTTTTAGAGAGGAACTCTATCAACTTTTTTTTAAAAATTACCCACTTAACTAGTTAACTCAGAAATATTTTGTCCTCAAATGTAATACTATTTAAAATGTTAATCTTAGTTAAGTTAAAGTCAAAATGTAAAGATTATTATCATGCAATTAATGCACAATTTATAAGATTGACTATCCTTTTCATCTTATTATGATTTGATATAAAATTTTTGAATTATTTTCAATATTAAATGGTTAATTATAGGCTAATTAAAATATTATTTCCCTGACTATTAGGTTTTATAAACTTATCAATCTTACTACAATTGCACTTGTAGTAAGATATTAATCTAATATCTTGGATAATGATTGATCAAATATTAATTATATTATTATAAGGTTGTTACTCGTTAACTCAAAAATATTTCGTCCTCTAATGTAATATTATTTAAAATGTTAATATTACTTAACTTAGAGTCAAAGTGTAAAAATGATTATCATGCAATAAATACACAATTTCTGAGATTTATTATCCTTTTCATCTTATTATGATTTTATATAAAATTTGTGAATACTTTTCTATATTAAATGGTCAGTTATAGGCTAATTAAAGGATTATTTTCTTAACTATTATGTTTTCTAAACTTATCAATCTTACTACAATTGCACTTGTAGTAAGATATTAATCAAATATCTTACATAATCGTCAATCAAATATTAATTCTTAATTATAAGGTTATATATAATTTTTACTTTTACTACGGTTCAATGAAATTAAATTTTTAATTTTCAAATAATTATTAATTAAATGGTTAATGAGTTATTATTTAATTACTTGTTCACAAATTATTATTTTTTATATTTTCAAGATTTATAATTTTAAAAGTACTCATTTGAAAGGAGTGTGCAAAGGTGATCAATAATGCACATTATAATATAAATCATATCATAAATTATTATAACTAAAATATATAATACTTTTATTTTTTAAACTTTATTTGAAATGTTGCTTCTCTAAGGTCACATACTTTATAATTTATTATTTAAAATTTGAAATTTATAATAATTAATATTTTTTATTTTCAGGTTCCATCATCCGATACCGTCATCCAGTACCGAAACCGTCATCCAGTACTGTCATCCAGTACCTTTATCCAGTACCGTCATCCAGTACCATCATCCGGTACCGGAAGGGTACTGTTAGCATCTAGTACCGCACCGGAACTCCACAGTAATCCGATAACCGTCATCTAGAACTGGATGACGGTATCGGGTTCTGGATATCGGTAAGCTGATGACGGTATCGGGAGATGACTGGTACCGGATGACGGTAGGCAAACCCTAACCGTGCGCCTTATGTCTTCGCGATTATATGTATAAGCAAAAACAGAAGCAAAGTAGTTTACATTTTGTGAACTGATGAAGCAGCTTAGAGAGAAAATAGCTGATAAATCTATCCAGTCGTCTCCATGAACATACTGATAGAAGAAATCCCTTGTCAGGGACAAAGGAGATGAACCAAGCTATTTATCATTATTATAATCATTTTGATTTGCCTTGTAAGTCAAATGCACTAAGTCTTTTCAGCGTTTTAACTTCTGAAGTGTGCTAGCAATGCGTCCCGTCACTCCAGAAAAGAAGCAGGCGTATTTATTTTCAAATCTCTTCACAAGGCTGCAGGGTGTTGGCGTAGGGACAAATGAAAGAATACGTCCAACTATTTCCCTGGGCCGGCAGGTGCGTCAAGCTGCCTCCGACGATGTCGTATGTGTAGATCTGCCCTTTTACCATGACCACGAGCACATCCGCGTTGAGAAGGTAGAAGCTCTCGACGAACTCGTCCTCCAGTCCCATGGCTGCCATGCTAATTTCCGGACCCCGCTTCTCCCACGCTCTCCGCTCCCGCTCATTCAAATCCCAGATCGTGAACTCCGCGGTCCACCGGTTGTAGGCGACGAGGCTGAGTACTGCGCCTGCTCTCGGACTTCCGATTTCCAGTACTCGCGTTATCCACGGTCCTTGGACGGCCTCCGGTATCTGCACCGACTGAGTGCTTCCCCTGTGGATGTCAACGACAGAAATGTCCCAATAGTCGCCGCTGACGGAGGCGACGAAGACGAGTCCGTCGGGCCTTGCGACGGGATGACGGAGCTCCGCGTTGCTGGTCCTCACAGAGACCTTATCGCTCGCCATCCTCCAGCATTTCCGCGTAGAAGAGTAGACCCAGCACTCTGCGTATGAACTGCTCTGCCGGATTGTCGCAAAGCAGACGACTTGGAGGTCAACGCCATCTCCGCGAAGCACGGTGGCGCAGCGCACTCGGAGGTTTGAGTCGCCGGGGCGACCAAGAAGCAGCGTGTCTTTCCGCAGGGGGTTGTAGATGAAAAAGATGGCCATCCTCCTGGAGGCAGACGACGAGGCCCTCGTTTGAGCCGACGATTTGAATCCTCGACTCGTTCAGGAAGTCGACGGAGGACGGCGGGACTCCGGGCGCTGCCGTCGGCGAAGAACAGCCCGGAACTGCCCGTTCATGTCGCGGACGAAGAAGCCTGCGTCGGTGTTGGCGCGGCGAGCCTGGGAGAGGTGGAAGTTCGGCGAGCGAATGCCTGCGCAGGTGCGCTTGGAGAGGGTTTGTAGGTTGGCGACTTGTTTTCCAGGAAGCCAAGAGAAGATCTCGAGCTGGATGTCCTCCGGGAGGTTCGCCATCGTTGGAGAAGGAGTGAGAAGCTGCGCTGCGAGCCGCGTCGCCGTCTTGGACAGGGGAAGGAGGTGGAGGACTGCTATACGAAGTGGACGAAGGTTGTTTCCCCGAAGGCTTCTTGCACCATTGATATGTTGGCTGCTGATCACCTCAAGAAGCACCCTCCCAAGATGATGAGCACACTCACAATTGCACTCAAACACTCAAAAGAGGAAAAAGAATGAGAAAAAAGAGATAGAATGCACTAAACCACTCAATGACACAAGAACAACTCTCTGGAGGAAGAAAGGAAGGTACAGAGATAACTCTAGGGATGCTCTAGGGTCCCTATTTATAGTGCGCGCTGTGTGGCATGAAAATCGGCGATTTTCAAGCGCCACAGCGCGCGCATAGCGCGCATCTCGGCGGGTGCTACAGTACCCGCCGAGGCGTGCGGGCATGTGCGCACACTATTCGCGCGGATACCCCCCCGATTAAATCTCTACGCGCGCGCGAAGTGGAGGAAGAAATCTATCTCCCACATGATAATCTGCTTTCTGTTAGAGAGAGAGAGGGGGAGACCGAGTCCTTGGATCTAAAAGCCCGCGAGTGGAGCCCCCCTCTCTACCCTCCGCAACGGAAGGGCTCGGAAACTGCAAAGCTACTATCGCAAGAAGGCCGTTGGCTTACGAAGGATCCGGAAGAAATGTCCGGCCACGTTGGCTTATGCGGGAAAATGGGGTTTGACTTGTCAAGGCATGCAAAAGAGGGGCGAACGCGGGAATATGAATCATCAAATAACCGAACGAAACCGACAGTGCCGGTTTTGAAAAAATAGTAAGTCCGGTATTTCTTCGGTACGGTTTCGGTGTCACCGAAGCATTACTCTCTCTCTTGTAGCGGAAATTTCAAATTTTGTCATGAAATGAGAGCCAAATTTTTCAAAGTGGAAAAGCGTTCAAGGATGCTTTTGATTTCTACCATTCCTCGTCTGATTTTGCAAAGTGGAAAAGGATTTCATCAATGAAAAATTCCTTCTCCACGAACCGATAGATGGAGATCTCCTATAGTTCATCCACTGCAAGCTTGAATTCATTGTAACCTGTTCAAACCTTCAAAAACAATTCTCCACATCTGATTAAAAAATAACAGAAAAAATATATGAGTACTTATTCTCCCTCTTAAACCCGAAATTGAAGATTTTTCATTCTAAGTTTACTGCGTAGATTCTTAAATTGAGGTATTCCTAGTCCTTTACTTAGATAATTTGCTCTTTGTTCGTCTGTTTGAATCTACAAATTAAAATTTTCACTAGAATCAAATTTTTCTTTTATAAAGTGGCTACCAATGTCTACATGCTTCATTCTACCATGGAATATTAAATCTAAAGCACTAAATAAAGCTGATTTACTATCACATAGAGGTTTAATAGGTAATGTAAAAGGCACCTTAAAGTCTTCCAAGATTTGTTTTTACCCACGTACCTTCCATTACTCCTTGAGCTAAGGCTCCCAGATCAGCTTCAATAATTGATCTTGATACTACTATTTGCTTTTTACTTACCCATATAATTAAATTTCCACCAAGAAAGGTGTAAATCCCTATAGTTGATCTTTGATCAACTAAAGGATCCGGCAACTTTTGCAATTTACACATATAATATTCTAAACTAGAAACAACGAGTACTTATTAGTTGGAGGTGTGGTAAGATGCATTTTACATATATAATTAAATTACTTTTAACAATTTTAAGGCATAACTCGCAATTGTCGTTACAACTCATTACATGCATATTAATGATGTGAATGATTTGTAGTAGCAATTGCTGACAATTTTTTTCTCATGTTTTGTACTCCTTGTTGTCTCTACTAAAGTTCTATTCTTCCTTTCACTCACTTCATTTTTCTTGTGGTGTATTCTTATAGTTAGTTGTCTTCTAATACCAATTTTTTCACAATATTATTCAAATTCCTTTTATAGAAATGCTTCACCTCTATTCGTCATCAAAATCTTTAAAGGAGATCTGCTCATCTTTTCCATCATTGCTTTAAATTCAATAAACTTTATGAAAGCTTCTGATTTTTCATTCATGAAATAAATACCCAGATCTTTCTTCAGCAAGTCATCTCCAAATAAAGAAAACAAAAAATTACGTGCACTTAGTGAAGGTGTCCCTGTAGGTCCACATGCATATGCATGAACCAGTTGTAAAGGTGTTTCAGTTCTCCATAGATGTTCATTCAAGAATAACATTCACTTTTTCTTGCCATCTATGCAGCTTTCGCATTCATCATCTTCATAAAAAATAAATGGTAAACCATGTATCATTCTCTCTTTTTTTCAAAAAATTGAAAGAGTTAAGATTCAAGTGGCAAACACTTTTATAACATAACATGTCATAAACACATAGAAAGAGAAGAGAGAGAAGAGGACACAGCGACAAGGGCGGGTTGAAAAGGTTAGTTTTGTGGACTCATAACCTAACCCTTCCTATAGAGAAAAGCTTGTGGATGCAAGCCATTGCCCTACTTCGTTCCGGTGCTAAAACTGATGGATAGATGACAAAACGTTTTCGTGTCGTTGAAACACAAAAATGTTGGTCAAACAAAATTTATAAAAACCGAACTCACAGACATAAGATATATAATTAAGTAATGTGTAAGTATTGGGTCGATCCACAGAGAGCAGGGTTGACTTTAATCGTAGAGTTGACTTGGTCAAACTTAGGTTGAAAAGGGGTTTTAAAGAAGTTAAAATAAGAGTTAATGAGTGGAAATGATATAAATAGACTAAATAAGAAGTTTTAAGAATTTAATTCTCGGGTTTGACAGAGAAAAGTCAAAAGTCAAAGTCAAGGCATTGACTTTTACCAACAGTAGGTGTACTGTAAAATCAGAGAATCAAACAGATTCAGAAGATTACGAAAATTATATATTTGGAAACTAGAGAGAAAATGGAATTTATTGATATATAATTCTTGATTTTTGGATAAGAAATGGATTTACTATAAATTATTGAAAATTAAATATTAGAAAATCTCCGAAATGAACACCTCGGAGGAAATCGTCAAATTAGCTAACCAAATGAAATCCAAATCTGGAAATTTATATGTTAATGGATAGCTAAGAACCAGAGGAATCTAAAAAGACCAAAATTATCGGATTCTCATTTGTGAAATAAAAGTAATTGACCCCGAAAGTCAATGTTTGACTTCTGATTAAAGATGAACAGTTCTCAGTCAAACGTCAAATTGGAGGGTCAAATGAACTCGGAATTCGATGAATTTTCTATCCACGGAATTTTCTATCCAAATCACTTGATTCTAAACCAGAATCAAGTGATTTGGAATTATAATCAGAGAGATATCCTATTTTCAAAATCAGCGATTTTTCAGACTCGAATTTGGGGAAAATGAAGAACACTATGAACTAATTTGCAAAATTAAACTTCTAAATCTAATAAAAACTCAAATTACCTCCTGATAATCGATTGAAATCTCACTATTAACCTGATTTCCGCAAGAATGGGGCTTCAATTTCTCGTGGATTGAAGCAAATTTGCTCGGATTCTTCCTCACGGACGTTCGGAATTCAAGGGGAAAATTCAATAAAATCAAGGAGAAATTCGCAATCAATCCTGCTCCAATTGCTTCGCAATCGAGTCTAAACGCGGGGGGATCACGATGAACTAGATCTTTTCCTCGAAATTCGCTTAATTCCTTCACGAATCGATCAAAAGTTAAGTTTACAAAGGGAGAGAACATCTATTTATATAGAAGTTTGTGCGAAATTGGTGGATCGTGGCCCACGACGCGGATTTCACTCCGTGTGATTTCAGCCGTCAGATCGCGCGAAATTGGTGGCTCGTGACGCGGATTTCACTCCGTGTAATTTCAGCCGTCAGATCGCGCGTAATGAGTGGGATCGTGGCCCGTGACGCAGATTCCACTCCGTGTGATTTCAGCCGTCCAATTGCGCGATTTAATCCCGACTGTCCGATTGCGCGATTTAATCCCGTTCGTCCGATATCACTGTTCACACCATGTAGGCACCATGTAGGCATCCATGTGGGCTTACGTGGCCCTGCCATGTGTCCGCATCGCGCCATGTCACCTCCAAGGGTCCCGCACGATTAAATAAATCTTGAAAAATCAAAATAAAATCCAAAAAATACTAGAAAATTAAGAAATTCATAAATTCATTTATATAACTCCTTTTTAACTCAAATTTTCTCCATTGGATCACAAATTCCTTCATCTTTAATATTATGCCATCTAAAAATACAAATTAAAAGAATCATATAAGATGAATTTCAAATAAACATAGATAATTTCTTAAGAAGTCTATTTTATATCATCTAACATTCTATTCTTGAAATTAAATATTCTAATCATCTAGTAAAGTCAAAGTAAATTAAGGAAAATACTTAATTTTTATTAATTTAACCTTGCAAAAAGATTAATCATCAAGAAAGCACATAATTAACCCTAATTTATGCATAAATATGAACTTTAGTAGAATGGCATACCTATGGAGAAAATTCATAAAATTTAGATAACATGCATCATAATTACATAAAATAAGCATGAATATGAGTGAAATAAGATAAGAATTTAAGTTATAAATGCATGTTATCAATAGACCAAAGTGACAAATTGTACGCTCGAAAACCCCTTACGGTGCCTCTTCAACGATCACCCAAAGTAGTGGGATTTTGCATTACCCCAAGCAGAATTTGCCAATAATTCGACGGTGAATCATTCTACAAAGCAATCATCATTTTCTATCATATACTCTTATACATCGCGGATCCCATTAGCCATAGTGGAAAGAGCATCACAGAAAATAACTTTGCAAATCAAGTGAATGATACTCATGCAAAAGTTCAAGCCACTCAATTTGAGACATGCATAATACAAGGCGGCAGCAGACAAGCACAAACAATTAGAGGATTGTTTCAATTGACTAACCAAATGATATCCAAATCTAACAAATCACCTAGGGATAGAAAGCTAACAATTAGAGGATTCGATAGACACCAAAATTATCAAAGTTTACCTTCTATATTTGTAGTAATATTCCTTGAGAGTCAACGCTCAAATTCGAATTGATTTTGAACAATAGTTGGTCAAAAGACAGATCGAAGGCTCAAACCTTGATGAAAATTTCCGAATCAGATATCCACGAAAAGTTGATTGAACAAGGAATATGAAACCAAATTTTTTTGAATTAGACTTAAGATCAGGGAGAAATCTGTGTTTGGAAGTCATAAAAAATCGGCGATGAAATTTAGGCAAAAATGAAGAAATTCTGATTCATATACTCTAATTACGTATATAAATCTAATCTAAACTATCTAGAAAGTGAGGATTACAAAGGAATCACACTACTAGCCCGATTGACGTGAAGATTGAGTCTCAAATTGCTTTGATTGGTGTTAGTTTCTCCGATTCCTTCTTTCGATGTACTTTCGACGTTCATGGGGCGATTTTCCAAATGTTTTCTCACAATATTTGTGATATACTTGCCTCAATCCATGCGCAATTGAGTCTAGAATGCACGAGAATCACGAAGAACTCAAGATCTTCCTCCAAAAAGGCTTAATTTCACGCTAAATCAAGAGTTACATTTATGTAAGAGTTAACATCAATTTATAGAAGAAATTCTCGCTTGAAATCCGGGCCATCCATTTCTCTTAAAGATCTTGGATGGCTACGACAAAGGCACGTAGTGTGTGATAAGTGGACCACAATCTCACAATGCGGGCTCCACTTCCTCCTTGATTTTTGCTATTCGATCTTCATCGGAGCGTCTAAAGGTAGCCACGTGTTACCTCACAATTCGCCGATTTCAAAATGAAGTTTTGACCGTTAGATCTCACTAATGAGATTGATAGTCGCGAATCTATCACGTGCTGTTGATCAAGATGTGGTGGACCAAAATCTACCAAATCAACGCGTGCCACATCTCACGCATTTGATCGGATGCTCCACGCGTTGCCACATCTCTTGCGAAATAAAGAGAGACACTAGTCCCACACGGAAGAGAAAAAAAAAGAATTCTTTCCTATATAAGGGGAGAGGGCTTTATCGCTTTGCGTCGCCCACTGGGCCTAGTACGCCCCCCTTAGCTCCACCCAATAATCAGGCCCACTCTACTTGTGGGCCCAATCCGCTTAGCCCACTTGTCCTTAGCCTGTGTGCCACGTAGGCGCCCACGTGCGTCTGTGCAGGCACAAGTGGTGCTGTCGCGTGTCCGCGTCATCACCGTGCTTAAGAAACCCCTTATTGCAATTTTTTTATTTCTAAAAATTCAGAAAAATTCTTGAAAAATCCAGAAAAATGGTTAATCTTCATAAATTCATAACTTCATTTCTAGAACTCTTTTTTTGCATGAAATTAGATTTATTGGATCAAGAATTTGATCCTCTTTAAATATATGCCATGAAACAAAACATTAGATAGAAAATAGAATTACGAGTCAATTAATTCCTAGTTGACTTCTAGAGTCAACTAAGGTAATTCCATCTTTTACTCTTCTTTTCTTCCTCTTCTTAAACCTTCATGCATTCACTTAAAACATAAGTGGTTTGATAATTTAAAGGATCAAACACACTTAAAACACATAAGAATTCTCAATTGATGAAAAATATGGAATTAAGTAATTTGGCATTAAATTGAAGAAATTTTCCTTTTAAAATGATAATATGCATCATATAGACTGAAATTAAACATTAATACCATTTAATTATGATGAAAATAAGAGTTAAATATGCATGTTATCAGACGCCCCTTCACCTTTTGAGGCTTATATAAGGCCCCCCATTGTACCCCTTGAACACACAATTTGAAGTAATCTCATTTTGAGAGCTCTGCTTTCTTTTTTAGTGTTCTTCTTGTTAGAGAGTGCTTTGTGCTTGTGGATTCAAGTACAACTCCTTGTAGATTCAAGGGTTGAAGACATTAGTATGTGGACTCAGAATCTAACCCTTCATGTAGAGCACAACTTGTGGATTCAAGCCATTTCCCTACTTCGTTCCGATGCTAAAGCTATGTCATCTTCCTCCTCTCCTCCTCCATGTTCTTCATTCTCATTTTTTTCTCTCTCACGTCATGGAATCTCTCTCTTGCACAGTCTCTCTAACGTGCGTGCAACGGAAATTTCCATTGCTCATCCTCCTTTGTCCTTCGTCATCTCCATCTCTCTCGGCTCTCCATTCTTAGTTCCTCTCCATTCTCTATATCCCCATCTTCGTCTTCTCTCCCACGCTGAAGCGTTCCATCTCTCTCACATGCAAGTGGAGGGAAGAAAATTTCTTCTGTCCTCGACACGATTTCTTCTTCTCCATTTGTTCTTTCTTCTCCACTTCTTACATTTTAATCTCTTTTTTCACATCTTCTCCGCACCCTCTCCACCTTTTTTCCTCTCTTCTGCTGCTGCCACTTCTCATGCGTGGTGGAATTTCTATTGCTTAATAGATTTTCTATTTTGAACAGAATTTCTTCAGCACTAGAAGAGAATTCTCCGCCTTTTGTCATCACTGCGTTTCTCTTCTCCTCGTCATCTCCCACCTTCTTCTTTTTGGAAGCTGATCTCATCGGAAGATCAATGATGGAAGATGCATGTATGCGAGTGTTTGATGAAATGCAAGAGAACTTCTCTTTTCTTTTGTTTTATGTTTGACTTTTTATATTTATGACCAATCTGAGTTGTCCATCATGTTTTGTCATAATGGCTCGGATGGTGACTGATAAGATACAATTTATACATGAATTTACATTATTATTAATACAATATAAAACATTAAATATTCTATTTGTATGTATGTTATCATATTTTGAGTGCATTTCTATCCTTTCATATAATTTTAGGTTATGATATAGAAATATAGCATTTTGGAGATAATTATGCATAATCCTCATAATATAATTTTCTTCCCATTTATATTTGAAATCATAATTGTATTTTCATGATTTAATGATAAGAGAAAATATTTTATTTACACTTATGTATTTTTCTAAATTTATTTTCTAAGAGGAATGAGTCTATTTTTTAATTAAAATTAATTCTCTTTTTATTTAAATATTTTAACTTTTTATAATGATAGATAATTTAATTTTTTTATCCAAAAATAAATATGGATCAATTTGGAGTTATATTTTGAAAGTTATGAAATTTCCAATTTTTAGGAATTTTTTAGAAATTTTCTAAATTTATTTAAAGCTATTTTTATTTTTAAATATTAAAAATTAAATAAAAAATGTTTTTTATAATAGCGCGCTGATGTGGCAGAGCATTGCCATGTGGTGACGTGTGTACATGCCCTGTGGCGGCGTCTGCATGTGAAACGTGTGCGCGTGCGTGTGTGTGTATGCGTTTGTTTGCGTGTGTGCGCAACCCATTAATACGTCATATCTTATATACGCGACATAATCTAAAAATTTATTCCGTGTGGGACTATTAATGCTTGTTTGTAGTTACAGGTGACGTGGTACAACGAGAGACGTCCGATTGTGCGGTTAAATTACGATCATCAGGTTTCACTTACTCGCGGGGTATATGGTGACATCTGATTAAGCAACAATTCAAGTTAAAGGAATTGGAGGAGGGTTGCAGCACGCGGAGCTCCAGAAGGACCGTTCCGGTTCTAGCCACCGTCATTCTGCAGCTGCTCAAAGCCGCTACGGTGATGGTTCAGTCGACGAAATATATATCAATGAGCAACATACATTAAATTACGATATAGCCCCTCTTTTTTAGAAAAATGAGTTTATTGCCTTTGTAAATATTTATATTCTACCTTTGCGTCATAATGGATACATCTCGAAGAGAAATTTGTTGTTTGTCTTCGTGCGGGGAGAAGATCCGCGGGACGCTATCTATCCTGGGAGAGTCGGAGGTGGAGTAAGAGCTATGGCGGTGCTCTTTCGTTGCCTATTATGTCCGCCGTCATCTTTTTCTCGCCCTGGAGCTCGACGGCGTCGTGCGGATATTCCGCCGAAGGCTTACGGTGCATTCTTTCGCTTTTTCCTTGTTTGTCTTTCTTATCGAGAAGCTAATTGTTCATTGGATTGTGAGGAAGCTTGAGAGTGTTACATTGGAATGCTTGGGATCGAAGATTTTTTCAAGGATCCTTCTCCATGTTTCTGTTTCTTGTGCTCGGTTTCTCAGCGAGTCAAGCTGGCTCAGATAATTTACGTGTCTTGAGACAGTTTTCTTTTGAATCCCCCAGTTTTTCTTCAAGAACATCACTCATTCACTGTCGAGATCGATTTTTGAAATATCGTCTACCGCCGCGGAGACTTTATCTATTTCATTTTATAGATCATCCAGTTCTCGCCAATGTAGTTGGACAGTTGGTCTTGTAGTTTTGCTGCTGGTGACATTTCCTCGAGAAATTTCAATCATGGGACTAACTGGAAAAACTGCTAGGACAATCTCTCTGGCTGAAACCTCTCTCTTTCGCGCTCCTCATGGATATGTGTTTATTGACATCCTCTGATTTGATTTTTTTTCTGAACTACCAGATGCAATGCCGCCGGTTCAACAAGTTCCAATTTCATACAGCAATCTGTGCATGAAATTGGAGGCTCCATTTGACCCTGCAAAGATACTCTCGAGTTGTCGTTCTCTCACATTTGCTCCTGACTTCTTCCAGTTAATTAATTCAAAACAAGTTCGCAAAAATATATTCGGGATCTCATCTCATTCTAACTTCGTCAGCAGTGATTCTTATCATCAGGTAGACAATGTATGCTGGTGAGCCTCTTAGAATTTTCATATTGTTAGTTCAAATTACTATTAAAACTTTATGTGACTTGGTCAACGCCAGTGCACTCAAATGGATGATTTTCCAGATGATCTTTTTAATTTGTTCCTTGATTTAATTCGTCTTATTTTTTTGGTTCTCGGCTTTTGAGACATTCTGTGTCTATCTCTCCAATCGTAGAAAGTCTCAGTCTGATGAGCTCTTCTTGCAGTCCTTTTATTATCCGGTTGGATGCTTTTGCTCTACTCTGTACTCTCTCTCTCTTACATGTAGAAAGATCCATGTTCTGGCACTTAATCATCGCCCTTTTCATGCAGACTCCTTCAACACCAGCAACTCTCTTGAGGTTCCTTGTCGCTGCCAATGCGTTGACTTTCATTCTTCCACTTGAAGTTCTAGCTGAGACTTGCGAACCCAGTGACTCATTCTTTAACATGCCCTTGCTCTTCGCAATTGCCATGATCGGTGCCACCGTAGGAGGTACCCCTAATCTGCTCTGTCTGTAAACGTTGACTTTTGCTTTGCCCAATTAGGCTGGAAACGGTCCAGCTAAATGAAAGCCGTCCAGCAAAGTGGACCTCAGCTTTGACTGAGAGAGCTGTAGTGCCATTAGGTTTTGGGGATTGCGTGAGGTCTGCTGATCATAGTAATTGTCTCAATCACCCATGGTTGGCAAATTCAATCCTCATGATGGCTGCTCGATCAACGTGATTGTTATGATCAGCCGGTATTTTAGTAGGCCTTGAGGCATGCAATGATGCAACCGCAGCAGAGGCTGTGGGGGCAGCAATGCGAAGAGTTTTTCTCTCTCTCTCAAACTCCTGCCTCTTTCTTTCTCTCTCCTCTCTCTAGATTTGATTATTCAATCTGGACTGTTGCACATATCTGATGACGTACCCACCAGCCCAGATTAAATCTGTCGTGGTGTTGACCGATCCGCAAGTTAACAGGTTGATCGCCTCTTAAGATTTGTGATTGGTCTAGAGGCCCAGAAGAGAATACAGATACCGAGAGACAGAGTGAGAGAGAGAACAGAGGAATATCCTGACGATTTTCCCGGAAAAAACTTCAATGTTTTAGGTAAGATAAATGTTGGGGATCTACGGGTAGTTAATCATTTGGCTCTTGAGCGGTATTTTGATAATTCGTTGTCCGTGTGACTTTCTTCTTCAGTAGAAGTGAGCACTGGCACCATCCTACCGTCTCCCGCGTACTCCTTTGTCTTCCACCATAATAGAGTAAAGTTTTTCAGGGTTGCTGGCGCGGCAAAGGAGAGGAGAGTTGGCGCGGTTAAACGATCAGTTGCGCCAGATCAACGCAGCGCTGAGGCGGCAGGCAAAGATCGAGTCTTACGCGCCGAGCCTGAGCTACACTCCGACGACCAAATTCGCGGAAGCAGAAGTCGTCGTTGACCCAAGAAAGGAGCAGCTGCTGACGTGGTTGAGAGCCGGCAAGAACTACCTCCGCAACCAGGAGCCCGATAAGGCCTTTCACGAGTTCAAGGCCGCCTTCGACACTGCCCAGTCCCTAAGCGACCACGTTGAAGAGAAGAAGGCTGCTCGTGGCCTCGGTACGTTCAAACGAGAGGGAGATTATTGTGGAGAGTCTCACGACGACGATGAATTTTTTGCAGGGGCGTCGTTGCAAAGACAGGGCAAGTACAGGGAGGCGATCAAGTACCACACGAAGGTGCTCGACATATCAAAGCAGACGGGGGAAGATTCAGGCAGCACGGAGGCGTATGGGGCCATTGCCGACTGCTACACCGAACTCGGTGACCTCGAGCGTGCCGGAAAGTTCTACGATAAGTACATTTCTAGACTCGAGTCCGACTAGTACCCTCCCCCTCTCTCCAATCGCTTTCTCTCTCCATATTTCTGAGGAGATGAGTGTGATGGTGGGACCTGAGCTTGTGAACTCCGCTCTCTACCTCACTCTGTCTCTAAATTACTGATAAAAGCTGTGGCAAGCCATGAGCTATGACCACCCCCCCCCCTCCCCACGCGATCTCCCTCGCTTTTGAAACTCGCTCTACATTTCTACAACAAAACAGGATAGACCTTTCTACTGCAGTGTTTAGGTTTAAAATTTCTCCATGTCCGGGTTCAGAGGATGAAGAGTTTTGGGCGGGGTACTCTGGGCCGTCAAATCATTGTATTCATGATCATGAATGTTGCTTATATTCTCCCCCTGAAGTGCGCTCTCAACCTCGGCGCTGTAATTCTCCAAAGATTCCCATTGACAAACGCGCTACATCGCACGTGGTGAGCTAGAAATTTTTCAACGAGTGGTCGTGCGTCGCGCTACCGCGTAGCCCAGACACGCAAGGTTATTAACAGGACCCATGAAGGTTTCCGAGCCGAATAATGGGCCGTGACAGGAAAAAGAAAATACATGTTACAGGATACGGCCCGTGGATTCGCAAAAGGTATTGTCTACTAACAGACCGAAAAAAATAAATATTCTCCTTTTTTTAAAACAGAAAATCAGAAAAATAGTTGCCAGGAATTTTCAAATAAAACGAGAATTCAATTAATGAATTTCTTAAAGAAAGTGGTACAGCTGGCAAGGCATTCTTAAACGGGTTATTATCCAAATCTAGCACCAACTCTCATATTTTATCCAAATCTAGCACGAACTTTTATTTTCTCCAAATCTAGCACCAACTCTCGGTTTTTTATCCAAATCTAGCATAGCCGCAGTTGTTGACTCTTCCCGATCCAGTTGGCAGCCAAGTGAGCCAAGCGAGATCCATGTGGCAGCCACGTCATAGAAAGATAAATAGAGAGAGAGTGTGAGAGAGAGAGAGAGGCCGGAGAGAAAGAGAGGGAGGGCGATAGAGAGAGAGAGAGGGAGGCCGGGAGAGGGAGAGGGAGGGCAAGGGAGGGCGGGAGAGCGGGAGAGAGAGAGGGAGGGAGGTCGGGAGAGCGGGAGAGAGAGGGAGGTCGGGAGAGCGGGAGAGAGAGGGAGGGCGAGGAGAGCGGGAGAGAGAGAGGGAGGGAGGGAGAGCTGGAGAGAGAGGGAGGGAGGGAGAGCGGGAGAGAGAGGGAGAGAGGGAGTTCGGGAGAGGGAGGGAGGGCGAGGAGAGCGGGAGAGAGAGAGAGGGAGGGAGGGCGAGGAGAGCGGGAGAGAGAGAGAGGGAGAGCGGGAGAGAGAGGGAGGGAGGGAGGTCGGGAGAGGGAGGGAGGGAGGTCGGAAACTTGGCCCATTGGAGTTGGCTAGAGAGAAAGGTGCCCATACTCTCTGTATGAGAATTTAATGTCTCCCAAAATAAAAGAGACGGCTTTCGCGTGTCGACTTCAGATTCTGCGGCATTCCTTCAAGAGACAGCGACTCCGATGATTACCCAATCCTCGCTAACAGAATCCCTTCCCCGAGATATTCCAGAGCATTATCACCATTCCCCCAGGTGATTTTCTCTTTTTAGTAAATACGTGGAATAAAACTGAAATTTTGAGCCGAAGAACTCGCTATCTCCTTCTCCAGAATTCACTGTCGGTTAATTTCTCCTCCCTTTCTCGTCTCTGCATGGCAGGATAGGGCACAATAATAGAAGGGGTTTTATCACCAGCTACCCCAACCTTTCCCCCGACCCCGAGATCTACCCCAACCTTCTAAAACCCCGAGATCTACCTCAACGTTTGAAAAAGTTAGTGAGATCTACCCCCAGCTGCTGACATGGCGAAATCGGACTCCACTGTGCATCGACGTGGAGTCCACGGAAGAGGCTGACGGGGACGGAAGCCACCTGGCCGCCACGTGTCAGTCGAGGGAAAAAAATTAAATCAGATAGCCGATGTGCACGCAGTTGCCGCTGCGGCGCTGCTTCTGGCGTGGGCAGATAGCCGGCGGCGGGTTCGGCGTCGCCCAGATAGCTGGAGGGAGGGAGGCGGGAGAGAGAGGGAGGGCGAGAGAGAGAGAGGGAGGGAGGGCGGGAGGGCAGGGGAGAGAGAGGAGGGAAGGGCGGGAGAGAGAGGAGGAAGGGCCGGACGAGTAACTGCTCCAAAAGTTTTCCCCGCTTGATCCACACCTCTTCACGGCTGAAGGAGCTTCAACGTCGACGCTTTATGAAGGCGGACGATCGGCGAGGACTCTTCCGTCGTCTACCCGATCGGCGAGGATTCTTCCGTCTCGTGCAACCGATCTCTTTCACCGACAATTCTGCAAAAGAGGAAAGCAAAGACGACAACGGACAAATAGGATATCATACGATCGCGAGCGTTGACTGGCAGAGAAGACACGCGAAGATGACGGAAAGACGGCGTTGATGCCTCTACCGGGACAGCCTCGGAATCTATCAACAATAGCGATTCCACGACTAAATTACAAAATCCGTAAATGTGTTCCATGTCATTCTACCACGCGACGACCACGTCAAACGAAGAAGCAAGAAATACGTGAAATGGAGAGACGCAACTGCCGAACTGCTATCTCCCGAAGCATCTCTTCATCCTGACCTCTCCACTTTCTCTACTCTATATGAGGAACGATCGGAAGAAAAGAAAGTCAGCTGTTTTGAAATGAAATCGTTTTCCTTTGGAAAACTATTTGTGTTCTTGTTCTTCCCGTGACTCCTCCGAAACCTCTCTCCGAGATTCTATCTTCCTACTCTTTTCTCCCTCCCGTTCTTTCCTCTTTCATCCACTTCAAAGCAAGACTCAAAGGACGGAAAATCTGGATTGATCAGTAACTCTGGAAGCATCGTCTTCGCCGTCCTACAGGTATCATCCTCTCCCGTCAATGTGTTTGATAGTTTGCTAAAAAAAATCCACAAGTCCAACACTATCTTCTCTTCCTTCTATTCTCCTTCTTTAACTAATATCAGAATCCCCTAAGATAACCTCCCGTCTTAATAATCTCCCTTCTAAATCATCTCTCCGTCAGCCACCCTTTTATCATTTCTTAATAATCCTTTCATTGCTCTTATCCCTCTTCACAGAAATCGTATCATCAGTTCCTCCATTTTCCGTTCATCATCTTACACTCATACCATCCTTCCTTCTGTCATCTATCCACATTATCACTTCTCATATACCCACTTATATATATATATATTCCTAAACCTTCTAAAGATTCATCTTCTTATCTTCCTATCTGTTCTTCATCTATTCTCTCTTGTCCGAATCAATATCACTCTTAAAATATTGCCAGTCACTGTCGTTTTTCCCTTTCTTCTATATATTCTACCGCTTATGATCTCTAGCCCTTCCCTCCTCTCTCTCCCCTGCCCTCCCGCCCTCCCTCCCTCTCTCTCTCGCCCTCCCTCCCTCTCTCTCCCGCCCTCCCTCTCTCTCTCTCTCTCGCCCTCCCTCCCTCTCTCTCTCTCGCCCTCCCTCTCTCTCTCTCTCACGCCCTCCCTCCCTCTCTCTCTCGTCCTCCCTCCCTCCAGCTATCTGGGCGACGCCAAACCCGCCGCCGGCTATCTGCCCACACCAGAAGCAGCGCGGCAGCGGCAACTGCGTTCACAGCGGCTATCTGATTTAATTTTTTTCCTCGGCTGACACGTGGCGGCCAGGTGGCTTCCGTCCCCATCAGCCTCCGCCGTTGGACTCCACGTCAATGCACGGTGGAGTCCGATTTCGCCATGTCAGCAGCTGGGGTAGATCTCACTAACTTTTTCAAACGTTGGGGTAGATCTCAGGGTTTTAGAAGGTTGGGGTAGATCTAGGGGTCGGGGGAAAGGTTAGGGTAGCTGGTGATAAAGCCCCATAATAGAATGAACGATGGTCATGTACAGGCTGTCTCGTCTGTCAGTAGACGCAGGATTCCGAGGTCATCCAAGTTTCCTTATTTGGGTTCCTCCCGGAAATTATTGTCTGAAGCTTCTCCGGAATCGCTGTAGGTAGCTCGTGGCGACCTCAGCAAGTAACCCTCGCTTCTTCTTTAGACAGCGAGACTTCAACGGCGGATTCCAGACCTCCCTCTCTCCCTCTCTCTCCAGCTCTCCCTCCCTCCCTCTCTCTCCTGCTCTCCCTCCCTCCCTCCTTCTCCCGACCTCCCTCTCTCCCTCTCTCTCCCGCTCTCCCTCCCTCCCTCCCTCTCTCTCCCGCTCTCCCGACCTCCCTCTCTCTCCCGCTCTCCCGACCTCCCTCCCTCTCTCTCCCGCTCTCCCGACCTCCCTCCCTCCCTCTCTCTCCAGCTCTCCCTCCCTCCCTCTCTCTCTCCCGCTGTCCTGCTCTCTGATGGAGAATTATTTTGAAACATGAACACAAGGGTTCTAAGTGAACCTATCCTCCTCCTCCTCCTCCTAATTCATGAGTTTGAAAGATCATCCATTTATTAAATGGATAAAGAAGACCTCTCTAAATAATTAAAGAGAGAGTAGATCTTAAGGGATTTATTTTCCCTCCTCTTTTTATTTTACACCGATCTAATGATTGACTTGGTCAAAAGAAATTAGCCTTATATTTAGAAACCTAGAATTCCTTGAGTGGACCAAGTCAACCACCCCTTTTCCTTTGATATAGGTTTCTTATTTTCTAAGCCTTCTCCACCACATCATAGGTAACCTTATATAAGTACAAAGTAATGATCTCAAGAAATTAATAGGAATCCTTTTGATATTAAATGTCCTCCTCTTTGAAAACCACCTTTAGATAAGCTTGTAGGAGATCTATTTTATGAAAGTACATTATCTTATTGTTCTTACTCAAGGCAAACCTTTTGCATGAATATATCATGCATCTATTTATGATACTCAACATGAAGGATCTGCCCTTAAAGAAGACAACCGAGCTGAGTTATATCCCTTCCCGGCCCATATCGAGGAATAGAACTGACTAATCCTATCATAAGTCAAAGGGTAGAGAAAGCAGCGTCCACCTTCTCCAGGCTCAGAGAAATCCGAGTAAGCCTTCGCAACATTGAAGGACGTGATGGTCGGATCGAAATAATCTGGAACAAGACACGGAAGGACTCCCGGGAATGCAAATTCATTTGGCGATCACAACGGAAATGGGCGACAACGCTTATTAAAGCGCCTTCATGAATAGAATCACTATCACCACCCGCTACCATTCTTTCATCATCGCACGGAGTGAACGATAAGAACGCGAAGTCGGGTCAACTGGTCAACCACTTCCAACACCACGAACATGTTACTGGAGAAGAAAACTGGGAAGTCGAAGAAGTTCTCCACATCCACAACGATCAAGCCGACGACTTCGAAATAGGCGTTGACTTATAGTGAAGTTGCAGTGGCATTGACATACAGAGAAAGAGCATAACGGAAGAGATAATTTAAGCGAAGCCGGAGCTCCAGCCATCACTTCACCCGAATATCTCTGTCGACGTTTCTAGCGGGCCAACTGATCGATCTTCTCGGCCCAAAACTGTCGTCGATATTTGCTACGAAAGTCAGAAATTCCCAGAAATAAGTCTCGACGACACCGTTTCGAAACTATCGGCGATAATACGACGGGATATCACCACACCGAATTAAATCCGAAGGATTCTCGCGGGATCATTCACGTACGGAAATCATCGCCAGAGTCAACCTTCCTCTTTTCATGCCTCGCCGAGTGAGCGCAAAAGGGTGCCAATCTGATTCAACCGCTCAACCCACGTGGAAAGAACCGGTGCGACGTAACGTCCGACGTAACTACCACTCTCTCCACTTCTATAAAACGTAAACTTGTAAGAAAGAAAACTAAGTTGTTTATGAAAGTTTGGTTATTTCTGGGTTCGTTTTTACCCTTTGTGTTCATCGTTTCTTCTCTGTGTCTCCACCATCCTCCATTCCGCAAGCCTCTCTCCGATTCTATCTCCCTCTCTTTTCTCCCTCCTCTTCTGTCGTCTTTCACCACTTCAAATCCGAAGCATTTCGAGTCTATCCGATGTCAGCGGGAGTATTTCAACGGCATCTCTTCTCGTCTTCTTCAGGTAATTATCCTCATCTCGTTTTGTGATGATAGTTCATCCTAAAACAGATCATAAGTCCAACGATTCCCCCTTTTCCCTCTATTATATAATATCCAAAAATATTCCCCGCCCTCCTTCTACCTCCTCTTAATATTATTAACAAATTCCATTTCATCCTACGCCCTTCCGTAAACTTCTCTTCTCCCTATTTCTCTAATATAAAGCATTATCTCCTTCCATCGTATCTCCGTCCTACTAGCCTCTCTTCTCCTCCTCTTTTCTTATGTCTATTCTCCGCAACCCGCATTCATCAGCCTCTGACTCTTCCCCGATTTCTCTCCCATCTTAAATCTAATACCATCACTCTTTCTTTATTTCTATATTATATTACATGATATCTTATCTTCACCTCGTGTTGTTCTTTATTCTCTCTACTTTCTATTCTCCAGTCGTTATTCTCTTATTCTATTTTCCTACTTCTGTCCCTTATATATAAAATCATATTTATAGACCATAATCTATCCTAATATCTTTTCTATTCTCCATACATTTATGAATTATTATAATCTGCATTCTCACTGATTTAATCATCTTTATAGCAGTGATATCATTTCATAGGTCCTCCCTAGTTTGTAGGAATATTACCAAGCTTAGAAATATCCTACATCACTCTCCCTCCCTCTCTCTCCCACTCTCCCTCTCTCTCCCACTCTCCCTCTCTCTCCCGCTCTCCCTCTCTCCCGCTCTCCCTCTCTCCCTCTCTCCCTCTCTCCCTCTCTCTCCCGCCCGCCCTCCCTCCCTCTCTCTCCTCCTGTTTCTCCCGCCCTCCTCTCGCTCCTCCCTCTCCCGGCCTCCCTCTCTCTCTCTCTATCGCTCCCTCCCTCTCTCCCGCTCTCCCGACTCTCCCTCCCTCCCTCTCTCACTCCCGCTCTCCCGCTTTCCTCCCTCCCTCCCTCCCTCTCTCACTCCCGCTCTCCCGCCCTCCCTCCCTCCCTCCCTCCCTCCCTCCTCTCTCTCTCCCGCTCTCCCGCTTCCTCCCTCGCTTCTCCCTCTCCCCCTCTCCCTCTCCCGGCCTCCCTCTCTCTCTCTGTCGCCCTCCCTCTCTTTCTCTCCGGCCTCTCTCTCTCTCTCACACTCTCTCTCTATTTATCTTTCTATGACGTGGCTGCCACATGGATCTCGCTTGGCTCACTTGGCTGCCAACTGTATCAGGAAGAGTCAACAACTGCAGCTGTGCTAGATTTGGATAAAAAACCTAGAGTTGGTGCTAGATTTGGAGAAAATAAGAGTTCGTGCTAGATTTAGATAAAATATGAGAGTTGGTGCTAGATTTGGATAATAACCCTTCTTAAATAAAGTGGTAAGACTGAATAGCTGAGCCGCATTAAACACTGTTCTGTCAGCTTGAGACACCAACACGTGTCGAGCATCGATCTCGAAATCTGCCACGCGTGCGCCGATAACGCTCACACGTCATCAATCTCACGTGAGAGATTCGGATTCTCAATTCTCTCGAAAAGATGGGAGGATAAGGTAAAGAAATACATCCGACTAATATAAAAATACAGCTGGCCGTAGGAAATTATGAATCTACTGTATTTTAGGCGGGTTGAAGTCGATCGTTCTTCTTCTCGGCCACCTTGCTCGACACTGCTCCCTTCCAACCCTAATAAAGGGGAAGACAAAGAGAGGAACGACGTACCTACTTGAGCCTCTCTCTCTCTCTCTCTGTGTGTCTAACTCCGTGGGTTGAAATCTTCAAGTCGGTGGCGTTGGAGTTAGAAGAAGAGGGAATAGATGATGCTGGGAAAGAGAGAGAGAAGAGGTCAGGATCGGAAGGAGGGTTACCGGCGGAGAGAGGATTATGGTGGCGGAGTGGGGTTAGCTATTGTGGCGGCGCTAGAAAAGAAGAACGCTGCCGTTAAGATCGTCACGATGACCCCCGCGCCGCCTCTGATGATCTCCTTTAGTTCTGTGGGACGCCTCTTCTTCGGAGTTGACGAGGAAGAAGATGAAGGGCCGTCCAGAAATGTCGGCTTACCTTTCGCTCACCGCCGGCGAGGTTCTTCGGAGCTTCCCTGCACTAAAACATCGGATTTCCTCAGCTCCTGCTTCCTCTGTAAGAAGAAGCTCCACGGCGTTGACATCTACATGTACAGGTACCGCAACCATCACAGGCACACGCTCTCTCTCTCTCTCTGCCTGCGAATACGTATATAATAATCATTATTTTTGAAATTTTATATAATTATTATTTATCTCTGCGTACATCTTTCTCCGTCTAACGGGCAGAGGGGAGAAGGCGTTCTGCAGCATGGAATGCCGTGGGCAGGAGATGATCGCCGAGCAGCTCCAAGAGAAGTGCTCCTCCGTGCCTTCCACCGACTACAGGGCCGGCCAGTTCTTTTAGTCTATTGCGCTGGCTCCGCGGCGGATTAGAAGACAGGATTCATCACCAGTGATCGGGGGAGAGGGGATGAGTTTGTCTTCCATGCTTCATCCTCTCGATTTTCTTATAAGGTGCAATACCAATAATTCATGCAAGAACATCTCCTGAAATCTCGTCGATAGAAATGGCAGAACATGGCGCTTTTAAAAAATACGTGTCGGCGAGGAATTGCGTTCTCCTCGACGTGTGTAGGAGATGGCCTATCTGAGTAAAAATCAAGAACTCAAGGCCGAACACCTCAGGAAACCATCAATTGCCTCGTACACAGGCTTAACATAAACCATTTCAAGTTTAAAATTTGTACACGTGTCTCCAAATTTTTACACTTCCCGGCACTTTCCCTAGAGTGAAGGAAGAAAGATCATTCAAATGAACTCTCCAATCATTTTTCAAGAAATGGGCCATTGCCGAATCTCTGAGGCAGATATCAGCAGAATTCTCGTCTGATTTGATGTAAGGAGCGCAGATCAGTCCTTTTAGTGCCCTCCCTGATGGTGTCTCTGCATGTCAACGTGCTTGGTTTTCTCATGTAAAAGATGGTCATGAATTCTACAACGTGCTTGGTCCTCTCATGGCGAAGATGCTTATGAATCTCACTATTACACGATTTGATGCCACTCGATCTGATTTGTTCTTGAAATATCAATTTTAATTCACAAAACATTCTCTAATCCGCAGAGCTTCACTAAGTCCATTCAACAGAGCTCTCAATGCAGCTTCAAAACTTGATCTTCAAACTTACTTCGCTTCTTAATTCTGCTTAATAAACTTTCCTCGAAGGAAAGTGCACATTGCAGTGGTTCTTCTATAATTTTGACTCAAGTCCAATTTTTCCATTTAGATATCTTAAAACTATATCTAAAAGTTTTGTATAAGAGATATAAGGACAATGCATGAATTGATTTTGTTTATTGGATATCTATATATTGTAAGATATCTGGGGTTGATCTAGATTCATTAGGATAATTAAGAACAAAAATCTAAACGAAATCATACTTTTATCTTGCTTGTTCTTTATTTTCTTGGTTTCTTTAGGGGAGAGAGGTCACTTGAATATCCCTAACCCAAACACTATAGCTTCACTAGAAATGGGACTCAACTTGGAGGGTTATGAACATGGGTTACTCAAGTGTACCATGGCCTCCCTATTTATAGGATAGAGGAGAGATTATGCCTCTATAACCTTTAATTAGTCAGCCCATCATTAAATAATAAAGGATTAAATGCATGTAAACATAATTAACTCCACACTTATGAATAAATTTCCTAATCCCTTTAATTAACATGATTGAATCACTCAATGGGGGAATTAAACGATAGCTTATCCATAGTAATACATTTTCTGTCCACTTAATTGAGATTAAGACCTAATAAATTTGTATATTTATGTATGTTTTGTGTATGTATAAAGTATTTAGTCACATAGTAAATGTATTACATATTCAATGTATTTATATTCTCCCCCGACTAGTTTTGTTCCCTCCATCTTTACGTTCTATGATGGAATGTTGAAGTGCCAACAGTCTTCAATCTAAGCGACTTGTTTCAATGGAACTAAAAATTATTTCAATATACCTAAATATTGATGTCATGCTCATCATTTCTCGTAAAATTATGCCATCAAATTAAATTAAAGCCAAAGTAATTTTCTGGTTTCATCATTATGTTTAGAAAGTGAAGTATGATCCTTATTACTAGGTTAATCAATAAAAAAATCATATCATGAGAGAATTTTCTAAAACAAGCCGTCTGTGATTCTTTTAAACTATAGAGCCTATTCTTTATTTAACAAACCTGATGCGAGGAATTTTTTTCATTTATTGAAGATATTTTCATGTCTATTTTGAGATATCCCTATAAAAACTCACTTTTCATGTCATGTTGGCATAGAATCTGCCCTTAGTAGCTGCTAAAACTAAAAAAAAATCTTGTTGATAACCTCATTAAATGATTGCAAATAGACAATTACATGGACATGAGTAGATAATTTTTTCTACCAATTCGATTTAGAGCTTTCTAGGAATCTAATAACGCACACCCATTTGCATCCCACCACTATCTTCCCCCATAAAATTTAAATCAAATCCCAATTTTGATGTTTATAAAAGGCACTTAACTCTTCGTCCATTGTTATTTTCAATTTAAGATCACTCAGATATTTAAAGACAATATTTTGATTTTTTTTCTTGAAGGGAAACTTGAAACAATGTTCTTTTTATTAATTATTAAAAAATTCAATTTTTCCAAGAAAATTTTGAAGAATTAATTTATAAAATATGAAATGATATAAACAAGCGAAAGATTAATTTTTCATAATAAAAAACATTGAATGTTATGTACAATTATAAAAAGGAACTAAAACCTATTTGTGATAATGACTTGGGGAAAAATAAGTCAGACCTCATTTATCATTATGAGTTTATTCGGATGGAAAGTGAATTTAATTCATATAAATAATGATGAAGTTATTATCCATTTAGCTAAGTTACACAAATCATAAAAAAACTTATGATCATAATTTGAAAAAAGCTTCTTGGAGCAAGGAAAAGAATGTCCAATTACATGTATTTTATGCATACATTATATCACTATTACCTAATTTGAATGCACAAATAATGTGAGCATGGTGCATATTTCTTGTATCTTTTTGATATGTTGATGTACGTCATCTCACTAAATCTAAGTCTAAATTTTATGTAATTTTATGGTTAATTATGTGGATTAAAATTTTTATACATTTTTAAACCATTTCATGGTGCTGTAATGTGAGAAATGATCACATTGATTGGGTTATATGGCTTCAGGACGTTGCTGTTGTGACTTGGGTAGAAATAAGGGAGGATAAAATAAAAGTTAACTCTTTCTCAGACCTACTCTGGCTTTTAAAATTGAAACTCAAGACTATAATTAACTGCTCAATTTTGATTTAATTCTTTAAGATGACATGAAAATAAAGAAGATAAACTTGTGTTTTAAAGGCCAAAATTTGAGTGCAAAGGCCTTCAAGATTGAACTATTTGATTTTTACAATTTTGATATTCAAATGGAATTATGGAATTATTTGAGGCAAAAAGTCCAAAAATGGAACAGTCAAATGGACTTGAGCTTGGAGAAATTGGTTTTTTTGACATCTATCTATTCAGTGCTATGCATGTTTCCTTTGTAACTTACTAGCTTGATCGGGTAAACCACTAAAAGCGAGTCTGCTACAAAGGTTGCCGATTCGGTCAAGAAGAAGAAACTTACAATATTGTAGCAGCTCATGGCTAGTAGCACTCTAATGTCCTATACCTTACATAAATAAATGAAGTTTACAATGAAGGCCACGGATTTGTACAATGATAAGTTAATTATGATGATATTATATTACAAGGATCATGCATCTATAAACATGTATTTTTAAAAATGGTCTTATTGATAAGATATTTGATAAGAACATTGGATCTTTGGAAAGAAGAACGATACTTTCTCATTTTCATATGATGATGGCTGATTCAGTGATCACTTGCATGGAGACACTAAGGCGGGACATTAGATGCTCTTTAGATAAAGAGTTCACTCAAATCAGAAGCAGGATGAACAAATCGGTGCAGACTGTTTGGCGGGTGATATAAAGATCCGCGAGCCAAATTGGCCAAGTTTAATGCTAGCGGACCATGGTACGCGAACAAAGCCCATTAAAAAGTTTTCTCTCAATGAGAAATCGGTTCTCTTTAATGGGCTCGCAAATGAACGAGAAGGCCCACTCAATATAAGGCTGCCAAGATTTTTGTACGGTTTAATGGGCCAAGAGTGGCCCATGGACACATCCAAGGCCCATCGAGATTCTCCTGAAGGGCCATTGGTGTCGGCAAAAATGTTAACAAATTTATCATCTCATCTTCTTCTTAAAGTGTCGGGTACTGTCAGGTGCAGCACGCAAGTGTCGGGCATCGACGGGTAAAATAAACGACTGTCGATCAACTAGATTGGAGCGAGGGAGAAGTAGGAAAGCAACGCTGCGGCCGCAGCAAAGCCACGCGTGCGCTGAAGAGCAGCGCACGTTGATTGGCTCAGGGAGAGATTCCAAGGTCTTATTTCTCTGGAAGGCAGCGACGAAGCCGATAAGATAAAGAAATGCATGTAAAACATAAAAAAAATTGCCAGGGCCCAGGAGGGATCACAACTCCTAATTTTGATCGTCGATTCATTCTTCTCCTCTACCAACCTACTTGATTCTGCTCCGATTCTTTCAACCCACCAAAAAAAAAACTATAGAAATGCACTCCTGACAGAGACGGGAAGGACGTCTCCCACATGAACCTCGGCGGTTATAAATCTTCAAGTCGGTGGTGTTGGAGTGAGAAGAAGAGGGAAGAGAGGATGCTGCGAATGAGAGAGAGAAGCGTTCAAGATCGGAAGGAGGGTTACCGGCGGAGAGAGGAGTATGGCGGCGGCGTGGGGTTAGCTATTGTGGCGGCGCTAGAAAAGAAGAACGCTGCCGTTAAGATCGCCACGATGAACGCCGCGCCGCCTCTGATGATCTCCTCTAGATCAGTTGCACGCCTCCTCTTCGTAGACGACGAGAAAGAAGACGAAGAAGTTGGAATGCCGTCGAAAAACGTCGGTCGAGGTTCTTTCCTCAGCTCCTGCTTCCTCTGTAAGAAGAAACTGCATGGCATTGACATCTACATGTACAGGTATAGTGCAACCATCGACCTCTCTCTGTATACATGTGTACATATACTTATCCCGCTTCTCTCTCGAATGAGCAGAGGGGAGAAGGCGTTCTGCAGCATTGAATGCCGTTGGCAGGAGATGACCGCGGAGCAGCTCCAAGAGAAGTGCTCTGACTAAGTACATCTTGCTTGGAAGTCCCACTTCTTGGAGAGAGAGAGAGAGAGAGGCTCTCACTTGATCTTTGTTTTTGTCGGAAGGAACAATGGTAATAAGTCACGTGCTCATGCTCGCCAATATTTTTGGATATCGGCACAGGTCCAGCGATAGTTTCGAGAGAACGTGAATAAACCGGGACAGGCAAGAGAGAGAAGAAACTTCCCAGCTCTCCGTGGTCTTCCTCTATCTAATATCCACTGCACATCAAACCTGTTCGAGAACAACAGAAAATGAACGGAAGAACAAAATGAATATTATTCCATGTGATAAAAAAGGTGCTCCATTTAAATTATTGCAAGCGGATTATCACCAAAACAGTCGTTCATGGTATGTAGAAGCAATGACAAGACATCATGGAAATAATGAAGATGAGCTCATGATTTATCTGCATATATGATTAATGAGACTCATCTGCATATATGCGGATTGTCTTGAGTAAATAGAATCATAAAGCAAAAAATGTAACTTTTCTTTAATCGGAAAATAAAAAATATTCTTTAAAAAAACTAGACAATGCATGATGCGTAGATAATATTTGTAAATCAAGAACAAAAAACTGGAAGGGTCAAACCCAAGATCCTGAAAATTCCTGATGGTATAACTACAAAGAAGAGGTATGCTCTTTAAATTAATATCAACCTCCTGTGAATACGTATTCGAACTTGAGATCTTCAATTGATATCTCTCTCATTCTCTAATGCTCTCCCCGTATAACATCTCCTCTCTCTCTCTCTCTCTCTCTCTTGTAGAAACAAAAGAAACAGAGGATAGAAGAAGAAGATAGGAGGAGAGCTCGAACACAGCTTTGAGGAAGACAAGAAAATGTTGAATCAATTATAATGAGCTATTGATACATATTTATAGGAGTTTTTTAGTGCCATTGCCATCGAAGTTTGCGAGCATTTCTCTGGCGTCTGTTACTCGTTTGAGATAGCAAGAATTAAATGGCAGCAATTTCTGTTGACTCGGACAACCGTTGGGGCTTTTAAACTTGTCATCCTGCTTCAATATCCTCTTGCAAGTCCAAACGCAGGAGAAGAAAGAGTTTGGACTTGAGAATAAGAAACTTGTTGTTTGGGCAGGGCCTTGGTTAAGATGTCGGCTGTCTGATCCTTCGTAGAGAGGTGACCAATCCGGAGATGTCGTGATTTAACTTGTTCGTGGACAAAATAATAATCTATTTCCACGTGTTTTTTTCTTGCGTGGAAAATGGGATTGGCAGCTAAGTAGGTTGCTCCAAGATTATCGCACCATAAAATAGGAGTGGCAGAGAGAGGAAGACAAAGTTCATGAAATAAAGAGCAGATTCAAATAAACTCTGAGGTGGCATCGGCGACTGATTTATATTCCGCTTCAGTACTCGATCTTGCAACTGTTTTCTGTTTGTGAGTGCTCCACGAAATGTGATTTTTACCAAGGTATGTTAGATAACCTCCAGTGGAGCGCCAATCATTAGGAGAACTAGCCCAGTCTGCATCACTAAAGAGCTCCAGAGATGAATCATAATTACAATGGTAAAATACATTTTTGGTAATAGTTCCCTTTAAATAACACAGGAGATGTTTAACACGGCGTCAGTCTTCAACAGTTGGATTGTGCATAGCTTGACATGCAGAGTTGACTACATAAGTGATATCCAGCCGGGTGATAACATGCATATTTAACTTAAATTCTTATCTTAATTAACTAATATTCATGCTTATTTAATGTAATTATGATGCATGTTATCATAGTTTTATGAATTTTCTCCATTGGTATGCCATTTTACTAAAGTCCATATTTATGCATTATTTATGGTTAATTATATGTTTTATTGATGTTTGACCTTTTGAAAGGTTAAATGAGTACAAATTAACCACTTTCCTTGAGTTATTTTGACTTTAGTAGATGATTAAAATAATTAATTTCAAGAAAAGAATGATGAGATGATATAAAATAGAATTCTTAAGGGATTATTTAAGATTATTTTGAATTCACCATATTTTCTTATTTGAATTTATATTTTTAGGTGGCATGATATTAAAGATGAAGGAATTTGTGATCCAATGGAGGAAATTTGAGTTAAAAAGGAGTTATATAAATGAAGATATGAATTTCTTAATTTTTTTAGAATTTTATGGATTTTATTTTGATTTTTCAGGTATTTTTCAGATTTATTTCATTGAAAATAGCAAAAAGGGATTATTTAATCGCGTGGGACCTGCAAAGCTGACGAACACGTGGTGGAGCCACGCAAGGCCACATGGACACCTACGTGGGCGCCTACATGGCGCGATGGTGACTGGGCTGGAAGATGATGGGCCCATGGGTTAGTGGGCCCAGGTTAGAGGATTGGGGCGTACTAGGCCCAATCGGGCGACGCAAATGCTTAAGGGGCTTCCACCTTATATACCCGTCATTTCCCTTTAACTTCTTCCGTGTGGGACTATCTTGTTCTCTTAATTTGCAGGACACGCGACAGCTCGAGATGAGTCGGATCAGTGCTCGCCAATCGACACGCGTTAATCTGGTGCATCATGGTCCACCTGATCATCATCAAAGCACGTGAAAACTTAAGAGCCGTCGATCGCGTAAGTGACATCGAATGGTTGCGATTCAATCGCGTAAGTGACGACTCATGGAGCGACACGTGGATGCATGAGGACGCTCCGATCAAGATTGGACAGGCGATAATTGCGAAAAACGTGGGATTGTGGTCCACTAAAATCGCACGATGGTGGTTGTACAATCTTCTTCACTGAATCAGATGGCCCGCAGTTTTCGTGCCAAATTTTTAATAAAACTGATGTTCTTCCTTTGTAGACTTAACTTTCAATTGAAACATGACGCAATTCAGCGATTTTCGAGCAAAATCTTAAGTTCTTCGTGATCCCCCTGCATTCTAGACTCAATTGCGATCATATTAAGGCAGGATTGAACACAAATCATTTCAAGAATCGATCAAAATCTCCCCTTGAACGGATAACACACGCCGAAGAAGAAAACCAGCAAATACACTTCAATCGACATGATTTGAAGCCTAATCTTCATGTCAATCAGGTTAGTTATGTAATTCGATCGTATCCCTAGAAATTTATGTAGTTTAGATTAGATTTAGATAGTTAATTTCAGTTTAGAAATCAAAATTTCTATCGTTTCGCCCAAATTTGGGTGCCGATTTTCACTGATTGTGAAACAACGATTTCTCCATGATCTTAAGTCCAAATCATTTTATTTTTGTTTCATTGGATTCCCTGTTTCATCAGCTTTCTGTATATCTAATTCGTAAAATTTCATCACCCTTTGGCCCTTCAATTTGACGTTTGACCATCGAATATTCATTTTCAATTCGAATTTGGGCGTTGACTTGCAGGGGTAATTACTCTTAAAATACAAGGTGAAATTTGACAATTTTGGTCTCTTTTGAATCCTCTAATTGTTAAATTTCTATGTATATGTGAGTTAATTCATTTGGATATCATTTGGTTAGTCAATTTGATGATTTTGGCTGAAGTGTTCATTTCAGGATTTTTCTTATCATTAATTTTCAATAAATTATAATAAATCCAATTCTTCTCTAAAAATCATGAATTATATATCAAAATTTTTCATTTTCTCTCTAGTTTCTTATATATATATATATATATATATATATAGATTTTTTGTAATTTTTTATCTTCTTTTCTTCTCTAATTTTATAAAAAGTCAATATATGGTCAACGCTTTGACCTTGACTTTTGACTTTTCTTTGTCAAATTATTTTCTAAAATTCTTATAATATATTCTCAAATATATCAATATCATGTCCATTAATTTTATATCACTTTCATTTCTTAAAAACTCTAGTTAAAGCTAAGTTTGACCAAGTCCATTCTTTGATCAAAGTCAATCGTGTTCTTTGTGGATCGACCCGATCTTTACACTATGCTTGATTTCATATGTTTTTTTATTTGTGAGTTCGGAATTATAAAATCTTTTTGATCGACCATTGTGTGTTTTCAACGACCGCATAGATCGTATCGTCAAAACAAACAGTCGATGGTCAAACGTCAAATATAAAGGTCAAATGATGATGAAATTTTACGAATTAGATATCCACAGAAAGGTAATGAAACAAGGAATCCAATTAAACAGAAATCAAATGATTTAGACTTAAGATCAGGGAGAAATCCATGTGATAACATGCATATTTAACTTAAATTCTTATCTTATTTAACTAATATTTATGCTTATTTTATGTAATTATGATGCATGTTATCATAGTTTTATGAATTTTCACCATTGTTATGTCATTTTACTAAAGTCAATATTTATGCATTATTGATGGTTAATTATGTGTTTTATTGATGTTTGACCTTTTGTAAGGTTCAATGATTAGAAATTAACCACTTTCCTTGAGTTATTTTGACTTTAGTAGATGATTAAAAGAATTAATTTCAGGAAGAGAATGATGGGATGATATAAAATTGAATTCCTAAGGGATTATTTAAGATCATTTTACATAAAGTCAACGTCCAGTCAAAGTCAATGCTTTGACCTTGACTTTTGACTTTTCTTTGTCAAATCATTTTCTAAAATTCTTAAAATATATTCTCTGATATATTAATATCATTTTCATTAATTTTTATCACTTTCATTTCTTAAAAACTCTAATTAAACCTAAGTTTGACCAAGTCAACTCTTCGATCAAAGTTAGTCGTGTTCTCTGTGGATCTACCCAATCTTTTCACTGTACTTGATTTCATATTTTAAATCTTTGAGGGTTCGAAATTATAAATTTTATTTGACCGACAATTGTGTGTTTCAATGACCGCATAAATCATATCTTCACCGAGTAATGACAAGATATTGTAATGCTCCAACAATACTAGGATATAAAGTGACATGCAAAAAAATTTTAGCAGATAAGGATGAGATGGAGGAAGAACAAGAATTGGAAAAATTTTAGTATTTTCCATTTTTGTGCGGAGTAGAATTGAGAGGATATAATGAGATTGAGAGAGAAAACAACCGGTTGGAGTATAAAGTAGTTCAATTTCGAGAAAAAAATGGGCTTGGCCCTAAGTCTTTCATGGCCTGGAACCATTTGGAATGTGTGAGTGCTTGGTGTAAAGTAGTTTTAACAAGTGGGGATGAAGCTGAATTGGGTGTTGAGGAAGACGTTGACTCAGAAGGTGGAGGTGCACTTGGTCTTTAAAGTGAAGTGATAATAATAAGACCTTGTCCAAGAATACCAGGAGAATTGTCACATGATGTTGTTTTAATATTGTTACAATCATGATATGGAAAAATATTTTCATGAAAGATAACATCACGAGAAATGAAAATTTTATTTCTTAAGAGAGATAAACATTGGTAGCCAAGATGCATTGGACTATAGCCCAAAAAAATGCATTTTTCAAATCTAGAAGATAACTTATTTAGAGCATAAGATCAAAAATTAGGATAGCATAAACACCCAAATCTCTTTAAAAAAAATTGTAATTAGGTGTTTCTTTGAATAGTACTTCATAAGGTGATCTGTATCCTAAGAGAGGAATGGGATTCTACTAATTAGAAAAGAGGTTGTGCACACAACCTCATCCCAAAAAATTGTAGGTAAAGATGTTGTATGTCAAAGAGTTAATGAAGTTTCAATAAGATGACAATGTTTTCTTTCAGCTGTTCCATTTTTTTCAGGTGTGTATGGACATGATAATCTATGATGAATGCCATATTATTTGAGGTATTTGTTTAGGGCTTGAAATTCACCACCCCAGTTAGATTGAAAAGAAAAATTTTTAGTAAAAAATTGTTTTTCCGCTTTAACATGAAATTCTGAGAAAATAGGCAAGACATGATTTTTATTTTTTTACGGAAAAAGCCAGGTATATTTATATAAGTCATCAACAAAAATAACATAATACCGATTTCCAAAGTGTATTGTAGAGGGGGCTGGTCCCCACAAGTCAGAATGAACCAATACCAAAAGTTTAGTGCTTTTCTTTCAAGATATATTAAAAGGTACTTTATGAGCTTTAGAGGAACAACATGCATCACAGTAAGAGTGATAGATTTTATGGATTAATGGAAGTTCAAAATCTTTCAAAATTCTTTAAAAACACAGAAATTTGGATGTCCCAATCTATTGTGCCAAATGTCAAGTGAAACCTTTTCACCAAAAAAAAATGAATAAAAAGACTGCAGGAAATTCAAAAGATAAAGACCATCCTTATGCTCCCCTCATATTAGGATTTTTCCCGTCTAGATGTCCTTCACAAGGCAAAAAAATGGGTGAAATTCCACAAATACATTGTTTTCAGTGGTGAATTTACGAATGGATAATAGATTTTTAGTAATCTGTGGAACATGTAATATATTATTTAGGATTAGTCGTTTTGATTTTGAAAATAGTTGTGAAGAGCCAATGGATGAGATGGACAAACCTTGACCATTAGCTACATAAAGCTGGTCTATACGTGTGTAGACTTTTGACTATTGAAGATTGTCGATGTCATTTGTAAGATGATGAGTTGAACGGATGTCTGGATACCAAGTGTTTTGTTATCCAGCAGTATTACTTGTATTTGTAAAATTGACTTGAGGTTGTTGACTTGATTATCCTTGATTCTGAGTGTTGACAAATTTCTTGTAGTTGGGCTGTTGAAACTTTCTGTTAAACCGTTCATAGCAGTTGATCACTCTATGTCCGTGTTTGAAACATAATTGACAACGTGGTGCTGTTCTTTGACCTCTGCCCCTCCACGACCATTTCTTCCTCACGTTTTCATGTTCTTTGTATCATTTAGATGTGTTTAAGTATAATTGGCAGTAGGTGGAAATTTTGATGGTACTTGTTCAGTGAATCGTCTAGAATTTGACTAGTGCTAGGATTGAAAGTGTTGTATTGTGATCCTAGTCCTCTGAAAAGTGCTAAGCTCAAGTCATTTTCTATCATTGGGTTTCCACATGCCTAAAGCTCATCTCCTATGGTTCGTATGGCTTGAACATTGGCTTCAATTGACTGAGATCCTTTTATGAGATTATGAAGTTTTGTTTGAAGTTCCATCACCCTTGATCTTAACTTTGCTGCAAAATTTCTATTTATAGACATCCATGCTTCTTTAGCCATTGACTTTGCAACTAATATAGGTAGACAACTTTCGGATAGAGATGATGTGATAATGGAGAGTACTACCTTATCATTCTTGAACCAGATTTTACAAACCAGATTTGGACAAGCTTTGTCATCTTCATCTAAATAAGATAAAGGTGGTGGATCTTGATCCAGTAGATGCATAAGATAATAGGTCGCAAGAACAGACAACATTTATGTTTTCCACAATAAAAAATTATCCTTTGTCAATTTTAGAGGTAGAGTCAAACCTGCTGGATTGATGTTGGCAATCGCAACGGTTGCGATGTCTTGCGTGGTGGCGAGACTGGTATTGCTTGATTGCTCCATGAATCGAAGTTGTTGTTGTTGTAGGGCTTCACGACTATGGAGACAACGACTAGGAGGTTTCTAGTGACGTCGCCACCTGCGAAGCAGAAGAAGCCAATGTCAGGGCTGAAGAGGCCACCGCAGCGCAGCCTTGGAGTGGAGAAGCTCGAGAGACCCCACTTGCAAGAGCACTGAAGAATGATGACGGACGACGAAAATTCCTTCTTTTTTTTGTTAGCAGTGAATGCAGCTCAAAACCAGGTCCTTAGATCTAGAGAAGTATTCGCGATTGGATCTTCCTTGGAGCTCCCTTCCAGCCATATAGAGGAGAAACCCTCACGACAAAAATTTCTTACGGATTCGGCGTTCTTTAAGACGATTGAGTATAGGATTCAACGAACGATGAAGATAAAGTTGTTCGAGTTATTTCTGTGCAGTAGCAAGATCAGGGAGGAAAGCCAGGTTTCTTCCTATGGTTTCGCTTGCAATGGTAAGGAAATGCGTTTGGATCTAACGTTGAAGCTCTGATACCATGTAGAAACAGAAGAAACAGAGGATAGAAGAAGAAGATAGGACAGAAGAAGGAGGAGAGCTCGAACACAGCTTTGAGGAAGACAAGAAAATGTTGAATCAATATAATGAGCTATTGATACATATTTATAGGAGTTTTTTTAGTGCTGTTGCAATCGGAGTTTGCGAGCGTTTCTCCGGCATCTGTTACTCATCCAAGACAGCAAGAATTAAATGGCGATAGTTTCTGCTGACTTGAACGACCGTTGGGGCTTTTGAACTAGTAGTCCTGCTTCAATATCTATTAATAAAGTCTTCCTCTCTCATTAAGCTCAATCACCCTTAGCCCCTCTCTCTCTCGTTGAAGTTTTTAATTTCTCTCTCGCTTAGAAAGCTATCTTTCTCTAAAGAAATCTCTCTCCATCTCTCTCTTAACTCTATCTCCCTATCAATAAAACTTTCTTTAAATAAAGCACGTTCTCTCTCTTGATCTACATCTCTGTCTAAAATTCTGGCTTTATCACTCTCTCTCTCTTCCTCCCTTGCTCTCGCTCTCTTTATCTAACGGCCTCTCTCTCGCTGAAACTCTCTCTCACTCTCTTTGTCTGAAGCCCTCTCTCTCTCACTAAAATTTTCTCACTCTCTTTATCTGAAGCGCTCTCTCTCTCTCTCTCTCTCTCTCTCTAAAGCTCACTTTCTTGCTCTTTGAATCTCTCTCTGAAGCTAAGACAACGGTAGCGATTGACCATCCATCATCTGCTTGTCATCGATCATCTGCTCGTCATCCATCGTCTTGGCCTCCAATATCAATCTTTGGGCTCTTGGATGACTGTTTTGGATGCCACATATAAAGTGCATGAGAAATATCGGATGGATGATGGATGACATGGTTGACAGATATCGCTTGAGGCAGGAAATGACAGATTACAGTAGACGCTGGATACTACTAGATTTTAAAAGATTTTTCTAGATGTCGCCAGATACAATGGACCATGGTGTAGTGGATCTCATAATATTGAGCTGAAAAATTTGACCAAAGGTCTTCTGGATTGCCATGATTGTGAGAAACATAGTCCCATATTGGAAAATATTTAAATTTCATTACTCTATAATAAAAAGGCATTATGAAGATTGAAAAAGTCTGTTGGCAAAATGACACTTAAATCTTTATTAACCTCTTTTTACTCTTTAAACACCATGGCCCAAAGCATGCGCTGAATAAGTGTTGTGTGGATGCCACGCCAGCGTCGCGCAAGCGCTGAATTAGCACTACATCAGTGCCGCATGGGCCTGCTCGCCATGCTCACTCATTTGCGGTATGCAACGTCAACTACCGCTTTATTCCTTTTGCTACTGATTTTTCACTTAAAAAATTCCTTAAGAAACCAATATAATTCTTAAAATATTCACAAATCTTATAATGACAAAAAAACTGTCTCAACATGAGAAAATTCATTTCATTTTTTTTTAAAAACCTAAAATTATGTAGAAAATTCAAAAATTCAAAAAAACTAAAAAATGTCTAACCTTGTAATATTCATTTATTTTTTAAAAATTCCTTAAAAAATCATTACTAAAAGAATACAAAATAATGAAAAACAAAAAAAAATTAACTCTAGGAAATTCATTTCCCTCTTAAAGAATTCATAAAAAATCCAAAACAATTCATAAAAGTCAAAGCAGTTCCTAAAAAAAACCAAAAATTGTCAATTCTTAGAAAATTCATTTCTCTTTTAAAAATTTCCTAAATATGCAAAAATAATTACCAAGAATTCATGAAATTTCTAAAAACCCAAAAACTTGTCAAAATTTAGAAGATTCATTTCCATTTTAGAAACCAAAAAATACTTAAAATATCCTCATTATTCAACTTTTCCAAGTGCTAACATGGTGGAGCCTACTTGCGTGGTGCCATGTGGCATCGCCTATAGGTGCCATATCTGTGGCGTAATGGTAATGATTAAGTGCCCTAGTGGGCCAACTAATTATAACATATTTTTATACTCAATATATCAAACAAATTTATCTATTTTTCAAAGGTGGGACTAAAGTTTTTTCTTATGTTATAAGTGACGTGGTGCCTAGTGAGGTGTATCATTTGGAATGTTAATCTTGTCCATCCATTAAGGAGTTATAATGGTCTAGATTTCTCATTCCCAATGAACTCCTATGCAATGGTGGTGCAATCTAGAGTATTGGATCAAGATTTGACAGATTTGATTAGATGGTGATTCCTCTTCATGTGACAACATGATGAAATCTTGACATGCCATTTCTGATATGACAATCACAACTTGACAATATCAGTGCAACTCTTTGCATTCAATCTTGGCCGTTGATCTCATTGAAGAGGAAGATCCATCACTTACTCCCAATTTTATATCTATTTAAAGTCTTTCTCTTTGATGTATTCTTAGAAAATTTGATTGATAGGACATTTTGATAGTTGCTTCCTTAAATATCTTGTTTAAATTTTATTCTAGACTCAATTTTGCAACCATTGATTATTTATAATCAGGATTTTTGAAATATTGAGAGATAACACCACTGGAACATCAAAATTCTACTTTTAAATCTCCAAATAAAAAATCCTTTGATCTGGGACTTAGTTGGACCACTTTCATCGTGGTTTCTAGCTAGTTACTATTTATTTCCCCTAATCTATCATCATTGAGCAATAGATTTCCATTTTGAATTATAATTTGATTGAAATTATGAATTTTTTTACTGTCTATCTCTTATCATGAGCGATTCTCTCTCGCTAATTTCTCTCTTTCATTTTTCAGTGGACATAGATCCAATTTTTATGATCTTTGATTACAATTGAAGGATCTTTGAATTCGCTCACTAAATCTACATTTTAACTAAATTATTGTTGGGTTCTGAGGTCGATAAACTTCCCAAATTTCGTTCAAAACATCGAATGTAGCGGAATTCATTGAATCAAAACCTTGAGGCACCAAGAATATATGATCCTATCATCTAGTAAGTATGAGAAAACATACTTACAAGGTTCCCTTGAAGGAGTTCTTGAAGCTATTCAATTGTCTCGCCTCTAGCAATATCCACATGGTCTCCGCATGGTTGGATCTCCTCTTCTAAGCTCTTCACCAAGAGAGAAAGAGAATAAATGAAAGAATTCTCACAAAGCTTGCATGGACCCCTGTAGTTGTTATCGTTCTCCCTCTATTTATAAACATTTGATAGGTGGTTTTTTCATAAAAATCCTGATAATTATGTCTATATTAGACAATATCCATAGACCTTATGTGTGCGACCCTCTCTTTCCTTATATCTCACTAGTTAATAACTTTACAGAAAAAATGACACCTTATTGGTCAACCTTAATTAATTATCCACATCAACATATATATTAATTAATTAATTAAGGATCAATTTAATCCAATCGATAGGTTGGGTTGGCAGCCCATTGGGTGCCAAGCTATACCACGTACTCTAGGAGATATGGAGTATATAAGAACTCACTTATATAACCTTTCGATCATCAATTACCATATATGTATAATCCTTCATCTGCATGAAACTCATGAATGACTTAGGGTATGATCAATTGTCAAACCCTAATCGGTCACTCAAGTTAGTATTGATGCGAGTACGGAATCATTCGGAACTCCTCTGATATTTCTACTACCTTTGCCAAGGATTTCATCACATCTCATTCCTTGAGTCAATCTCCTCAAATACCGAGGGCAGATGATTCCATCTTGATCACACAATCATCTTCGTGGACTTTATGTCACATCCAATATATGATATTTTAAATATCATGTGACAGGGATTCTTAAGTCATAATCAAAACATGATCATCCATTCAAAAGATGTCTTTAGTATCTCAATTCAAAGGACCACAAACACAATCATGATATGAATCAACCTAATTGACAGTTTGGTATAATTACCATTAAGGGATTCATATGGATCAATTTAGTAAACTCTTTCTCTGAAGAGCACCCATTATCTATCCTTAGTGTCTCCACAATGATGGCTACATGATCACTCATACTCATCGTATGAGTCGGATCAAATAGTGTTATTTTTTGCACATAATTCAATGTCCTTCTTGAATATCCTACGAATCAGAATGTTTAGAATATATGTTTAAAAACTAGTAATAACTATATTATGATCTCGCCATAATTCATTTAGTCATTACATATATACTCATGGACTTCACTACAAAACATGACACAAGAATGACAATGAACAAATTTCATTTTAATGAATATAAAAAATATATATAGAAGTGTGATTGGCTTATAGGCCATATTATATCCATCACTCGTGTTTGGATGCACAAACTTTGTGTAAGACCATACCCTACTCAAAAATCTCCATGCGACAACCATCTATCCTCAAAACTTCTAATAAATTCACTTGACTTTTCTTCATCATAAACTCTAGACTCTTTAGATAAGCCACTCACTCATTACCCTTCTTTATCATCATGACCCTTTTTATGGGGGGAGATATAGATACCTAAAGAGTAGTAGGAGAGAACTTGGGGACATCTTTTCCCCAATGCTTCTCTCTTATCTTATCACCTGATGTGTTTGGATGCCTATGATACATATTCATGAGTCTCCACTATGCATGACTCTAATTGATCTATCCATGATGTCGAACTCCACTCTATCATCACCTACCACCACCACACCAAGTGATCCACCTCTTGATGATGACTCCCTATGTGTTGTGATAGCTAAGTAGCTATCATTGTTGATGGAAGCCTTGCCTTTCACAAGAGGACCAAGCATATTGAATTCAATTTTCATGTTATTTGTGACAAGATATTTTCATGTCATCATCAAACCAGATCGTTGACATCTCCAAGAAGAGCATCATCAGTGTATGGTATGGTTGCAAATTTAAGGGTGCTTGGGTGAGAATAATACTAGGATGGATAACCTCTTCAAAATTTTTCTTATTTTACTTTCTCTAGAGTCATCAGTCCCACATGGGTCATATTTTTATTTCTTTCTCTTTCCCCTCTATAAATAGAGGCATGTGATAGCTTTTTCAATCACAAAAACATATTTTAGCTTTTCCACCCATAAAATCTGCTCACTACTTCTCCTTATTCCCCTCATCTTTACCCCTACACATCCAATGCCTTCACCATCTCATGTGTCTCCTTCACCTAATTTGGAGAATTCTCAACCTCCTAATTTTCTAGAGGATTCTCCCTCCTGCATTCCTACTCCTACATTAAAGTTTCTCTCTCCCTCTCTCTCTCTCTCTCTCTCTATCTGAATCTCTCTCTAAAGGTTTGCTTATTTCCTTTAACACATCTCTCTGAGCTCTATCTCTATATCTGAATCTTTTTAAAACCCTCTTTCTTTCTGTTACTCTCTTACATGTCTCCAGCTCTCTTAAGCTCTCTTCCTTTATCTCTCACTCCTATTCTCTGAAGCCCATGCTCCCTCTCCCTCTCAATAAAGCTCTCTCTCTCTCTCACTCTCTACCTCTCTCACCCTCTAAATATCTCTCTCTCTTTCTTGTCTCTACCTCTCTCACCCTCTAAATATCTCTCTCTCTCTCTCTCTCTTTCTTGTCTCTACCTCTCTCACCCTCTAAATATCTATCTCTCTCTCTCTCTCTCTCTCTCTCTCTCTCTCTTTCTTGTCTCTACCTCTCTCACCCTCTAAATATATCTCTCTTTCTTGTCTCTACCTCTCTCACCCTCTAAATATCTCTCGCTCTCTTTCTTGTCACTACCTCTCTCACCCTCTAAATCTCTCTCTCTTTCACTCTCTACCTCTCTCACCCTTTAGAGTACGCCATGGTTATCTCTCACCCTCTGAATCTCTCTCTGTCTCTAGGCTCCCTCTCAAGCTTTGTTTATTGAATTCTCCCTCAACTTGTGTCCATTTTTCATTTTATTGAATTCATCGGGAGAGGCCTTTTGTCTAGTTGCCACTGCTTCAACAAGTTCAAATTAAATATATGATGAGATCAATTTCTGTCGTCTGACTAGTCTGTATGTTTTCGACCAGTCATCTTTATCCTAGTTATTTATTGATTCTACTTGTAAATGCCACTATGCTTGAATTTTTCATCATTTATAAGTTCTGCTTCTGTATGTGGCGAGGGAAGGGGGAGAGAGAGAGAGGCTACAAGCTAGATCTCCAATTTGTGCAAATGGACCGCAGTTACAGACTTACAGCTCTCGTGCAACACAAGTATTATGATAATGTCATCCAGCGAGAGTCTGGACCTGAACCATTATGCTCCCTCGTCTCGAATATAATCATTTTATCTGGTTGATATGCACCAAATTTCACACAGGTTAATAGATAAGAGCAGCCAATGCAGATATCAAACCCTAAGTCTACAATTGAGAAAGAAAAATAAAAGAAAAAAAAGAGATGGATAGATAGATAAATTTAGAGCGAGAGAGAGAAAGAGAGACTAGTAGTAGAGCTGCTGAGCAGAGGTGGGGTTGGGGAAGCCACCATCGTAGAGGGCCTGGCTGATGCCTGCGCCATCTACACTGGCAGCCGCAGCCTGCTTGTATGCTGCAAGCTGGGACTGTGCGTGGAGCATCGCAGGTGCAGCAGCAGCCATCTGGGTCAACGCTAACTGTCTCTCGTACGCCAGTTGCAGCTCCCCTGCATATGTTGGCACAGCTGCTGGATGCGGTGGTGGCAATGGCACCGAGCTCGTGCCTGGTGGTGTCGGCTTGTTCCCCCATGAGCACTGCACCCCCATGTCATTGGTTGTTCCCATTAGTAGACATTTTTGGATAACTAGTTATTTTAAAATCCCTCAACTATCATATTTCTTGTAGAGATTAATACGAAGAAAAGAGTAGTTATTTTTGGATTATTTATTCATGACACCTTTTGAGAGGTTGTTGACATTTTATTCTTTGAAAAAGCAGACTGATCGTCACCCATTTTTTTATGTGATTTTGGCTCCTCTCACCTATGAAATATATTGGAGGCTTGATAAGATAGAAAAAAGGGTGGAAACGATGGAAAGATAGGTAGACGGGACACGCACACACACAGATAGAGAAATTGAAAGAGAGAAACACAGAGAAAAAGGGGAGAGATCTTGAGTGAAGTAAAGAAAATGAGAGAGAGAGAGAGAGAGAAAGGGAAACATGACACTATTCCTGCTATTAACTATAAGAGACCCAGAGAGGAGTGCAAGACGTTTGAGCAGAAGTTTATGAAGAGGTAACAGGCACGTGACGTCTCACATGCCTCACTAAGCATAACCACTGGCTGAGGAAGTTGAGGCATAGGACAGCCACAAAGAGGAAGGGGAGGGGAACGACAAGGGCACTGGGATTCCTACTGCTCAAGAGGAGCATGACCTACAAAAAGAGCTGGATGCAGCAGAGCTGAGACAATATTCCTGACAAGTTCTTGGTCCTTGGTGCTTGATTGTAGTAGGTTGCAAGGGAGTACGCCAGGTGGGTGTGGTAAGATAAGGGGTAGGGATGATGACTCTTTGTGTGGATTTTGATGAGCACAGACCGACTCAAAACACAGTTAAAAGAAATGGTAGAAAAGGGAGAGGGGGTGGGTGGGTGTGTGTGTGTGTGTGTGTTTTTGTTCAGGGGAGGGGGATTGAATAAAGAATAAAAAAAATACATATATTGGGAGCGCCCTTATATATATAGTGAGAGAGAGAAACAACAAAGATAATATAGAAATAAAAAGGGAGAGAATTAAAAAAAATACCTTGATGGGCTTGCCGCAGAGGATTGTGCCATTAGCAAGCTGGATAGCCAGGGCAGCTTCGACATGGGAGCTGTATCTGACAAAGCCAAATCCCTTGTCTTTCTGCACGCGCACTTCCTCAATCACCCCCACTCCCAGTGCGTGGAAATACCGGTGTAGATCACCCTGCCTCACCTGCACACCCACGCATTAACAGCATTACCTCTCTCTCCCCCTAAACAAGATAAAAGAGTAAAGGCATGTATTTCTCTGAACAATAAGAGAGAAAAAGCCAATAAAGCCACTGGTTGCTCTAATCAATATGAGAAAGAAATAGAGTCATGGATTGCTCTGATCAAGATGAGAGAGAAAGAAGTACACAGTTTGGTCTGAACAACGAGAGGGAGAGATACACTCACCATTTGCTCTTAGAGAGATGAGGGAGAAATAAAGCCATGGACTTAACTTCTATCAGCTCTCAGGCCATGAAGCCCAGTGCATGGAAAACCCAAGATTGTAAAAAAAGATAATGAGAGAGAAAACCAGGAATTACTCTTTCCGATAATATCAGGCTATAGATAGTATCCCACAATGGTGAAAAAACGATAAGATAGAAAATCACAAACTACTATAGCTCTCATATGATGATTATAGTCAATATAACGAACATGACAATGAGAGAAAAAACCAGGGAACACTCTTCTCTCAAGCTCTTCACTCATAGAAAAAAACCAACTATGAAAAGATGATGAGAGAGATAACTCCTTTCAGCTCTTCACATTGAAAAATCCAAGGTTAAGAATGTGAAGATGCGAGAGAATCAGAAATTACTCCGCTCCCTGGTAGTAAAAAAGCCCAAAATTATGAAAAGCACAATGAGAAAGAAAATCAGGGATTACTCTTTTCTAAGGTCACCACACATAGAAACCCCTTCAATTTCGTCAAACAAGAAGATTACTTTCGACTTCGCTTACCTCCGTAGAAAGATTGCCCACATAAACAGTGGTGAACTGTGGGTTGTTCTCTGGGTCATCCTCGTTCAATGCATCCTGAGAGGCTCCCTCTGCAAGAACATATGTACTTAAAAATAAATACTTCTCAAAATTAATCATATTGATTTTTTTTAAACTCCCACCAGAGGTCAAGTCAACTGCATTCTTAGAGCTCATCATCTGCTTCTCCTCGTTTCCTGCTCCCTTCATTGCCCAATTACAACGTATCTGTCTGGAACCCAACCATTTACCTGTGGATAATTCATTGATTACTTATTAAATTGATATACTCAGGGCTATGGTGATGATTTCTACCTACCAGTTAACTCATTGATGGCATTCTGGGCCTCCTGCATGAACCCACAAAACAAACTTAGAAACCCTGGTTATTGGAAGAGAGAAAGACAAAAATCCCAATTACCCTATAGCTAGGGTTGAAATAAGTACGGATGTCCCTAATAATCAAAAGAAGCTGACCGAATAAGGGGGCATACATAAAAGAATATGACAGAGTCAAGGATGTATCAATATGTGCGAAGAAATCCATAAATAGCATTAAGTCTTCTCTCTCATTCACAAAAGCCATAAGAAAAAACACTCCTGCTTGGATAACAGAATACATTATGTCAATAATAGTCATCCTAGGACTTGAAATAAAAATTTGACTTATTTTATCCACAAAATGAAGAAGTTTTCTTATCATCTTCAAAGTATTCATATTCTGATCACCAACCAGAAATTTTCCTCAGATCGAAAGAAACTTCAAGCATCAAAGCATTGGAAAAATTCTCTTAATAGACGGTGAAGTCAGATTATAATTTACCCATTGACCTTTACATTCAATTCCCTACAAAGAATGTCATATTAATGATAATGCAACAACGGTTTAAAGAATTCTACACCTGTTGAACACGGAATGAAACGAATCCGTAACCTCTTGAGCGACCTGTTTTTTGATCCCACATCACCCTCGCATCCCTTCAAGAAACGCAAACACATAGGACAAACTTTACAACAGTGTATGATATTTCATACGATACAAAATCAGAATAAAGGGCATTGAAAGGTGGGCTGACATTATGTGGTGAAAGATATTATAGCAGAATTATCATTCAAACAGACTTCCTGCTGGAATGTAAGCATCTAATACACGGCATGATTTCGTCAATATTAGCGAGACAATTGTAAATTGGAGGGGCCTAACTAGAGACAGCAGAGGAGCTAAACATTGAGAAACCTCCCCCAACATATGGAAAATGAAGAGTAGAGGAGAACTTGCTAAGGAGAAAGACCAAAAGATTTACTCTTTAAGTCTGTAAGATGCTTTATTGGGCCCAAATGCTACGTGCAATATTCCCTCGAATGTAACTATCTTTAAAAATTTGCTTTACTAGCAGTCAAATGGTCTTTGTTTTCCGCAAAATTTTACCAACAAGTACTCCGGTGCCATACCATTTCACTAAAAACACAAGGGTTATACGCCTATATGCCCAAAATAAAAATAAAAATGAGGACTTACGAGCAACTGGGGTAAACAGAAAAGCAAGAAAACAGAGTGGCATCCGTGACTTCAGGGCTAAGGTCCCCTACAAAAATGTTGAAGTGGCCTAAAAAAAGCCAAGTCTAGGAGAAATTAGACAATATCAAACTCATACGTATTAAAGAAAAAAAATGAAACATCAGAATAAAACCTGAAGTGTCTTCTCTCTGATTGCTTGCATATGCCCAGTTGACTTTAATGGGCTGCCCGAATCTACATAGAAAGAATTTAAACATAAAGGCTCGTCAAACCTACTAAATACACAAAAGCTGGTAGAAAGGGGAAGTGATTAAGCTTACAATTGTCTGCCATTAAGTGAGAGAATTGCAAGAGAGGCTGATCGTCGGTCAAGATAGTCAACAAAACCATATGATGTCTGAAAAGGTCAACCAGAAGAAATTTAAGGCAGCAACAACACATTAGCTGACATGTACATTCACAATTAATGGATATGATTGAACAGTTGAAACAGTCATGTTGCAAAAGCAAAACAATCACTTTAAGTCATTAGGTGTAAAAACCCAATCTTTGATGAGGAATAGCACTAAAATGAACTATTACATTTATGGCTTGCCATTTGAATATAACTTAGCTGGTATTTCACTTTCAGTATAAAATTTTTAAAAAGGCCCATACGAGTGCTACAGTTATTGATAGAATACAAAAGATTCATGATAGGATTTTCTGATTGAGTGATGGAGAAATCCATGGTTTGTTTGATCAGTCAATCACCCAACCCCAGACCAGCTCCATAAATTACACAAAAATTTTAAACTAAAATAATAAAATCAGAACTCTCCCTTCTAACATTCCCCTCTTGAGCTGATTGGAATGTTTTCATTTTCAGGTTGATTTGAAACTCGTCTCCCTTCCAATGTTCCATGCCTTTAACAAAGTCGTTGCTTGACGAACAACTGGTCTCCTTTCTAATTCTCTCCCACCTTCAAGTTTCTGAAAGCTCTCTGTCATAACATTGCCATCTAGGCAGAATTTCTGGCCATCTATGTTCCCAGCAAGCCTCAGGACCTTGGGCTTTCTAGAAGTGAGATCTATCTTGCTGATGATGAATGATCTAATGTTCCAATGTTCCATGCCTTTAAAGAAGTCGTTGCTTGACAAACAACTGGTTTCCTTTCTAATTCTCTCCCACCTTCAGGTTTCTGAAAGCTCTCTGTCATAACATTGCCATCTAGGCAGAATTTCTGGCCATCTATGTTCCCAGCAAGTCTCAGGACCTTGGGCTTTCTAGAAGTGCGATCTATCTTGCTGATGACGAATGAGCTAATGTCATGCAGTTGGTTTGCCAGCCAGTCGACACCATCCATAGCACCTAGGAGTGTCTGCACCATGGAGCATATATCTTTACTATGACATCCTTGGACTTATCCAGCACAATCTCTTCAGAGTTCTTTCCCACAACTATTTTCATATTGCCCTTGTTCTTCCCTAGAAAAGGCTCCAGCTTGTCTTCCAGAAAGTTCTACTTAAGTTTCTGAAAGCTCTCTGTCGTGACATTGCCATCTAGGCAGAATTTCTGGTCATCTATGTTCCCAGCAAGTCTCAGGACCTTGGGCTTTCTGTCCTGGTCATCTCATAAGTGAATATGATCTTTCCCTGGAATCAGCCAAAGATTTGCAAGATACAAGGTCTGGATATTTCCTCCAGCATGGGAAAAAGTTTCCTTTCCAGGAAAACCCCTTCTGAAGCGCAATCTCCTATCGCTGGACAGGAATCTTGTGCCCCCCAATATCTCCCACAACAATTTCCAAGCCATCTGCCAGACTTGAAGCTTTTCTGCCAACTTCTGCCAGAAAATCTTGCTGGAAACCCAAGCTCACTTCCAATGAGATCTGGAAGAAAAAAATTAAGGAACAGCAACCAGTGACTATCCATAGCACTGATCACTGCCACAAAAGCAGGACTTGTTCACGGAGCTCTATCACCCTCCAGATCGTGCAGAAAGAAGGAGAAACAGGAGGAGAGCCTCTCCTTGAAACTAAGAGAGGCACAGTCTTCTTCAAAGGCAGCCAGAGGATTTGGATGTAGTTGTGACGTTGATATCACAGCCAACCTCCTCCGTGATCCTGGCGCCCTCATATCTGGTGACCATTGAATTGTTGATGATAGATATTGCACATCTTCACATAGAGAACTGCAGATCCCAAAAACTTCATCAGAACCCTAACATATCATTCCAGGAGGAAAATCAGAGGAGAGGATGTTGAAAGAATTGGCACCTGTCAATCAGGTGGCCCTGTTCTTCCTGTTCTCTTCTCCCGAAACACCCTCCTTCCTTCCGTCACTGCCATTCCCTCTTCCTCAAAGTACATTCTCGACATTCATCCAGCTCAAATTTTGAATTAGTTGACTTGAACATCCTTCTTGCACCTTCAGATTTTCATATAATTCATGACATGAGCAACATATCAGGTGTGGTTGTCATGAAAGCTACAGCTTGGTGTCTTCGAATTTCTGCACTCAAGGCCAAATGCTGGTTCTCTGGTTCTGACTTATTCTAAATGGGCATGAAAGAACCTTCATTTTCCTAAGATCTTCTTGCACCTGATTAATTGAGAGTCTAACATGGCCAATTGAAGCTTCTGTCCTCTGAGACCAGATTACTTAAAGTTTTTTTCTCAATGTGATTTGGACTCCATCAGTGATAAGATGTGCTGCAGATGGGCCAATGGGTACCAGGTGATCTATTATGCCATGGCGGAAGGCCCAGCAAAAAAAATGTTTCTTCAGATCTAGATCTCGAAGCTCATCCTCTGCATCTTCCAGGGAAGTAAACCAAGTTTTTTTTCTGGTATCAAAGCACATCAATGAAAAAATTTGCTATCTCTTTCAGTAATTCATTTCTCGAACACTAGGAGTTTCTTCAACTGAAATTTAATTTCTCTTGAGCATACAGTTAACCAGAGGCCAGCACATAGTGTGGACATTATGTTTACTGCATAATCAATACATAACCCAATGCACAAGACCATGGATCTCATTGAGAGATATTAAATGGCCAAACTCGAGATATAGAAACATTTTCTGCCCGAACTTTGGCTGCCTTTGTGATGTGCACCTTTGCACATTTTCTAAGAGCTCTGCTTTATTTGCTCAATTTTGGCTTCTCTTCAAGACTCAATCAGAACAGTCCACTCCCTGAAGACTCCAGAAAACTTCTCATCCCACTCCCCTGCACTTTCTCTCAATCTACTTCTTCGCCTTCTCAGAACCATTTCTATCAGCCTTCCGGTCTTCTGAATTGCTGCTGGAATGTAAACCATGCCGTTTTGTGCTCACTGCAGCAGGTTAATGAGGACACTGCACTTTGGAAGGGGGAATGTCTGCAGGATTTCGATGTGTTCATACCAGTAAATGAATACTAAAGTGTAAACCATCTTTTTTGGATGCATTCGAGCCTTAGAAACAGATTTCGAGGGCACCATTGCAAGGTTTGAGATGCTAAGCAGCAGACGCCATGCTCTCGCAGCATAGAGAATGCATGCAACAACCATCTGACCATTTGAACCTTTCCATTCCCTACCTTGCTGGTAGTCCCAGCAGCTAGTCTTGATGGTGAAGGATAACCAAAATCTGTCTCCATCTCCATTTTTTTGCCTGGTGGCATGTCATCCTGTTTAAGTCACTCCAGAAAAAGCTATTCAGGCTTTCTCTGCTAATGTTAAGCACCTTCCCTTTGCCCATTAGCTCCATGCAATCTCCACACAGTGAGAAACTTCCACAAAGAACTGGACCATTAATGCTACGAAATCATGTAGAACTCAGTGCAAGAGGAACAAGATAGATGCAGGGCGGCAGGGTAAAAACATATTCATTCATTCACGCCTTTGTGTCCTTAACAGACAAATACTAAGCTACTCAAAATTACTAAAGCCCTCCAGAATAAAGTTTTATAAGAAATCCCCTCACGTCTTACAGTATCCTCATCGAGTGTTCTATAAGTATGTATACGTCATTCAATCCTAAAAAAAATGATAATTAGGACCTATTCTTCTATTGGGAGATGACACTATTCCCATAATTCTCAGCAAAGAATAAGCCAGTCCAGTATATAAAGGCATATATATTTCGTACATTAACTATAGAACCAGCCCAAGGAGACACCTTGAGAAGGACTTGTGGGAATCATGGCTTAGTTTCTAGTTGTCTTAGTTGGGAATAAACCCTGCATTAGACTTTAAAGACACCAATGAAAGGTTAGACGAGAATCGGGAGACTTATAGGATAGCAGCCTTAGCCGGGTTTCTAGGTTGGAATCTCTAAATACACCCTCTTTCTGAACGTGGGGTTTTAGCAGATTTGCACTTCTATATCCTTTTTGGAATTTTCATCATTGATGAATATTCAAACTTTTTCTTTAGGGGATGCTCGCCATGGTGGATATGATATCCTTGTCCTACAAATGATGCACTCGTTGACCACAAAACGTTGGACGATTCATACCTTTTCCTTTCTGATGAGTTTACATCCTTCAACGGGACCAGTGCTCTGGAAGACCTCCAGAAGAAGAGCATCAGTCACCTGCAGATGGATGTTACCCACATACCTAAATCAAGACAAAACGATCACATCAGTAAGATAACACTAATATATACCATGAAAAATGCCTTCTTTGAAAATCACCAATGTTGGACAGAAAGTAGAAGTTTGAAACTCACTTCAATGCAATAAGGAGACATTAGAAGCATTAGAAATATTCAAAGGAGAAATTAGAACTTTGACAGTCAAACAAACTCAAGTGACTAGGCATTAGAAGCACTAAAGGAGGAGCCTAAGTGGATAACGTAAAAGCATCAGTAAAAAAATGAAAAGATAAACCCTAACGACACTCACACACTGCGGCAAGCACTTGGATCAAACCCAGGAGGTAGATTTCCGCTCGGTATAGGTTCTATCTGCAAAACAAAATTGTAAAAAGAAAAGAAAAAGAAAGAGAAAAATCCCTTGGACAGCTACCCCTTAAAACTGTCTTGCACTAAGTAAACATTGTGAAAACGTGGGAAAAGGCTAACAATGGTACGGAGACCAAAAATTTGAAATCTCTCATAAAATCGAACACAAAAGAAATACATGTCGCTGAAGTTCACTACAACAATACTCCTTAGTGTCCAGGAAAAAGTACCAACAAGATTATAAATAGTCATAACTTGCGGTTCAATTCCGATAGCAGAATCCTACTGTGCTGACACAAGATTTCAAAAATTCGTGAACTGCACAGTTTCAAACCGAGAAAATTCTAGAATTGAGTAGCTTAAAAATAAGAAAGTACGAAAACATGAGGGCGACGTAATATACCTGAGGTGCGGCGAGAAGGCCGGGGTGCGGATAAAGTGACTGTTGCTGTTGCTGGAGGAGAGCTTGGTGCAATAGAGCCTGCTGATGATGTTTCAACATCTGCTGTTCCATCGTTTCTCTCTCCATCGCAGTCCCCTAGAATTAGGGTTCAAGATCTTTTACAGGCAATTTAATGATATCACGAAATCTTGCGGAATCAACAAATGGAACAGGCACGTCAGGGAAAAGAGAGGGCAAGCAAATGATACCGAATGAGGTTGGCTTCTCCTCTGGAACGACGACCTCGCCAGACTAAAACGTTTTCACACTTTCCCTCTTTCTCTGGGCAAGCAGTTGCCGCTGTCTTGGAGATCGCGACAAAATCTCGGCCCATAATCTAGTTAAATCGCGACCGTCTGATGAGTGGGATTTCACGGTGTTCCCGTGTGCCCGTATGTATTTCCGCATTAGGTAATGGCCAAAAGTCTACCGATAGAGACTACTTCCAAACAGCAGGCCCACTAACCTGCAGGGCCTACGATCGGTCCATTTAAATGTCATCTTCAATATTTACAGCATCAAAAATAATAAAACAAAATGACTAAGAAAAAGTGTAAAATCTAAGGGGAAAAGACACTATAATTCCATTTTTTCCCACCACCAATTTCTATGAGTCAATGACTGCCGCTCATTCTTTGTTCAAGGGCATGCCTGGTGGAAAAATAGAGAGCAACATGGCATGCTTTCCCATCAATTTCGCTCTTAGGATGTTGATTAACTTCAACATCCATAACTCTATCGCCGCCATCATTTAGAAGAGGCGTTATATCGCTTCACAAAAGGGTTCGAGGAACGAGTAGATGCGCTGCACAAGCTCCCTTAAGAAAACATCCACAAACATATTCTTTTTATATAGGGCCCCTCTCTCCCTTATACAATTAAACCCTCATTTTCCATCATTCTCTCTTCTCACATGGTATCAAAGCTCTAGGCTTTTCCTCGCGTTCATTTTCGTTCTTCTCTTTTCTCAGATTTCCTTGTGTTGAGAGAGTTCTAGTCACTAACAATTAGTCCAATTTGGGGTTAGTTTGGGCTCCAAAAGCCATTTCTTGTTCTGTGCAATTATTTGCAAAAGGTCTACCTTGGAATTCGGGGGCAAATAATTCTTGAAATCATCTTTTGAACCTCTCCGTCCTTTTGGGGGGCCTTATCCTTGTTTTTTTCATGAAAGTCATTTTGGTGATCTTTGATTCATCAATGTTTTACGCTCTTTGAAGATTCCCCTCTGAGAGCTTTGATTAGTGAAAAGCGGCACCAGTCAGATTAATCATCACCTCAAATTCGACATATGAGGAACCTTTTTCATGACTAATGAAAACTTTTTTTCTTAAAACTTAAAAAGGGATGCTTCTAATCTCATGATTTGACAACCTATCTCATGACTTCACTAATGCAAATAAGATATAGGACACTTGGAAGTGTATGTATGGATGTCAACAAATATTTTTGTTTATGAACAACTTTTCAAACTTAATATGGATGAGATTATTGCTGAAGAACATTATGCCAAAGTTTGATCTCTTTTACCTATTCACTCCTTGTCATCAATGTGGTTACCTCCAAATGAAAATATGATAAGCTGGCATTAATTTTGCTGGAAAATATGACGAGACGCATTCCTATTGTTGCTGAAAACATGCTTCATAGAGTCAAAATAATTTCAAACTCACTTATAATTTCTGATTAATCTAGATTAATCAAATATATTAGTGAGAAAAGGTCTCATCCATGGAGAATTAGATTTATTTTTTAGAATTTTTAGAATTTTCTCAAATTGAATGATCAACTTGCTGAGAATATAGGGTAAGTATAGATTTCATAAAGATAACTTGAAGATATTTCCAATGAATTAAAAATCATGAAAATCAGATACAAATCCACAAAAAAATCAAAGAGAGAAGTTAGAGAGAGAAATCATGCCTGATGACAGAGAAGTAACAAAAAGAAAAGCCATGAGAGTCTAACAAATTATGATTCAAAATGGAAAATATAATACTAAAGGATGATAGATATGGAAAATAAGCATAAAAAACTTGAAACCATGATAAAATTGATCTACTTAATCGCCAAATTCACGGCTTTTTATTTTGTGATTTCAAAGTTCAAACAGTTTCATTTTGTGATTTAAAATTGATCTACTTAATCTCCCATTTTTTCATCCAGATCTTGATTATGAATGCTCAATGTATGCAAAAATGAGTCTAGAAAATGATTCAATCTAGAGATTCAAGGAAGATGTTTTCTGAAAGGTCCAATCAATCGGATTCTTCAGGACTACTCATATTGTGGAAGAGAGAAAATTTAAACAAATATCAAATGGGGCTTAACTATTAGATTTACTTGTTGAAGATATCAATAGTCATAATTGAGTAAGGAGGCGAATCAACGATGTAAGATCAGAGATGGAGAGTCAAGTTCTCTCCATGTTCTCATGTGAATTAATCACCATCTATCATGTTTTCCAAATCTTGATCCAACACTTTTTATCACACCACGTGATATGTAGAGGTATATTGGGTGTGACAAATCTGGACTGTTATAACTCCTTTATGGATGGCTAAGTTTAATCGCCATTTTCTAAAGAAAATCATCGCCTAATAAGATGCAACCACCTACCCCCTCCACTTAAGTGAAAATAGAGGGCCCATATTTTATATCATTAGATTTAATTGATCTTATGTCTTGCAATACGCCATGTCACTAACACAAAAAAAAAAAAATAATAATCCCACATTGAAAAAATAGGTGATTTTATTTAGGATATATGTGAAATAGTTATTAGATTCTAAGGTCGATAAGCCTTCCAAAATTTTGATCAAAACATCGCATATATTCAAAACATTGAGACGCCAAGAATATATGATCCTATCATCTAGTTTATATGAGAAAATTATACTTACAGGGTTCTCTGGAAGGATTTCTTCAAGCTATTCAAGTTTCTAGACTCAAGTGGTATCCACAGGATCTCAAGATAGTTGGATCTCCTCTTCAAAGCTCTTCGCCAAGAGACAAAGAGAAGAAAGATAATTCCCACAAAGGCTTGCATGGGCACCTTTAGTTATGGTCATTCTCCCCTTATTTATAGACATTTGGTATGTAGATTTTTTTATAAAAACCCTCATAATTATATTTATATCCATCAATATCTATAGACTTTATGTGTGTGACCCTCTAGGTCTATATATCTGACTAGTTAATAACTTTATAGGCTCAATAATATATTATTGCTCAACCTTAATTAATTATTCACATAAATATATATATTAATTTATTAAGGATAGATTTAACCTAATCGATAGGTTGAGTTGCAAGCCAGTTGGGTGCCAAGCTACACCACGTGCTCTATGAGATATAAAAACTCTCTTAGAGAACCTTTCCATCATTGGTTACCATGTATATATAATTCTTTATTCACATGAGATTCATGAATGACTTAGGGTATGTCAATGGTCAAACCCTAATCTATCACTCAAGTTATTATTGATATGTGTATGAAATCATCGAGAACTCCTCCAATATTTCTATAACCTTGGCCAAGGATTTCATCGCATCTCATTCCTTGAGTCAATCTCCTCAAATATCAAGGACAGATGATCTCATCTTGGCCACACAATTATCTTCGAGGACTTCATGATGTATCCAATATATGACTTTTTAGAGATCATCTGGAGAGGGATTCATAAGTCATAATCAAAACATAGTCATTTATCCACAAGATGTCTTTGGTGTCTCAAGTCAAAGGACCACATACACAACCGTGACATGAATCAATCTGATTGACTATTAGGTATAATACCATTCAGGGATTCATACGGATCAATTTAGTAAAAAAATTCTTTAAAGAGCACCCACTATATATCATTGGTGTCTATAAGATCAGCCATACTCATTATATGAGTCGGATCAGATAGTGTTATTCTTTCTAGATATTTCAATGTCCTTCTCGAATATCCCACAAATAAGAATATTTGGAATATATATTTAAAGACTAGTGATCAATGTATTATGATCTCATCATAGTTCACTTATTCATTGTATATGCTCATGGGCTTCATTGAAAACATCACAGAAGAATAACAATGAATAAATTTCATTTCATTGAACATAAATGAAATACATGGAAGTGTGATTAACTTATAGGCCACATAATATCTATCACTTAACTTGATTATTGGGTTAAATCAATCATTACTTAATTAATATATATGTTGATGTAGAAGATTAATAAGGTTGACTAACAACATATTATTAAGTTTATGGAGTTATTAACTAGCAAGATATATAGACCTAAAGGGTCACACTCACAAGATCTATGAACATTGGTAGAAATAGACATAATTATTATGATTTTTTGTAAAAAGTTTACATACCCAATGTCTATGAAGAAGGGGAAAACGACTAAAACTCAAGGTTCTCGTGCAAGTGTTGTGGGAATTCTCTCCTTTTCCTCTCTCTCTTAGTGAAGAGCGTTGAATAAGAGATCCAACCATTCAGTAATTGTGTGGATACTACTAGAGGCTAGACACTTGCTACGCTTCAAAGACTAGTTTCAATGGACAATCCGGAAGGATCTTAGGGCAAGATAATATCAATTTTAATGATAGGAGAAGATAAAAGTAAAGGTTATCTAGAGTTCCTAATTGTGAGGACAATTAAAATATGTAGGTTGTAGATAAAGATTAAAGATTTATTAATAAGCAAAAAGTTAGGAAGTACAATGCAATGGAAATGGATGGTAAAAGAGAGAAAGGGGAAGAGAGAAAGTGAGAGAGTGAGAGCGAGGAGAGAAGTCTTCGAGGGGAGAGGGAGAACAAGAGAGAGGTAGAGAGAGAAGCAAAAGATAGAGGGATCTAATGAAGACAAAAAAAGGAAAATAAATGTGAGAGACACAAAGATAAAAATCATGAGAGGAATAGTGTAAGTGGCGGTGACTAGGAATAAGAGAGAGAGATTTAGAGCGAGTGAAGGATGAGTCGAAAGAGATGGACGAAGAGGGAGAGCCATAGAGAACTTGAAATGGCAGGGAAATGATGAAGAGCGGAAGAGAGAAGGGGTAGCCTGAGAGACGATTACTAAGAGTAAGAAAGAAAGACCTTACAAAATTAGGAGAGGAATCAGAAACCGGAGATGAAGATAGGGAAAGCCGAGAAAATGGAGAAGTGGGAGAATGAGGAAGTGAACCCAATGCAGAGCGAAGAGAAGATGAGATTGAGAGAGATGGAGAGATCGAGCGGAAGAGAGACGGAAAAGTGTGAGCGAGAGCATCACAGAGAGAGAAAGAAAGATAGGAAGAGAGTTTTCTTGCGAGAAATAGAAGCGGGAGGGTGAGCAAACACAAGGAGAAAGGGAAGAGGAAGAGTCACGAAGAGAGATATGTAAAGATCTGAAGAAGCTTTTGTGACTGAAGAGGGAAAGAATAAGAACAAGAAGAAGAGAGAGGAAGAGTCGTAAATCTCAAACAAATAGAAACTGAGATCTTGAATTGAAATTTTATGTTCTCTTCGTGTTACAGAGTGTGTGTTATTTATAGGGATTAATACACATTAGATGACCGTTGGAGAGATCGAGCAATTATCGTCGTTGATTGCGTTGTTTCACGAACGAAAGTCGTGGATTGGTCCACGTATTTGTCCGAGCTGGCAGCAGTTACGCAACTTTAAGTAACTTCCGCGAACCGGTCTGTTGTGGCTTGAACCGCTTCGCGGATTGAGCCGGTTCATCGTGACTTCACAAGATAGAGCGGGAAATTGAGAGAGAGAGAGCGCGGGATTGATAGTGACCAAGAACGGAAGAGAGAAATTTCGGGAGAGTAAGAGAAGAGAGGAATCTGATGAGGAAGAAGAAATTGAGAGAGATGAGAGAAAGAGAAAATTAGAATGCAATAGAGGAGGCGCGATTGGGATCTACTGAATAAGGAAGAGAGAGATTACCTGTGAGGGGAGATTAGGAGAGAGAAAGAGAGATTGCGAGAGAAAAGAAAGAGAGAGAGAGCACTAGCGACCTAGAAAGAGGAAGAATTAGAGGTTGGGAAGAATTGACACTGAGCGTTAGTAAGAGAGTGATAAGTGCAAGAAGAAGGGGATATTTAGAACACGCGAGAGAGAGAGAAGAAGAAGACTAAAAGGGAGAGAGAATGCTACAGATAGGGAAAGAGGGAGAGCAAGAAATGGTAGAGAAAGTGGAAGCAAGAGCGATATAGAGAAAGATAGAGAAAAGGAAAGCAGAAGCATATTGAATGTGAGAGATTGAAAAGAGAAGAAGAGAAAGGTTTCAAGAGAGAACAGAAGAGAGCGGAAGAGAGCAGAAAGGGAATAGAAAGCAGGATTGCCAAAGACAGAAGATGACAAGGAGCGGTCAAGAGAGGAGGATAAAGGATTTCAAAGAGAGCAAAAGAGTTTGCAAAAGAAAACGAGAAAAGCGATTTAGAGAGAGAGGACGAGAAGAAGAAAGGACGTGTACGGAAAAATTAGAAAGGAAGAAAGGGAGAAGGGAAGAAGGAGCGCACTGGAAACATAACTTGACAGAACGAGAGAGTTCCAGGGAGAGAAAAATTGGGAAAGAGGGTGACGACAAATGAAGTAGGGAAATTTAAAATGGGAGAGAGGACGAGCTAGAGAAGAGGGAGTGAAAATTTTGGGAGAACGAGAGAAGAGAAGACTGGGTTTGTAAGTGTGAGATCACTACAAGAGAAGGAAGATATTGTTGTCAACAACAGTATCGCTGGTGGAAGAGAAAGAGAGAGAAAGACGTAACAGATGAAAGGCAAAGATGTGGGAAAGCGATTAGAAAGCGAACGAGAGAGAGAAGTCGTGACACAAGAAATCAAATTAGAGAGAGAGAGAGAGAGAGAGAGAGAGGGAGTGAGATTAGGGAAGAAGAGGAATGGGAGATTGAGAAATCGCCGAGAGATAGAAAGCGAGAATGAAGGAGAGAGAGAGAGCGAAAGAGAAAGAACAGAAGCAAGAGGATGAAAAAGGAAAAATGCGATGAAATGCGCGAGAGAAAGAGGGCCACAAGAGGGAGGATAAGAGAGAATGTGAGATCGCAGGAGAGAGTCGCGTGATGGGGGGGAGTGTGAACAAGAGGATAAGAGGGGGCAGACGAGAGGAATTAAACAGAAGATGGGAAGAGGAAGAGGGGGAGGTTCAGAGCAAAAGATAGTAGGGAAGAACAGATAGAAGTAAGAAATCACGAAGGAAATTCGAAAATGAAAGAGAGCAAGAGCAGAAGTGAGTTAGAGGGGGAAGAAGGTAGGGACTGAGATGGGGGAGAGGGATGATGTTAGAACACATCTTCACTACGCGAATAGAACCCTCTATGTAATCACTCACGATCGGGCGCTCTCTCGGAAGATCAAGAAGCGGAAGATGGAAAGAAAACCCAAAAGATTTATTCACATTACACGCACACACACTACCGGTCATACACTTGGTTTATTTAAAAGAAAAGAACAAGAAGACAGAATAGAATGGAAATAATTGTCTGTGGGACCCACACATGTCCTCTTTTAATCCGCACCGTTATAACTGCTAAGAATGGACGCTCCCGATTTTTTCTTCGTGAGCTTAACAGACTTCCCGTCGGATTAGGATCTGACGGCTCAGATTACTCCCACAAACTCTTCTTTAATCTGAGCTTCACTTCACTTTGGCGAAGCCGATTTTCTCCCGAAACTCAATGAATTTTGTAATTCCGAGTGGCTTCGTGAATAGATCGGCGAGTTGATCATCTGTCCTAACATATTTCAGCATCACTTTATTTTCTTCTACGCAATTCCGAATAAAATGATATCGGACTTCAATGTGCTTCGTTCGTCCGTGAAATATGGGATTTCGGCTAATTTCAATGGTCGATTTGTTATCTATGCAGAGATCAAACTTCTCGATAGACTCTCCAATTAACTCGTGCACAAATCTTCTTATCCAGATACCTTGACATACTGCTGATGTCGAAGATATGTATTCCGCTTCACAAGATGATAGAGCGACGACTTTTTGCTTGCTGCAATTCCAAGCGATTGGCTTCGATCCCAAGAGAAAAATGTACCCTGACGTGCTCTTCCGGTCAACATGATCACCTGCATAATCACTATCACATAATCCAACTAACTTTGAATCCTCATCTTTTTTATAGATTAAACCATAATCCGAAGTTCCCTTTATATATCTCAATATTCTTTTAGCTGCTGCCAAGTGATTAGAGTAAGGTTTACTCATAAATCTACTCACATAACTCACCTGAAAAATCAAGTCAGGGCGAGTTAGAGTCAGATATCTCAGGCAGCCGATTAGCTTTCTATAATAAGTGGATTCCACTTCTTCTCCTTCACCTTCTCTATTTAGTCTCAGACGACATTCCATGGGAGTTTTAGCCGAATTGCATTCTTTCATGTTGAATTCATCCAAAACTTTTAATGCATAGCTTGATTGACACATTTTAATCTCGGTTTCTTTCTGAATTACTTCAATTCCCAGATATGAATTTAGGAGTCCAAAGTGAGTCATCTCGAACTGGGTCTTCATTGAGGTTTTAAATCCCTCAATACCCTCAGTATTTGATCCAGTGATGATTAGATCATCAACATACACTCCCACTAATAACTTATCTTGGACATTCTTTAATATATACACTGCTTGATCACCAACACTTCTGATAAAACCCATTGATTTCAGTATGCAATCAAGTTTATAGTTCCATGCTCTTGGGGCTTGCTTAAGTCCGTAGAGAGCCTTTTTTAATTTCAGGACATAATCTTCTTTTCCTTTCTTAATGAAACCCTCAGGTTGATGCACATATATCTCTTCTTCAATTTCACCATTAAGGAAGGCCGATTTTACATCTAGATGATGTACTTTCCACTTGAATTGGGCTGATAAGGCTAAGAGAATCCGAATGGATTCAGCTCTTGCCACTAGAGAAAAAACTTCATCATAGTCTTTCCCTTTTTTCTTACTGTAACCCTTGGCTACAAGACGAGCTTTGTGCCTTGTAATTTCTCCCGTTGAATTCCTCTTCACTTTGTAAATCCATTTCACTCCTATTGGCCTGCAATTTACAGGTGGTTTGACAAGAACCCATGTCAAATTTTTATCTATTGATTCCATTTCCTCTTCCATTGCAATTCTCCATATTTCTTCTTTGATCTGCTGTTCATATGAAGATGGTTCTTCTCCTGATACAAACAACACTTCTTCTTCATCTATCTCTCGGGTATCCTCATAGATCGATTGAATCGATCTGTACCTTCCGGACCCTTCTTCATCTTCCTCTTCTCCATGAATTGGATCTTGATTACCTTGGTCGTATGAGGGTAAATCTGATGCTGAATTTGAGTTTCGATAGATGGCTGAGTTTTCTGATGAATTTACCAGCTCATTGGCTGAAGACAAAGTGAAATCAATGTGTTGACCACCCTGTTGACTGAAATCCCAATTTTGATTTTCCTCAAAAACATCTCTGCTTATAGTTACCTTGAAACTCAGTGGATCAAGGCATCTATAGGCTTTAGTACCTAATTCATACCCAATAAACACCATCAAATTGCTTCTGTCTTCAAGTTTACTCACTCTCTTTGTGGTTTTTACATGAACCACAGACCAAAAAAGCTGTAGATGATCTATGTTTGGTTTCCTCCCACTCCACCTTTCATATGGTGTTGAATTTTCCAAACTCTTGGTATAGGAACGATTCAGAACATAAACACAAGTATTTACAGCTTCTACCCATAGTTCTAGAGGTAATTTCTTCTCCTTTAGCATACTTCTCACACAAGACATGATTGTCCTATTCTTCCTTTCAGCCACACCATTTTGTTGTGGTGAATAAGGTGTAGTAAGTTGTCTTCTAATACCATTCTCTTCATAGTAAGCATTAAACTCCTCTGAATTAAACTCACCTCCTCAATCAGTTCTAAAGCACTAAACATTTTCTTCACTTTCCGATTCAACTAAGTTCTTAAACTTCTTAAAATGCTGAAATGCATCTGACTTTTCTTTTAGAAAAGCCACCCACATTAACCAAGAGTAGTCATCAATCAGTAAGAGATAGTACCTTCTTCCTCCTATTGTTGATGGTTGGATCGGTCCACAAATATCTCCATGAATTAGTTGGAGTTTGCTTGAAGCTCTGAATTTCGATTTATCTGGAAATGGTCTTCTATTTTGTTTCCCTGCCATACAATCTCTGCATGTATGGTCAGAGAATCGAATTTTTGGTAAGCCACTTACCATTTCAGCCCTTCTCATGTCATCAATTTTTCGGAAGTTTTGATGACACAGTCGATAATGCCACAACCAAACTGCTTCTTGCTCTTCTCGGGTAACTTGACAATAATCAAGAGCACTTAATTCAATGAGGTACATGCTTCCTCTTGATTTCCGAATTTTAGCAAACACTTCCCCTCTGTTATCAAATATTGACAGTATTCCTCCTCCTAGTGTTGACGTATACACGTCACCATCAAGCTTCCCAATGCTCAGTATGTTCACTCTGAGAGTTGGGACGAAGAGTACTCCATCGAGGTTTAATTCTTTCCCATTTGAATCACACACAGATATTGAACCTTTCCCATTCATAAACTACCGACGATTCATCGCCAAACCTGATCACTCCTCTTATATTTTCGTCAATAGTATTGAAATATGATTTAATACCTGTCATATGAGAGCTTGCTCCCGTATCAAGGTACCATAGATTGTCTTGAATTTGCATATTTTGAACTCCTTGTAGCAAAACATCCTCTGTATATGCCATAAACAGATTCGATTCCTCGGTTGTCAGATTTACTGTCTCTTCATGCACTCTCAATTTTTTTTTTCATTTTTGCACTCATCTGAAAAATGTCCAAATTCTTGGCAATTGTAACACTTCACCTTTGATTTATCAAACGGCTTTCTCGTCCCTTCTTGTTTTTGCTCTTCATTTGGTTGAAATTTGCCTCTTCCTTGATCTCTTCCCCTACCTCTTCCTCTTTCTCTGCCTCTTCCTCTTCCGCGCGATGACTGTCCTTCTTCCGATTTTGTTTTCTTGAACTTGTTCATCGCACGAGATAATAGAACTGATAACATGCTATATTGACATAATAAAACATGATTTTTAGTGCATATTAAGGCATAAATGATTTCATTTCCATGCATGTTATCATACTTTATATGTATTTTTCTATTACTCTCTTAAAAAGTCATTATAATCTCAAAAATACTTTAATTTAGGGTTAATTTTTGATGAATTAGAGTTTAATAATTTGATAACCCATATTTTTTTCTTGAGATTATAACTGTTTTTTAAAGTTAAATATAATAAGAGAAACAATTTTTTTATAAACATTCATTTCATTTTCTAAAGTTTAAAATCTTAATAAATGAATGTATTTTTTTGAAATAATAATTTTTAACTCTCATTATTTATTAATTTTTGACTTTTTTTAGAATAATAGATAATTAAATTTCGGATCAAATGAAAGAAATTTGGATTAATTTGGAGTTATATATAAAAAGTTATGAATTTTCTATTTTTAGGGATTTTTTCCGGATTTTTGTGAATTTATTTCCTATTTAAATTAATTAAAATAAATTAAAAAAAATGCAAAAATCGGGTTTTAACCGCGCGGGGCCACGTGGATGCGACGTGGCACGCTGGGCCACGTGGCAGCGCCACGCGGGCCCATGCGGCATATAGTATGTATATTATTATTACTATATATATATAAGTTCTTCAGCCTTCCCTATATGGGAAGGGGTTTTCGATCTTATAAACCGTCGGGTGTTATAAACCCGACGGTTTCCTGAAATTAATGCCGTGTGGGACTAAGTCCCACACATTCTCTTATGAGTGCAGGTGACGCGGACGCATATGGAGCGTTGGATCAGGCGGGGCGCGTCGATCGAGTGCGCCGTGGACCACCGGATCAGATCAGGAGCACGTTCTTAAATCCAGGCGTTATAACGACCACGATTAAAAGCCGGCGGGGAGCATCACGATCCTCAGATCAAGATCCAACGGACGCGATTTTAAGCGTTTTTAAAACGCTTATTTACGGATCAAATCGTGACCGTCGATCACGATCCGACGGTCACGACTTAATTGAAACGGTCCACGATGGACCGTTTCATCGTAACCGTCGATCGTTTTGATCGGACGGTTACGATCAAAAGCCCTATATATAGACTTGTTCTTCGTCGTTCTTAAGCATCCGAGTTGAAATCAATCCAAATTGATCTGTCTAGACACCATTCTTCTCAAATCTCTCGATTCCATTGTGTTCCTCTTCCATTTCCGCACTCACGGAGCCCTTGAAATCGAGATTTGACGGCGTAAATCGGGAAAAATCGACGCTTGAACTCTCTCTTTGCGTTCGTCGTGTTCTTCGTGATTAATCGGGTTAATCACTTCGTTTTGATCGCTAATTGGAGTTAGTGGAAGCGGTTTTTACTAATTTACCTTCCTATAGTGTTTAATTTCTGTTTAGATTAGGATTTAGCTTTCAATTTCATAAAATTTCACTAGAAATCGCGATTTCGATCGCCCAAAATTTCTCTCCACTTCGAATCTTGATTTCTCCACGAATTTAAGTCCAAATTCAACGATTTTTGATTCCGTGGAATCGATTTGAAGTCTTCTTTCTAAAAATACCATTTTCCCCAATTTCTACCATCAATTTCTTGTCCGATTTGATCAAATTTGAAGATTACGTCAAGAAATTCCTTAATTCCTTGTGGATTCGACCCGTATTTACCATTATACCCTTGAATTCGATACATTTTCATCAAATTGGTAAGTTCGGTATTATTTTTGACGCAATACCGCGTGAAATCGACGACCTCGCGGTCTCGTCTCTGTCAAGAACCTGTTCTTCCTCTCTTGCATCTCTCTCAGACAGTCTCATCTCGTGAACTTTCAATGATCCGATGGCTTCCACTAGAGACATTGTATCTAAATCACCAAATTGCTCTAAAGAAAGCGTCAGAGAATCATACCTCTGCGGCATTGACCGAAGGAGCTTCTTGACCGCTTCTTTATCATCCACCCTCTCTCCACGTTGGCGTAATTCAAATACAATTCGAGAGAATTTGTCAGTGAATTCACTCACCTTTTCAGTCTTCTTCATGGAGAGATTCTCGAACTCTCTTCGGAGTCCTTGAGCTCTCGATTGAGCGAGACGATCTATTCCCACATGGAATGATCGTATTATCTCCCAATTTACCTTAACTGTCTTCTTGATATCTAACTGAACGCCTGAAGATTCCGATATGGCCGCTAGCATCACTGATAGAGCTAGCCTATCCTTTCTGTCTATTTATGTCAGTACCAAGAACAGCTTCCCACAGACCTTGAGCATCGAGATGCACTTCCATTCTCATTGCCCAATGTCGGTAATTCATTTCGGAAAGTTGAGTCAGAGGCGTCGGAGCGACTACCTCGAACTTCTTGACCATTTCACCGGTCGTTGACTTCTCACCTTGAGTCGATGTCTCACCTCTTCTCGGCATTTTCCGCAGGTCTCACGACGATCAGGAGCTCTGATACCACTTGTTAGAACACGTCTTCACTACGCGAATAGAACCCTCTGTGTAATCACTCGCGATCGGGCGCTCTCTTGGAACATCAAGAAGCGGAAGATGGAAAGAAAACCCAAAAGATTTATTCACATTACACGCACACACACTGCCGGTCATACACTTGGTTTATTTAAAAGAAAAGAACAAGAAGAAAGAATAGAACGGAAATAACCGTCTGTGGGACCCACACATGTCCTCTTTTAATCCGTACCGTTATAACTGCTGAGAATGGACGCTCCCGACTTTTTCTTCGTGAGCTTAACAGACTTCCCGTCGGATTAGGATCTGACGGCTCAGATTACTCCCACACAGGATGCCGGAAGAACGATGAAGAAGTTTAACCACATTAAAACAAAGATCACCATTTCCATTGCATTCGCCCCGACTAGAAGATCGGAGGAGAACAAAGGTTTTGAAAAACAAGAAACCCATAAGAAAATGAGCGCCCCGAACCCCGAATCTTCCTTTTGAACCCATGCAAAGAGATAATTAAAATTAACTCAAAGTTAAAACACGATAATAAAAGTATATCAAAGATATTTAAAAGAAATTTCCTTGTATAGTTGAATTCCAGTGTTGTAGTTGACTTTGACCTTCAACTGACGACCTTGACTTTCAAAGATCTCCTACTAATGAATCTTGGAAAATATATATATAATGTCTAATTGATGGCTTAACCTTACTTGAAAAACAAAGTTAACGATCCTTTGATCACTTGACTAATAGATAAACTAAAATTTTACGTGCTTTGGATCTTAGAGTTTAATCAAAATATACCTAAAGGTAACTAACCAACTTGCTCAAAATGTATTAGCTAAAGCAGTCAAGAACAAAACAGGAAATCCTCATGAAATTCTCCCTAAAATTTAACAAACGTTATTGGGACCCAAACTAAAAATCCAACTAATTTGCAATCTAGTCCAAATGTGAAGTCAAACTAAAATATTTCTATTCTAAATAAGAAAAATCAAAACCAAATATGCAATCAGGCTGAAATCTGAAGATGAGGTAAGTGCTATTTGAATAATCTTGTTAGAATATAAATGAAAATATACATGAAAGAATGCAAATACAAGTTTAACCTAGAATTTTAAAAATGAAATTATTTGAAATCCTTACTCATGAGAAAAAAAATAGAGCTGGGTGATCTAACCATCGTCGAGGAATAGAGATTGCTACCCCTCTTCTTGATATTGATTTGGAGGGAGAAAGCTCGCTGAAGATGTTTTCTTGAGAGAGAGATATAGAGATCGTTGGAAACGATTTTCTAGAGAATCATTAGAGAGAGGTTGATGAAAACTGATGGACAGAGAGGTTGAAGAGAATAGCTCAAAAGAGAGCTTGAAGAAAATCATTGGAAATAGCAGATTCAAGAAAAATGTTTGAAAAGAGAGCAAAATAAGGAGTGCTTGAAATAGATTGTGAGGAGAGAGGAGAACTCTCTACTTTCCTTTGTCAAGAAGATGTCGTTGAAGAGAAAGTTGTAGATCGTTGGAGGTAGAGGAATCTTTTTCACAGGGGAGAGCCTTTTTTTAGTGATTTCCAAGAGTGAGGGATTTTCACTGCAAAACAAGAGAGAGAATGCCAACGTCGAGTAGTTTTAGGATTTTTTGTTTTTTTTATTTTTAAGGTACCTAAAAAAACAAAATAGATAGAAACATTAGATGATGGTAAAAATAAAAGAAAAGCTATTAAATAAAATAATAGCCATTAAATAATATTAACCATTAGATGACTTTCAATAAAACATGACTATCTAATAAAATACATTAAAAAGATAAAATTGAGAAGACACAAGTTTATAAATCTCGATATTGTATAATAATGGTAAATAAATAGCACAAAAAAATATAAATATTATAGCTTTTGAAGATGAAACATGATATTTGAATATATAATTGGATAATCTATGTCTATGGAAATAATGAGAGAATGATGGTGATATTCAAATCTTTATGTAAGATATTAGAAAATAAATAATCTAGAGCTTCTTTTGAGCAATCTTCTAGTTCCGAAGTCGACGTGGGTCAATCACTCAAGCCTTTGGTACTTGCATTGACAAATACATAAACCTTCTCAAATCATTTTGGCTAAAATATATCAATCTAACTCTAAAGTTGCTTCATATAATATTTCATAAACACTAAGAAACCACCAATGGAAATTATCAAACTTAGATTAAACTGAAAAAAATAAAATTTTGAATATAATATAGTAACTAAAAATGAGATATAAACATTCAAAACTACAATCATATAAAATATCATACGTATTGAACAAGATATTTAGAATTTTATGATGATTTCAAAATCTTGAGTGTTGTATGATAGTTCCTAAATGAGATATAGCAATTCTAAATACGATATATGATTTTGAAAGTTTCAAAATAATTGATTACTAATTTCTAAAACTCATTTCAAAATCATGTAGAAGCTGTTACATGAAAAATATTAAATGTATCATTTTATCTTAGAAATTATGCATAGTGCTAAAATAATCTAGGATGCAATATTATCATTCAAACGAGGATATATTAGTATAAAATCAAAAGTTATTGACCATTAGTACTTTTGAAAACTTATATTTGAAATCATGGAGAATTTTAAACCTAAGATTCATCAAGTTACGCTATTTCATACTTGATTTAGATCTGACAATTAAGAATTTTGAGCAAGATATAATGACATTCCTGAAAAGAGAAAAAAAACTTGATTATAAACTATTTCAGCAATGGGGAGAGCATTAAAACTAAATTTTTTTAAAATTATTTAGTATCTCATTAGCATTTAGATTAGGCATGTCAGAATTTTGAATAAGATACGTAATTTTCAAATTGAATGGAGATATATTTAAAATTTGAATTAAAATATAATATTTTGTAAGCTTAAGAAGCAAGTCAAAATCTTGAGTTATCTATAGAATTAAGACACGCGTACATTATAATTATTACAAAACTGGAAATAATCTTTCAAAAATATCCCAAGTTGGATACTTCATGCAAGCTCTTCGTGAATCATTTAATAATAGTCGAAGACGGGTGGGGTAAAATGGGAATCCTCCAGAGAGTCCTAAACAAACTCTGCTCCCGACCAGACGCGCTTCGCTGGATGGACTTTTTCGCCCGCTGCCACACATTTATGACCGTTGAACAGTCCACCGGGGCGGTGACCGTATCGCACAGTTGACTACCACGCCTACTGTTCAACGTGCTAGGGACGGGGAATCTTTTCCGACAGAAAAGTCAAACGCGGAAACCGCTGCGGGCTCCACCAGCACATTTCGACACGTGAAAGGGCATGTTGACAAATCTTATAATCCCAGGTCTAATTTACATACAGTCGGGGCTGATAAAAAAATGAAAGAGCTCTTCCGGACTAGGTTAGGGCTTCAAGCCGAGCCACCGCGGCGTCTCTTCCACCTTGGAAGCAGGAACTTCATATGGCGCCCGAGCCGTGATCCTGAATTAGCAATCTTTAATTAATACTTTGTTTTATCAATTAATAATTATTTAATATTTTATGAGAGAAGGCAGACCTGTCTTTTCTTTTTTCGAGGAAGCGGTGAAGGGAGCCGCGGCGGGCGATGGGGAGATCGGCACTCCGCGAGAGTTCCAACGGTTTGCTGTCGGAGGGAGAAGGGGCGGGATGTGTGGCGCGATGAGGGAGTGCCTGCTGGTCGCGGGAGGCCATGGCCATCACTTGCTTGGCCTTTTCGGCAGGAAAATCCTCGAAGACCAGAACCTTCCCTCCATAGAAAATCGTCAGCGAGGTACCAGCGTTATCTGTTTCTCTGTGAACGAAAAAATACGAAAATAATGTCAGCAAACTGTCGGAACAAGAATATAGGGCCACAACATGAGGCCCAATCAACGGTACATCTCGCAAGATCTGCACGATTGCCCAGAAATTTGGCTCACCTGTTGGGTGGAGGGGAACCGGCGCTGGCGTCATCAATCCCAGGCAATAGATTCATCGTTTTTGGAGTCTCTAACCGACCTAAAGGAAGAAATGCCATAGATTAGAGAACTGCCTCCTCGGAAGAATCAAACATGCTATCGATGCGGAGAATCGGACCACCGATCGTTGCGTACCTTTTTCGGGATGATGCGGAGAGATTTCGAGGGCGAGGTCTCCCAGACCGCCCTTCTCCTTGAGGTACTGGCCGAGGAGGCTGCACGTGAGGGAGAAGTTGGACGGCTTCCCCCCTCCCTTCCTCCCTTCCATCGCCGAGGATCTCGACATCTCCTCCTCTCGGTCTATCTCTCTGTCTCTTCGTCTACCTCTCTGTCTCTCCGTCAAGGCTTCCTTGATCTCTTATCGCTTGTCTTTCCTATCTTCTTCCCCCTCCCCGATTTATATCTATATTCTGGAAAGGCCGAACTCCTCTAAACAGCAAATAAAGCACGTGGGTGATAGGGAAGCGTACCTGGCCGACAACGTGGATGCCCCGTTATCTGCGGACTCGGTCAAAATAGTAACCATCTGAACGGCGATTGTACGCACGGTGCCGTGGGATAAGACGAATCAGAGTCGTTTAACTCGTGGATAATGGAGCAGGAAAAACTGGTTCAAGCAATAAAGGTGACTATGCTTCGTGCTGACTCCTAATTGGGTCCGTTTCCCCTCAACTCAAGTTTCAATTAAGAATTTTCCCAAAAAAATTAGTGAATTTTCGGACGAGAAAAAGGTGGTCGAGAGATGTGGTCGCCGAATTTCCTTTCTCGTGGTCCACGAATCATATAGCGACAAAGCGCGATAGTCAAAGATGAAACCAAAGAAGATCTACCAACCGATTGAATTATCAGCCATTCCAACTCGAGATATTGAAAAAAAAAAAAATATATATATATATATATATATATAAGAGTAGATGAGTCCATCCTCATTAATCTACATAACATGTCAGGGTCAATTTCCAAAACGCGCAATTGACCATCCCACCATCTAGAGAGCGCGCTTGCTTGAGTGGCCTGGGAGATTTAGAAAGCGGGAAAGGGCGGAATGGCTCTGAGAGAACCGAGAGCAAGGTTTAGACGTCGTAGTCAACATCGGTAGTGTTCGGGACGGAAGAGGGGCGAATAAGTCGGCCACGCTCGTCGTACTGGTCAAGATTAGGACAAGGGGCGGGAAAAACGGAGCCCAGGACTCGCCCCTGAACGAAGGCGCACTGGAAAACGTGCTTTTTCTTGTAGGCCAGTCCCACCGCCAGGTCCCGGAACGTGACGCTACGCACCGGAATCTCTGCGCTGCCCTGTATTCGTACCGCGACACGTACCCCTTTCCCGCGGATCCCCTCGAAGGCGATCCGCTCCACGGCCGGGACTGCACTTGGGTCGAACCCCTCGTCTGGGTGCTCATTGTAGTCGGTCTTCACCACTATGCCCACTCGGAGGTTCAGAAGCTCAACCCCCCGGTACGTGATGTCGCGCACGTAGCCTCCGCGTCCCGGTGCGGTTTTTATTCTCACGCCCCGTCTCGAGTCCCACACGAGTACCTTCTCGACTGTCACGTTGGATACGCCACCTGACATCTCGCTCCCGATCGATATTCCCGCGCTGCATCCAAAAACAGGATGATCATGAGGAGGATTATGATGATGGGAAACAAAATCGTCATCAGAACTCCACTGTGACGAGGGTAACGATCGTGACAGTGCAAAATTATGCAAGTTCATGCTCTGGCAATTAAACGACGCGATTATCATCATCATCATCTCAGTTCCATGCCAAGTATGTTCCGTGATGATGACAATAACGAGCGTGATGAACATATTTTAGAATTCATGTTTTCGAAAATTCAATCATCGTGGTGAACACAATCATGATACTGATCACGCAAAATTGTGCTTAGTTCACGTTCTAGAAGTTCCATGACGATGATGAGTATCATCATCATCTTCAATATCATCAGGAGGGCCATGAAAAATTCTGAACAATTTCAAGTGCGGGCACATCCTGATGACGATTGTGGCATGGAGTATGATAATGGCGATTATCATGGTCATAACCATTACCCAAATATTACGCTTGATCTCATCCATGGACATAATTATGAGTGCCATGATATAGCGATGATGATGATCATCGTCACATAAATGACCTGAAAACTTGTGCCGATTGTATACGGCAATTCCCACCAGGATGACAAAGATAATAATGATGATTATGAAGATTATGGTGATCATGACAGCAGTCATAATCATCGCCTACAATTACAGTTCAATGATGATGAGATGACAATGATGATAATTGTTATGATTATGGTCCTACTGATGGTGCTCATCATTATGATGGTCCTATGCGAAGACTATTTCATGACAATTATATGCCAAAGACTATGCTGAAGATGATCATTAGGACGTCAGATGATCATGAGGATTCCAGGCGATTCGTATCATGACCCACCTGACAGTGGAACGGAGGATGACATTCCGTATCAATATATTGGTGGATGGCCGCCGGTAAGCAATGCCATACTGATCCCATCCGCTCTTGATCGCTATCCCATCATCCCCCACGCATATATAGCAATCTTCTATAACCACACCCTCGCAAGAATCTGTCCCCGCGGCACAAAAGTCATCCAACCCATAAAAGTAAAATAAAAAGCCAAAAAACAAATTCCATATAAGTTTTACCCGGGTCAATGCCATCGGTGTTTGGCGCATTGAAAACGGGAGCCAAGATGGTGACCCCAATGATAGACACGTTCTTGCAGTCATAAGGATGGATCGTCCAAAAGGGCGAATTTCGAAGGGTGATATTAGAGATGACGATATTCTTTGACCACATGATCTGCAACAGTGGGCCCCGCGTATGCTCCAGCTCCTTTCGACGGAATTTCCTCCACCATGTTTGACCATTACCGTCTATAGTACCGTTATATCCTGTCAAATAAGAAGAATGGTGAAAATTTCAATGAAATCAGACGTGCTGTATTTCACCTGTTAAAACAACGTCATTGAGATTTTGGCCGTGAATCAGACTGCCGTATCTGGGACCCTTGTGCTCTCTTCCATATCCATAAGAAGGTAGAGGAGGCATCAGTGGCCACAGCTTCTCGTCCTGTCCAACGAAACAATGCCACGGAACATGTTTCCGTTAAGATGTAAATGAACACGGAGCAATGAATTCATAAGAAGAAACTTACGTCTGATCCAAGAATAACGGCCCCTTCCTCGAGGAAAGAGAGTCAAATGACTGGTGAGATTAAAAGGGCCAGTCAACCAAACTCCAGGCGGCACGTTGAGTTGACCGCCGCCCTTTCCTCTTAACCTAGAAATCGCCTCCACGGCCTTCTCAAACGCCCCAGTATTAAGAGTGACGCCGTCACCGACGGCGCCGAATTCCGTTAAATTGAACGCCGTAGGTCGGAGGAGAGGAACCGGTCTGCGAGGCCCAAGCCGGGGGTTACTTGCCACATCAGCAAATCTCCGCTGCCAGATCGCCACCGAGGAGAAAGCTAGCAACCACATTAGGACGATGACCGTCCTGTGCGAGATGGCCGGCGCCGGGATCCACCGGCGCTGATGGAAGCTGTGTTTCCCGCTGGAAGACAAGCCCAGCGTCGCCGCCATTGCAAACTAAGACAGACGGAATCCCCCGGAGATTTTACCAGCGATCCCCATTTAGGTTTAATACGTTCATCGACGAAGATTCCGCGAGTCGGTTACGGGATTCCGGACATTAGGGTTCCGCAACCATCGTACCTTCGGCCTTGGCACTGTCTTGCTCTTCGTTCTATCGCTAACCTCGCTGGCAACGAATTTACACAAATATTAAAATTTAGAATAACGTGGGTCTGCCGTATGCCGTATGCCGTATGCCGTACTCTTAAGACGATTTATTAATTGAAATAATCCAGAAAATGCATAATTTAATGAGACAAGAGTCAAAATAATTCTGGAAGGAAGAGAGATATGGTTTCAAAATTATTAAAGAAAAAAAGCACAGAAAGGGTGGAAGCTTGAATATAGACTGCTTTATAAGTAGTTGAGAGTGTTATCTCAAAATCATTTATTCATCGCATATTTATTTAATTCTTGAGAGAAATCCAAATACACTATTGAGTAGGTCTAGCATGATGTAAGGAGTCACAATCCTTTTGATCTCTTTATTTGCTTATCTCATCGGCATTCGGTTTTATTCCATTCCTCATCAGAGTAACCCCTGTGATTTGATCAAATAACACAATTTTGTCAAAAAAATTTGGTGCGAAACAAAAAAATTTTTCTGTCAGATTGCTTTCAAATCTTAAGAGGTAAGTAAGTGCTCACATTAAATTCATCTCAAAGAAATCATGAACTAGTTGTAAAGATCTTGAGTCCTAGAGTCAAATATAATGTCACAGGCTTTGATATTAACCATGATCGTTCGAGGATTTATCCTTTCAATATACCAAATAGTACTAACATTACCTGTATTACAGATAATGCATATTCAATTGCTCCTAAACTGTTTAAGGATTATTCCAAGCCATAAAGAGTTTGTGAAACATATAAAAGTGATAAAGGTTTTTCAAGACTTCCTCTCTAGTGATCTCTATCAAGAATGCATTGTTTAGGCCCATTTGATGTGACCCTAATTGCTCGTGCACATGAGAAGAAAAAATCATGACTATATAAAGTCTAATCATTAATTGCAAGTCTTCTTGCAAGATCTCTCTTCCTTCTATATGTATTCATATGCAACAAGGTAAACGTTATACTTGGAGATCCTTTCATCCTCTACTTGCTCTTGAAGACCAATAGACTATAGATTTTAGGTTTTTGATCTAAGCTCAAACCTCTCACTAGTCACATTTTCCTAACTCCTCATACTTTATAAGTTTAAGTTGCATGAAGAACTGATTGATAATTGAGTGTAACACAAACTAACTCTTCTCTAGCACATACCTGAGCATACTTGAACGATCCAACTTTCATTTCAAAATTTTATTCATATAAATTGCAGTTCCCTCAATTTTCACCCTTAAGAATTGGGACTTTCCTCAAGCGAGCATTTTTTCATAAAAAAACCTTAAGGATCCAATGTTACATAATCTCTCAAAATTATGTTCAAAACATCAAATGCAGAAAAAGAACATCGAATCAAACATTCAAAACTCTGAGGCGCCAATAATAGATGATCTTTTCATCTGGTATAGATTAAATCCATACTTATATGGTTCATTGAAGGAGCTCTAAAAGCTTTTCAAGTCTCTTGCCTCTAGTGGTATCCTCACGATCGCTGGGTGGCTAGATCTCATCTTCAACGCTCCTCACCAAGAATAAAAGGGAAGAAAGAAGAGAGTTTCATAAGGTTCATAAGGGCACCTTAATGTATTATCATTCTCTCCTTACTTATAGACATTGGGTATGTGAACTTTTCATAAAACCCCCAATTTTTGTGTAGATTGTGTGGCTAGGGATTCGTAAGTCATATTTCAAACACGATAATTTTTCCACAAGATGTCTTTGGTGTCTCAAGTCAAAAGACCACATGCATATCTATGACACAAATAAAATTGATTGATAATTATGTATAGTGCCATTTAGGTATTCATATAGATTAATTTAGTGCATTTATTTTTCCAGAGAGCACTCATTATGTATCCTTGGTGTCTCCACATCAACGGCCACATGATCAACTATACTCATCATATGACTTAGATTAGATAGTTATATTCTTTCCAAATAATTTGATGTCCTTCTCAAATATCCCTCAAATAAGAATGTTTAAAGCATATTTTGAAAGACTAGTGATCATTGTATTATGATTTCATCATAATTCACTTAGTTATCACATATGCTCATGAACTTCAGTGTAATCATCACACAATAACAATGATAAATTTTTACTTTAATAAATATAAACTAGACACGGAAGTGTGATTCGCTTGTAGGCCACATGATATCCATCATAAAACATCTATCATTGTGCGCTTGTTTATTAGATTCACCAAGGGCATAGAAAGGTGAAGCAATTCAAATAGAAAAAGGGATAGATATATAGACAAAAGAGAGTGAGAACATGGAGAAGGTGATGCAAGACGCGGTTGTGAAAACCCTCGTGCCTGATCAATGGAATTGAGGCCGAATGAAGATAGGGTGATCAAACCTAGCCTACGAGTAGGCGAGTCCTAGACCCTAAGTACGATATCTAACCTAAACCTAAGTGCAAGCAGGCGTGCCTCTCAGCGGAGTCAACTCCGGGTGACCCGGGGAAACTCGCGATGATGGATAGGGTGAGATCCTCTTGATCCACGTCAAGAGGCGTGGAAGTCGCTCGTCGTGGAGTAGCTCGAAGGCTGCAGCCCACGCTCGGTGTCGGACCTGCTATACGCGTTAGAAGTCTCGAACCTATACTCGTACTACCTTGCCTAAGTCGTCCGATGGCGGTGGAGGCAAGTAAAAGAAAATGCTTCGAAAAGTAATTAAACTTTAAAGTGAGGGGTTGAAGCTAGCCTGCAAGGCGGGGTGCCCAATGGGTCGTGACGTAATGGAGAGTTAGCTCGGTAGTGTCAACCTGGAGAAGGGGAGTTGATGGCTAGATGTCAATCTTGGAAGTGGCCGAGATGGTTCCAGGCTAGTCGCATGGAGGCGTCGTTCTCAATAGCGACATGGCTGGATTGGGGATGTATAGTTCACGCTGGGGAGCGTGGTCACACAGACAAGATGGGCATGGCACGGGCAGGGGTGCGGGCGCTCAGACAGGGCATGGGGAGGAATGTGGGTGCGAGCGCAGGATAGGCCCAGGCGCGAATGATGTTACGAGTGCCAGATGGGGCAATTGAGATGAGAGGGGATGCATGCGCGGGTCAACTAACGCCAAGACTCAGCTGCACGCGCCCACACATGGGTTGCTAATGCGGGCCCGTCAATGGGTTAGGGCGTGGACGCGGATGCAGGTGCGAGCTCGTGCGAACGGGGTGCAAGTGCGGGTCAATTAACCCCGGGCGCGATCGTGGGCGAGCGCGGGGTTCAGTCGGAAATGCGGAGGCAATCGCACGCGTGGACGCTGAGCGATCACGGTCGACAATGGAGGGGAAGGGAATCAGGAAGAGGGTGCGGACATCGGCGGCTGAGGAAATTAAGAGGAGGTGGAATGAGGCTGCAGGACGTCAGAACGTGGGCGGTCGAAGCAATAGAGCGAGGTCAGTTGAGGAATGGCATGAGGGCGAAGGGGAGAGGATGGTTGGGTGATGAATTAAATTTTGTCGGAGTTGAATTCAGCAGGGTGACCAGAAAAATGGTAGGCGATGGCAAAATTTTGTTAGAGCGTCAAGAGGAAATTTGCGAGGCAGAAGGGGACGGTGTCGAGGTCTTGGGATAGAGAGGGAGATGACAGGTGGGAGAATGGTTGTGAGTGATGGATATTATGTGGCTTATAAGCCAATCACACTTTCATGTATCTTGTTGATGTTCATTGAAATGAAATCTATTCATTGTCATTCTTGTGTGATGTTTGCAATGAAGTCCATGAGCATGTGCAATGACTAAGTGAATTATGATGAGATCATAATATAGTGATCACTAGTCTTTAAACATATGTTCTAAACATTCCTATTCGTGGGATATTCGAGAAGGATATTGAATTATCCGGAAAGAATATCACTATCTAATCCATCTCATGTGATGAGTATAGCCATCCTATAGCCATCGGTGTGGAGATACTAAGGATAGATAGTGGGTGCTCTTTGGAGAAAGAGTTCACAGAATTGATCTGTATAAATCCCTAAATGGTATTATACCTAAATGTCAATCAGGTTGATTCATGTCATGGTTGTGTATGTGATCCTTTGACATGAGACACCAAAGACATCTTGTGGATGGATGATCGTGTTTTGATTATGACTTACGAATCTCTAGTCACTGGATATCTAAAACGTCATAAATTGGATACGACATGAAGTCCACGAAGATGATTGTGTGATCAAGATGGGATCATCCGCCCTCGATATTTGAGGAGATTGACTCAAAGGAATGAGATGTGATGAAATCCTTGGCTAAGGTAGTAGAAATATCGAAGAAAGAGTTCTCGATGATTTCTACACGCATCAGTACTAACTTGAGTGACCGATTAGGGTTTGACAGTTGACCATACCCTAAGTCATTCATGAGTCTAATGTGGATAAAGGATTATACATACATGGTAATCGATGACGGGAAGGTTCCATAAGTGAGTTCTTACATACTCCATATCTCCTAGTGTACGTAGTGTAGCTTGGCACCCAACGGGCTGGCAACTCAACCAATCGATTGGGTTAAATCGATCCTTGATTAATTGATCTATATGTGGATGTGGATAATTAATTAAGGTTGACCAATAAGGTGTTATTTGGTCCATAGAGTTATTAACTAGTGAGATATATGGACCTAGAGGGTCACACACATAAGGTTTATGGATGTTGGTAGATATAGACATAAGTATGCGGGTTTTTTTATGAAAAAACCTCATTCCAAATGTCTATAAATAGGGGGAGAACGACCACAACTCAAGGTGCTCATGCAAGCCTTGTGAGAATTCTCTCCATTCTTCTCTTTCTCTCTTGGTGAAGAGCTTTGAAGAGGAGATCCAACCATCCAGAGACCGTGTGGATACCGCTAGAGGCTAGACACTTGAATAGCTTCAAGAACTCCTTCAAAGAAACCATGTAAGTATGTTTTCTCATTCATACTAGATGATATGATCATCGGTTCTTGGTGGCTTGGTATTTTGAATGTCTGATTCAATGTTTTTCCACTGCATTTGATGGTTCGATCAAAATTTTGAAAAGTTATCGACCTCAGATTCCATCAGTGCGTAGGGGAAAATTTGGTTGAGCGCATCCGGAGGGCAAAGGCGAGGATTGACAAGGGCGTAGAATGCGGGCGCATGTGGCGATGGGAGGACGACCGATGGAAGAGGAGGGGGTGTGGCAAGCCGTTGAAGAGGGGATGTCTGAGTGTCTGAGCAAATTCATCAGGGGGATGGTGAATTTGCAAGGGCGGATGGGTGAACTCGGCTGGGTGAGGAGGGGAGTCGGATGAGCGGCGAAGAGAGGGAATAGGGGAGGTTTTCGGGAATTCGGGAGCAGGGAAGGGTGACAGATTCGGGTGGGGAGGGGCAGGATGAAGGGAGGTTGATGGCAAATTCGGGAGAGGTGAGAGTGGGCGACGGGAAAATTTAGGAGAGGTTGATAGGAGGGCAGTCGACAGGGCACACCGGTGAGTTCGACTGGGCGACAGGGAGGGATTGGCCAGGCGCTAGGGCGATTCGATTGGGGAGCTGGAGAGACGCAATTGGCGGGGCGACGGGGTGAGACGGGGCAATCAATGGGTTGACTTCGATCGGGCAAGGGGATGTGAGCAGAGGGCATAGGAGAGAAATCGGTAGATTGTGGGAAGAATGGCTGGCAAGGACAATGGTGGAAACGATGGGCGTCAGGGAGGAGGGTGAGCACAGTCACAGTCGGAAAAGGGGGGCGGGAGAGTCGGAGAAGGCGCATGAGAGAGGAATTTAGAGAGAGGGAGAGAGAGAGGTGAATTCGTGATGGGTGATCGAGGCAGTGGCGAGGAACTCGGCAGGTCACGAGGCTAAGTTTGTCTGGGGTGATGGGAGAGGAAAGTGAGAAGGACGGGTGGAACTCGGGAGGCAACATGAAGGGCGATGATGGTCCGGGGAGGGAGAGAGCAGGGTGGGTCCATCAGAAATCGGGGTTGGTTAGGGGGTAGAGGCGCGCACGAGGAGCTGGGCGAGGAGGTCGGAAAGGGAGGGGGAGGAAGATCGGCGTGCGATGGGGAGGGGGAAGCTCGGGACGGAGAAACCATGGAGGAGGGGGTTTGCCGGAGAGGGAGACGATGGAGAAATCGGGAGGGTAAGCTCGTGGAGGGTAAGGTGGTGAGCATGGAGGGGATAGCGGCACGGCGGTCTTGAGGTGGCGGCGGCGCAAGGGTGGCGGCGGTGGTGGCGTCGCGAAGAAGGATCGGCGGTGAGGCGCGGTGGTGGTTACGGCGGCGGCGGCGACGGCGGTTAGACTCCTTCCCCGGCCTTCCGTGAGCAACCACTTGAGAGGGAGGAAACTCCTTTCTTTTCTCAAATGATGGCTAGGGTTTGGGGGGGGGGGGGGTCCTTTCCCCTCTTATAGAGCCCAAAATGGGCCGAGAGCGGGAAAGTGCTTGCTTGAGGCCCACGACACAAAGCCTAAACATGCTCATAGAAATAAGCAGGTTCATAAAGAAGAAGGGCTTCACGAATAGGATCTCGAAAAAGGAAAGAACCCACCCGGAAACCTAAAAGGGAGAGGGAAATAAGCGAGGACCTGCTTAAACATGTGCAAGTCAAAAATTTCACAATATAAAGAAAGAAGATAAGTCCACGCTCATGAAAGGGCTCCTCCGGCGCCGTGATATTGTGCCTTGGTGGTGACGGAGGTCGTACACCACCAAAAGGCCTAGATGTTAGCTCCACGCAAGTGGCGGTACATCTTGGAGGTGAACCATCCCACACTAAGAAGGGATAATCATTAAATACCAGGTCCTCCTCCCCCTTTTCCCTCTTTTGAACGGGAGAGAAAATATGTGCATGTGTACCAACTAAAAACATCCCCTAAAATAAATAATCCAATCAAGGGAAATATTTTCAAATAATTGGGGTTAAATATATTTTTGAAGAGGATTGGTTCACTACATCTCAATTGTGTTTGTAGAACCTTACTAAATGCTACTTAAGCCCTCAAATGAGATGGATGGATAGAGGATTTATTATCTCATGAGTAGGGATCTCATTGAGCAATCTAATGTTTTTTAAAAGCCATTTGATAAGGATTGTGCTTTATTTGCCTTTAATTTTACAAATTCATTTTTATTTTGTTACCTATTTAAATGAACATTTTTGCAAGAAAAATGTCATATCTTGTTTTAAAAAGGTAGTTTAGGCTTGCAGTTTGTATGATATGATAATGGTAGTGATTGGAAGCTAGGATCACTAGACCATTGGCTTAGAAATCTCATCAATTATCATAGTATAAAAAAATGTATGATAATCATAATAATAATATAATTTCTGAATATGAAGGATTAATTTGTATGTATGACTTGAAATTATTGTGTTTAATATGGAGTGAAGGTTTGTTACAAATATTTATTACTTTGAAGGATAAAAAAACAAACTCATGGGCTCATTGGAAGCATGATAACATGCAATTTATATATGTAATTATATGATTATTAATGCAAATTAAGACATAAAACATTCTTATGCATGTTATCATACTTTGAGTGCATATCTCTCATTCTATAAAAAATTAAGTTATACTCTCAAAATATCCTATTTTTAGGGATAATCATAAATAATTAAAGATAAATTTGATATTAGATTATTCTCATTTTATATTTGAGATTATAATTGGGTTTCAATATTCAATCATAAGATAAATTACTTTATATACACTCATTAATTTTTGCTAGTCTTATTTTCTAAAATAAATGAGTGTATTTTTGAAAGAAAAATTTATTCTCTTGTTATTTATTAAATTTTGACTTTTTCAACACTTACATGATGATATCAAAGGAAATTATTTGTGTTTAAGCAACATGTTATATTACTAATATCCTGTCATTTGCCTTTGCTTAAAATATAAATATATTTTGTATTTTTTCCACGTGGGACTATTTTTTTTTCAGTGGGACATATGGTCGCTTCATAGCCACCCAATCCCCTAGAACGAGTCCACAAGATCATCTCTTCTACATGGCGAACAAGAGTGAAACATAGGGCACTTTGAGAGGCATCAGATTGTTGACCATGTGATCAACGACCCTTGCTTTCTACACACTCTCTCTCTCTCTTCAGCATGAAAAATCAGTGGCTACCACGTGGCACGATTTGGGCCATTCTAACTTTGATAAAGCTTGATCAAATGACCACCGCTTATTTTTCTCTCTGTCTTCATTATGACAAATCAATGGATGTGTTTCAAGCCTGGAGCCTCTAATCTTGATGTGATGAAATCTAGTAGCAAACGATCAATCAAGACTCATTAGAAGGAAAATCAACTGCCAGAAATGCTCCAAATTGAAATCATGATTTCTCATAATCCTGATAGAGTTTGGAGCTTAAATTTTATGGGAAGCATTGTCATTTTAAACTCTATCTTCTCATGGCGTCAGATTTTCCTTTAAGAATGGAGAGGAAAACTATCATTATGAAATTTCTTTGGACTCTTCTAGCATTGGATAGTTGGAGAAAAGAGAGCATTGGTTGATCATTGATAACATGAATTTATAACTTAAATTCTTATCCTAATTAACTCATATTCATGCTTATTTTATGTGAATATGATGCATGTTATCATAGTTTTTATGAATTTTCTCCATTGGTATGCCATTCTACTAAAGTCCATATTTATGCATTATTTAGGGTTAATTATGTGCTTTATAGATGTTTCATATTTTACAAGGCTAATTACTTCCCTTAATTTACTTTGACTTTAGTAGATGATTGGAAGATTTAATTTCAAGAAGAGAATGTTGGATGATATAAAATAGACTTCTTAAGAAATTATCTATGTTTATTTGAAATTCATCCTATATGATTCTTTTAATTTGTATTTTTAGATGGAATAATATTAAATATAAAGGAATTTGTGATCCAATGGAGAAAATTTGAGTTAAAAAGGAGTTATATAAATGAATTTATGAATTTCTTAATTTTTTAGAATTTTCTAGATTTTATTTTGATTTTTCAGGATTTATTTAATCGCGCGGGACCCGCAGAGGTGATGTGGCGCGATGAGGACACATGGCGGGGCCACGCAAGCCCACATGGATCCCTACGTGATGCCTACCTGGCGTGAACAATGATATCGAACTGTCGGGATTAAATCGCGTGATTGGACGGCTAAAACCACACAGAGTGGAATCCGCGTCATGGGCCACGATCCCACTGATTTCGCGCGATCTGACGGCTGAAATCATATGGAGTGAAATCCACGTCGTGGGTCACGATCCACCAATTTCGCACAAACTTCTCTATAAATAGATGTTCTCTCCCTTCGTAAACTTAACTCTTGATTGAATCGTGAAGGAATTAAGCGATTTGAAAGAAAGATCTTGAGCTATTCATGATCCCCCCACGTTTAGACTCAATTGCGAAGCAATTGGAGTGGGATTGATCACGAATCATCATCAGATTTCATCGAATTTTCCCCTTGAATTCCGAACGTCTGCGAGGAAGAAATCGAGCAAATTCGCTTCAATCCGTGTGAATTGAAGCCCCATTCTTGTGGCAATCGGGTTAGTACTAAGATTTGATTGATTATCATGTGGTAATTTGAGTTTTAATTAGGTTAGATCTTTAATTTTGCATATTAGTTCTTAGTGTTCTTCAATTTCACCCAATTTTAGTCCGAAATTTTGCTGATTTTGAAAATAGTATATCTCTCTGATTATAATTACAAATTACTTGATTTTAGTTTCATTGGATTCCTTATTTCATCAGCTTTCCAAGTTCATTTCATTGAATAGCAAATTCATTGAATTCCAAGTTCATTTGGCCCCTCAATTTAACGTTTGACCGAGAACTATTCATTTTCAATCCAATTTTGAACGTTGAGTTTTAGAGTCAATTACTTTCAAAATACAAATTGGAATTCGATCAATTTAGTCTCTTTCGAATCCTCTGGTTCTTAGCTTTCCATTGATATATAAATTTCAAGATTTTGATATCATTTGACCAGTCAATTTGAAGATTTTCTCTGAAGTGCTTATTTTGGGAATTTTCTGATCTTTGATTTTAAATAATTCATAGTAAATCCATTTCTTATCTAAAAATCACGAATTATATACCAATAAATTCCATTTTCTCACTAGTTTCCAAATATATAATTTTCTTAATCTTCCGATACCCTTTGGTTCTCTGATTTTACAGAACTCCGACTGTGGTAATAGTCAATGCTTTGACTTTGACTTTTGACTTTTCTCCGTCAAATCCGAGATTTCAAATCTCTAAATTTCTTATTTAGTATATTTATATCATTTCTATTCATAACATCTTATTTTTACTTCTTTAAAACCTCTTTTAAACCTAAGTTTGACCAAGTGAAGTCTGCAATTAAAGTCAACCGTGCTCTTTGTAGATCGACCCGATACTTACACCTTACTTGATTTTTCGTCTTTATCTTTGTGAGTTCGGTTTTATAAATTTTTTTTGACCAACGTTTGTGTGTTTTAACGACAGCACAAAACGCTTCGTCAATCATCCCTCATGTTTTGAACATCATTTTTAGTGAGTTTTTTCTCTTTTCTATTCATTCCTCATGTTGGATGCATGCCACTTAGGGTGGGCAAGATGTATTGACTCTCAAAGCAGTGATTGATTGGAGAGTGCCACTTGAGTGAGTTTTTTATTTCAAATCTTTAGAATAAGAAAATTTTTGTTTGATATATAATTCCACATTTTCCATTCCTACATGTTTTTATTTTCAATCATTGATATGTACTTCACCTACTGATTGGGAATTTTTGGTCTTCAATAGGAGATTTTTAAGTGCTCGGTCTGTTCATCGCATCATTCATACTCGCTCACATCTCCATTGGTCTTATTTGCTTTCTCCATCAAAAATTTAAAAATTCCTAATTTTAATATGTTAACCTTCCTCCATGTGGATTCAACCTTGACTCGTCACTGTTAGACATTGAAGATCAATTTTAAAGAGTTGAGTATAATGTTTTATACATGATTTTGTGTTTTTAAAGACCATTATTTTATGCATATTAATAACCCTAAAATGGAGTTCATTATAAAGTGCATTTTAATAACCCATGAATTTTTAGAAATTAAAATTAGGAAAATAATTTTTATTAAAAGGAAAATAAAATAAAATATATATTAAAAGAAAAATGAGAAAGAGACTCTCTCTTTCCCTCTATTTCTCTCTCTCTCCTGGGATCTCTCTCCTAAATCTCTCTGTCACGGCACTCCTTCCTCCTCTCCTTCTGCGCAAGTATAGGGGGAGGAAGAGATCTCCCCTTCTCTCTTTCTTTCTCGCCTCTCTATCTCGTGATGGAAAACAATTCTGTCGAGAGGAGAGGCGAATCTTTCTCTCTCTCTCGAGCACGTACGTGTGAGTGTGCATGACAGAAATTTATGTTGTCTCTCTTCCTTCTCCGCTCTTCCTCTCTTGCGTGAGGTCTCCTATCTTCCTCCTCTCCCCTGCATGTGTGCGTGTGTAACCGGGAGGAGGAGATCTCACCTCGTCCTCTCCTTCTCTCTCTGTCTCACTCTATCTTCCACACCCTCTCTTCCTTCTCCCGTGCACCCACGCATGCGCGCGTGAGGGAGAGGAGGAGGAGATTTCTCTCCCATCCCCGTTCCCTCTCTCACTTCCTTGCTCCCTTGCACGCCCTACGCACGTAAGGGGGAGGAGGAAATTTTCCTCCATTTCTCGCATCAATGCCCTTCTATCTTTCCTCCTTTTCCCTCTTTGTTGCTCTCTCTATCTCCTTCTCTCACTCTCATCCTCTTCATCTACCTTGTTTCTCTCTCTCCTTCACCTTGCATGCGCGCTTGCGTGGCAAAAAATGTCCAGCCTTCTTCTTCTTTTCTCTCTCGCTCGATGGAAGAACTCCATCACGCGTAAGCTTTGCCCCCACTTGTTGTGACCGTTTTTTGGCATTGAGGGAGAAATAGGACAAAAGGGATGAGAGAGGTAGAGCGGAGAGATGCGAGATGAGAGAGCTAAGGGGCATTTAATGTAATTATTGTGTTTTAGTGAAGTTTGGCTGGCTTAGAGCGAGTTGATTGGTGCGATTTGAGGATAGAGTAAATTAAATCAATGGTCTAGATTCCTCTAAATTAAAAGCTTGATATCCGACGATGTCAATCAAGTTAGGGGCTGAAATTTCGTGGGAATCATCATCATTTCAATTTCTATGAATTTGCTTGGACTGATTTAAGTTTTGCGATGAAAAAATAGGGTTCTTAATATTTCTTTGTGTGCCTCTAGCATTGGCTAGCTAGAAGGAAAGAAGGCAATGATTCATCATTCTTCATGTATGGAATATCAATTTTAATGAGTTTATTCTCTTTTATTTTCATTCTTCATGTTAGATGCAAGACGTCAAGTTCGTGCAAAATGTACAAGCTCTCGAAGGTATTTTTTTTATTAGAGAGTATCATTAAAGTGTGTTCTCATCATGAATCCTAGATTAGAATCATTTTCTATTCATCTTTTCTATTTTATTTTTTGTTTTATCAATAATTTTCTCATTTTCAAACCCTAAAATCACTTTTCCATCATCGATCAAGGGTTTTCAATCTTCGAAAGGAGCGTGGAAGCATTTGATAGATTCATTTCATCTTTAATATACATCTTCTTCCTTCCATCCATCATATCCACTTCCTTTATCTAAAAACACCAAAATTATTTCTTGATTTCAATCTCTTAACCTTCCTCCCTATAGATTTAACCTCGACTCATTGATAAGAACATAAAAAGTAGTTATAACCACCTATTGATTGCCCTTATTTAACTCTATTCAACTCTTGAATACACCATCTCCTCTACTATCACATAACTTGACGTTTGTAGAATATTAGTGCATCGAGAGGAATTTATTTTACATGACTTTTGCCTTTTCATTTTCAGGAAGTAGACAAGAGGAATGAAAACAAGATCCTCCAAAATGGAAGTGTTTAAAGGGCATAATGGGCTGTCCAAGGAAAGCAATTGTGAGCCCATCAAACAAATTGAGCCCAGCAAGGAGGAGACACGGGGGACTTAATGGGCAAAAGCTCTCTTTTGGGGAGCTTCCTGATAACATGCATTTATAACTTAAATTCTTACACTATTTAACTCATATTCATGCTTATTTTATGTGAATATGATGCATGTTATCATAGTTTTTAGCAATTATCTCCATTGGTATGTCATTTCACTAAAGTCTATATTTATGCATAATTTAGGGTTAATTTTATTTTTAATTGATGATTAATCTTTTGAAAAGTTGAAATTAATAGAAGTTAATCTCTTTTCTTGAATTACTTTGACTTTAGTGCATGTTGTTTAAGGATAAATTTCAAGATGAAAATGTGATGATGATATTAAGAAGATTTCTTAAAAAATGACTTAAGTTAATTATAAGTTCATCTTACATTTTTCTTTGAAATGATATTTTAGAAGGCATGATATTAAAAAGAAAGAAATTTGTGATACATTGGAGAAAATTTGGATTAAAAAGGAGTTGTTTTTCTTATGTTATGATTTTCCGAAGTTTTTGATATTTTTTAGATTTTTATCTGATTTTTAATTTGATTTTTATGATTTTTTTAATGTTATTTCTTAATTAAAATCGCGAAAAAGTGGGTTTATTTACCGCAGGACCACGGAGCTGACGTGGCGCGCAGGACCCGCACGGATGTGACGCGGCACGCAAGGCCACGTGGAAGAGCCTGCGAGGCCCACGCGGCGCGTAGGTGGCGCAGACACGTGGCAGGAGGCCTTGCAGGTCCACGCCAATGCCCATGAGGGGCGCCACGTGGCAAGGAGGCTAGCGTGTGAAGGGCTCACGGGTTAGTGGGCCTTGGTTAGGAGTTTGGGGTGGTAACGCAAATGCGTTAAGCTGCCCAAGGTTTTATACTTATGATTTTCGTGTTTTTATTCCGTGTGGGACTATGTTCCCACGGAATCTCTCTTTTGTAGACGACGTGGCGGCATCATGAGCATCGGATCTGATCGCGAGGCGTCGATCGTGTGGACTCGAGTCCTCGCAATCGCAATCAAAGCACGTGCGTCAAAAAAGGTTTAAGTGAGTTAGATGAATGGCTTACCTTACGACACGTGGCGTCACGAGGAGCTCCCGATCTTCATCAAATCAAATGCATTAAATGAAGCGGTTGATCGCGATCAAACGGCAAAGATTAAAATCGATTGAAGATCATCATGGGAGGACACGTGGACACATCGGGACTCACCTCGACGTGGCGATGTCGATCAGACGGTGGAAAATTAATGAAAGCGCGATCAAAGCTCACGATAGCGAGATCGTGGCATACCATCGCGAGATCGTAGCTCACGATCGCGAGATCATGACTCACGATCGCGAGATTGTGGGAGACACGTGGAGTCTTCGATCTTCATCAGACGGCCCTCAATTAAAGTGAACATGGATCGCGTCGTGGGCCATGATTCCGAAGGCTTCGCTCGATCGGATGGTGATGATTTCATCGTGGAACGGACGACTGACGTTAAACGCACGGAAATCCCTTTCAAAACCGAAGAACTCTCTTGTTTTCTCTTCACTGTTGATTGAATCGTGAAGGAATTAAGCAATTTGAAAGAAAGATCTTGAGTTCTTAATGATCCTCCCGCGTTTACACTCAATTTAGATCAAATCGAACGGGATTGATCACGAATTTCTATCGGATTTCATCGAATTTTCCCCTTGAACGCCGAACGTCCGTGAGGAAGAAATCAAGCAAAATACGCTTCAATCCGAGTGAATTGAAGCCCCATCTTTGCAGAAAATCGGGTTAGTAGTGAGATTCAATCGATTATTAGGTGGTAATTTGAGTTTTAATTAGATTTAGATCGTTAATTTGAGTTTTAGTTCTTAGTGTTCTTCAATTTTGCCTAATTTTAGTCTAAAATTTTGCTGATTTTGAAAAAAGGATATATCTCTGATTATAATTTCATTGGATTCTTTATTTAATTAGCTTTCCGTGGATAGAAAATTCGTCGAATTCGGAGATCATTTGACCCCTCAATTTAACATTTGACCGAGCACTGTTCATTTTTAATCCGAATTTGAGCGTTGACTTTCGGGGTCAATTGCTTTCAAAATATAAATCAGAATTCGATCATTTTGGTCTCTTTAGAATCCTCTGATTCATAGATTTCTATTGATATATAAATTGAAAGATTTAGATATCATTTGTTAGGTCAATTTGAAGATTTTCTCCGAAGTGTTCATTTCAGTATTTTTTGATCTTTGATTTTCAATAATTCATAGTAAATCCATTTCTTATCGAAAAATCACGAAAGTTATATCAATAAATTCCATTTTCTTTCTAGTTTCCAAATATATAATTTTTGTCATCTTTTGACATCTTCTGATTCTCTGATTTTACAGAACTTTGACTATAGTCAAAGTCAACGCTTTGACTTTGACTTTTGACTTTTCTCTATCAAATTGGAGATCTTAAATCTTATAATTTCTTATTTAGCATATTTATATCATTTCTATTCATAAAATCTTATTTTTGCTTCTTTAAAACCTCTTTTAAACCTAATTTTGACCAAGTCAACTTTGCAATAAAAGTGAGCCTTGTTCTTTGTGGATCGACCCAATACTTACATTTTACTTAATCTTATATCTTTTTTATTGTGAGTTCGGTATTATAAATTTTGTTTGACCGATGTTTTTGTGTTTTATACGACCGCATAAAAAGCTTCGTCACTTCCTCGTTTTTAGATGTCTCTTCACCTTCTTCGTCTTCTTCTTGCTCTTTTGCTGCTTCCCTTTTTGTCGGCTGAACTTTCTCTATCTTAGGTTGTCTTTGTTTTACAACTTTGTGCTTTGGTGTGCTTCTCGTTGAAGAAAATACAATGGAAATATTACTCTATGTTTGTAGGTGGTGAATCTTCGTTCTACTTTTTTTCCAGCTATCTTTTGCGTTCTTCACGGTGATTCTCGATGCCCTTCTCATGTGTTCCTCCTCTCCCCATCTTCCATTTGATTCCTCTCTTCGTGTCTTGTTTGTTGTCTCTTATTCGTTCTCTCCCAATCAGCGTTCATCTCATCAGCTACCCCCCATTCCCCTCTCGTTTTAGACTTATTTCCCTCTCAAACTTCCTAAATTTTGCTATCTCATCCTCCGTTACTCGCTATCACGATTTTTCGCTCTCTTAATCTCGCTCTCTCCCCTGATATCTTCTACATTCTGATCTCTTTCTTCCTCTTTCTCCCTCTTTTTCCTCCTTTCTCTCTCTCGATCTCACATTTTCTAATTCGCTCCTTCTCTCGATTGCTCATCCTTCCTCCGCTCTTCACAATTTCCCTGTCGTTCAGAGTTCTCTCCACCCCTCTCTCCCTATCAGTCTCTTCCGATTCCTCTTTCACTTGCTTTACATTCTCTCTCTTCTATTCCCAATCGCCGCTGATAAAATTAGTTTTTTTGGTTTTTCGATTCTTCCTCTCCTTGTCCCCCATCTCGACCTCTCCTCGAACTCCCTCCTTTGCCCTCCTTCTTTCATTTCCTCTCTCCTAATCTTCTCCTAGTATTCTTTCGCAATCTCGCTTTTGTTGTCTCGTTCATCCCTCTCGAGCTTCCTCTCTCTCCCTCCCTCTTAATTTTGCTTTCTCACTCTCTCTCTTCTAGTATTCTCCTTTCTCAGATTTCTCTCACCTCCGCTCTTCTTTCTCTTATCGCTCTCTCTAATTCTCTCTCTCTATCTATCTTGTGCACGCCTTGCATTCTCTCTTCTACCTCAGCCTCTTTTCCTCTCTTAATTTCTCTCACTCCCGCGAAAACTCTTCTTTCGTAGTTTCGTTCTCTCTCTTACCATTTTTCTTACGCTTACAGCTACACAACCTCTCTCTGACCATCTCCCTTCCTTGCCTCGTCTGATTCCGTCGTCTTTCAGTTCCTCTCTCTCTCTTTTCTTGTGCTTTCATTTCTCTCTTTCCTACGAATTCCTTCTCTCGCATTCTTTCAATATGTTTTCTATCTTTCTATCTATCTCTCTCACGATCTCACCTTCTTTCTCCGAATACCCCCTCGCGCACTCTCTCTCTTCCTTGCCTTTTCGACGTTCATCTTATGCACTTCCACATTTTCACCTCTCTTTGCACCTTCTAGTTTGTTTCAGCATTTCTGTTTCATCTCCCTCTTGCTCTCCCTTAGTCACCATTTCCAGCCGTCTCCTGATCTCTCCAGTTTCCATTTTCACTTCCGATCGTCCCTCCTCCAAAATTCTCTCCCAATTATTGTCTGTCTCTCATTCAATCGCACATCTCTTTGTGCTCTCTCTCCTTTATCTCCCTAAATTTCTCACACTCTCTCTTTCCCCACGATCGATTGTTGTCACTTTCCCTTCCTTCGCCTTCTCCGAGCCCGTTATTCAACTTATCTCTTTTTCCTCTCTCTATTTCTCTCTCGACTTTCTAATCCAGCGTTTCTCTCACCATTAGTCTATCTCTTTCTGTTTTACACACCAATCCCCTTTTCTCTCTCAAAGATTCATCTTATCGCTCTCTCTCTCTCTCTCTCTCTCTCTCTCTCCTTTGACCATCACATCTTCTCTTTCACCCTTTTCCTATTCCTCTACTTAACCCTCTCTCTTAGTTAATCTTTCAAGTTCACCTTCATTTCTCTCAATCACTCTCATCTTCCTTTTGTCTCTTGCACCCACTACCTCTCCCTCTACTGCTCCTATCTAATTAATTGACTCATCTATTTCTCACCCTCTCTCTTATTCTTGCCCTAGAGTCCTTGTGGATCGACCTAGAAAGCTATACATCCCAATTAACCCAATTGCTTCATAGTTTCCTAGTTTATAAATGATAAGTTTGTCGGGCATAAACATACAACGACTTTGAGCTCAATACTCACCACTATTCTAATTTAAAAAATTAGATTGAAGAGTTGAGTAATTATTTTTTGATATGTAAATTTATGCATTCAACGACCATATTTTTATGCATATTAGAAAACCTCTAAGGTATGTAACTTTGCGGGAAGACTACTTAGGTTTGCCTACCTTGGTGTGCTACTCATGGGCTAAAATACAGTCCTTGTGCCTTGTTTGGTGGCCTACTCACTAAATTTGGCTTGACCCCATGCATGAATGATTTAACTATGATATACAAGGCCAAGTTTGGGGGCTTTGCAAAACTTGCGATGAATGTGGATGACATTCTATTAACAATAAGGGCAAGGCTACCATCTCTACTACCAAAGTTTATCTCCTCATTAACTTTTTGACACGAGACTTGCCGACACTAGGCTATTTCCTTGGGATCAAGTTTTTTTATCAATATGGTAAGTTAGATCTATCTCAAAGCAGTATGCCCTGGATCTTCTCCAAGAGATATGGTCACTGACAGTCGATGAAGCATGTGGTCGTTGAAACACACGATCGTTGGCCAAAAGATATAATTCCAAACTCATAATGATTTAAAAATCAGAAATCAAGCACAACGAAAAGATCGGGTCGAATCCACGGAGAGCACGGTTGACTTTTATCGAAAGAGTTGACTCGATCAACTTAAGCCTAATTAAGGTTTTAAGAGGGGAATATGTTATATAATTAATGAAAATAGTACTAATATATGAGAGAAGATGTTTTTAGGGTTTTGAAAAGTTTGGAGAAGAAAAGTCAAAAGTCAAAGTCAAAGCGTTGATTTTTACCCTACTTTGACTTTCTATGAAATCAGAGAAGAAAAAGGTGAGATAATATTACAAAAAAATATATTTTTGGAAACTAAAGAGAAAGAGGAGAATTTTGATATGAAGATTGTGATTTTTAGAGCACAATTGGATTTAATGTGATTTTTCAAAGTCAATAGACAAAAAATGACCTAGAGTTAGGGTTTGGTTCAAAATCCTTCAATTGATAGGCCAAATGACATCCAATTTTGACAAATCACCTATGCATGGAATTCTTATGAGCATAGGATTACAAAAGATACTAAAATTTACCAATTTCACCTTCTATTTTTAGTGATAGCCCTTGAAAGTTAATACCCAAATTTAGATTGATTTTGAACAGTAATTGGTCAAAAGGCAAATTGAGGGGCCAAAACTTGATGAAAAATTTAAATAAGATATCGAAAGGAAAGCTGACTTAATAAGGAATCCAATGAAATAAAATTCATTAGAATTGGACTTAAGAACAAGGAGAAATCCTTGTTCGGAAATCAGCAAAAATCTGCAAAGAAATTTGGGGAAAATGAAGAATTTTCTATTCTTAAAAATCTAATTTCCCATCTAAACCTAATCTAAATGACCTAAAAAGTGAGGATTACGAAGTTATCACACTACCAACCTGATTGACGCGAAGATTGAGGCTCGAATTTCTTTGATTGCTATAGATTTATCTGATTCCTTCTCCGACATGATTTTGGCATTCAAGGGGCAATTACCTTCCGTTTTCTCATAGTTTATGTGAATTTTCTTGCCTCAATCCACGTGCAATTGAGTCTAGAACGCAAAGAATTCACGAAGAACTCAAGATTTTCCTCCAAAAAATCTCAATTCAACGTTTAATCAAGAGTTAATTACCGTAAGAGAGGGAACATTAATTTATAAGGGGATTTCATGATCTAATCTGGGCCGTTCGTTTTCTTTTAAGAAATTGGACGACTCAGATGGGACCACGTCGCACAAGAGAAGTGGGCCACGGTCCCCAAGATGTGGAATCCACCTTCCCTCTTCATTTCTGCCATTTGAGCAAGGGTCTGCAAGCTGCCACGTGTCGCTCCAAGATTCACTAGTTGCGTGATTAAGTCCTAGCCATTGGATCTCACTAATGAGATCAACGAATACGAATTTTCCCACGTGAGCTTTGATCTCGATCTGGTGGACCACGGTCCATCAGATCAATGAGCACGGTTCACGTGCTTGATCCAACGCCTCAGGAGTTGCCAAGTCGCATGGAAAATAAAAAAAACTTGATTAGATTTACACTAAAAATTTTAGCGAATTGTAGGCCCTTTATAAATGGGGGTCTCCTGTTTTCTTCCAATCGCCCTAACAGGCCCCCTATGCTTCTCTCTCCACTTGACTAATGGGCCACCTATGCTTCGTCCCACTTAGCTCACATGCCAAGTAGGCGCTCGCGTGGACTCATGCGCCACCTAGGCACCCGCGTGGACTCATGCACCTAGTTGGCTCACTGGCACCATGCCATGTGGCAGCGCTGCCATGGCAGCTCCGCGGGGGTCCCGCACTGAATTTTTTTTTTTCTTCCTTTTTTTCTTCTTCTTTTTTTCTAAAAAATTAAAAAAAATCCTTTAAAATCCATAGAAAAATAGTTAATCTTCAAAAATTCATAACTTCATTTCTAGAACTCTTTTTTGCATGAAATTTTCTTCATTGAATAAAAAATTTGATCCTCTTCAAATCTATGCCTAAAATAAAACCATTAGACCGAAAATAAAATTATGAGTGAATAAATTCCTAGTTGACTCTCGAGAGTCAGCAAGGATAATTCCCTCTTTTACTCGTAACCCTTTTTTTCTTCTTTTCTTCCTCTTCTTAAACCTTCATGCAATCAATTAAATCTTGAAACATCTAAACCAAGAATTTGAGGTCAAATACAAGTGTTTTGACCCTCGAAAGGGTCAAACACACTTAAAACACATAGTAATGCTCAAATTGATGAAAAATATGGAATGAAGTGATTTGGCCTTAAATTGAAGAAAATTACATTTTAAGACGATAACATGCATCATATAGACTGAAATTATGCATAAAAAGTGTTTAAAACATGTAGATGCATATAATGAGATGCATGTTATCAGTCACCTAGTTATAAAGTAGCTACATCACCCAAGTTCTAAGATACTAACTCATGTATGTTTATAAATGCTAATTGTTATCAATGCCTACTAAGGAAGTTGATGGCTTTTATGTGGCATATTGTCTAAAATTATACTTCCATGTCTCATTAATATTCATTGAAATAAAATTTATTCATTATTATTCTTCTATGATGTTTACAATGAAGTCCATGAGCATACAAAATGAATAAGGGAATTATGATAAAATTATAATACAACATCACTAGTATTTAAATATATGTCTTAAATATTTCTATTCGAGAGACATTTGAGAAGGACATCTAAATATTTGAAAAAAGTAATACTGTCTCATCCAACTCATAAGATGAGTATGACTGATCTTATGACCATCGATGTGGATACAATAAGGGTTAGATAATAGGTTCTCTTTGGAAAAAGAGTTACTAAATTGATATGTATGAATCCTTGAGTGATATTATACCTAATTATCAGTTAGGTTGTTTTATATCACAGTTGTGTATATGGTCCTTTGACTCGAGACACTAAAGACATCTTATAAATGGATTATTATGTTTGAATTACGACCTTTGAATCGTAAGCCACATTAATCTCAAAAACGTCATGTATTGGATATGATATTTGAGGATATTGACTTGGGGAATGAGATGCGGTGAAATCCTTTGTCAAGATAATGAAAATATTAGAGAAGATGTTTTCGATGATTTCCTACTGAAATTACTACCAACTTGAGTGACTGATTAGGGTTTGACATATCCTAAGTTATTCACGAATCTTGTGTAGGCAAAGGATTTTACTCACATGAGAACTAATTATAACAAAGTTTCATATGGAAGTTCTTATACACTCCATCTCTCCTAAACCATATGATGTAGTTTGTCACATGACGAGCTAGAAACTTGACTTGTAGATTGGGTTAAATCGATCTTTTATTAATTAATCTATAGGTTCATATAGATACTTAATAAGGTTGACCAATAAGCATTATTGGGTCTATAGAGTTATTTATTAATGAGATATAGAGGGTCACACACATGTCTATGGACATTGGTGGATATACACATTATTCTTAGGGTTTTTGTAAGAAGTTCACAAAACCATTATCTATAAATAATGGGAGAATGATCACACAAGATTTCTTTGAGAAATTTGTGTGAAAATCTCTTTATTCTTCTCTTTCTCTCTTGGTGATGAGTATTGAAGAGGAGATCCAATTATTTGGTGGTCATGTGGATATCACTAAAGGATAGACATTTAAATAGTTTTCAGAACTCCTTCAATGAACCAAATATATATGAATTTCGTTGCATAATCCAGGAAACCATAAACATCCAAGGAACTATGATTAGGGCCCAACATGAGGTTGAGTCCTAATTAGCTCTCACAACCTAGCACCATGAACATCATCTTCATTTTAAACTTCTTCCTAATTGACGTTCATAAATCCACAATCATCATCATAGTCATCATTGAACATCATTATTGAACCATGACTAGGGCCCAACACGTGTGGGTAGCTATTGATAACATGCATATTTAACTTAAATTCTTATATTATTTAACTAATATACATGCTTATTTTATGCGATTATGATTCATGTTATCATAGTTTTTATGAATTTTCTCCATTGGTATGACATTTTACTGAAGTCCATATTTATGTATTATTTAGGGTTAATTATGTGCTTTATAAATGTTTAATCTTTTGCAAGGTTAAATAAATAAAAATTAATTACTTTCCTTAATTTACTTTGACTTTAATAGATGATTAGAAGAATTAATTTTAAGAAGAGAATGTTAGGATGATATAAAATAGACTTCTTAAGGGATTATTTAAGTTTATTTTTGAACTCATCTTATATTCTTTTTTTAATTTATATTTTAGATGGCATGAAAATAAAAAATGAATAAATTTTTGAGCCAATGGAGAAAATTTGAGTAAAAAAGGAGTTATATTTTTGAAGATATTAATCTATGAATTTTATGGATTTTTCTGAAATTTATTTTGATTTTTTAAGAAATTTTTTCGCATTTATTTCTTTATTAAAAATCACAAAAAGGGTGGTATTTTCCCACAAAACCCGCGGAGCTGACATGGCGCACGACGGACACGTGGCGAGGCCATGCGAGCCCACGTGAATGCATGTGTGGCGCCTACATGGCGTGTACAGTAACAGGCTGACAATTGATGGGCCCACGGGTTAGTGGGCCTAGGTTAGAGTATTGGGGAGGTACTTGGCCCAATAAGGCAATACACCTTAAGGGAGTTGTATGTTATATACTCGCCTATTTCCACTAATTTTCTCCGTATGGGACTATGTTACCTTTAATTTCTAAAATACAGGACACGTGGCAGCATCGAACGCGTTGGATCAAAAGCACATTGAAGATCGCACATCAATCCAATGGATCTCAGTCCATCGGATCATCATTTGAACACGTGCTTAAATCACGATTTAAGTGACATCAGATGTTCTAGATGAAATTGCGCTTTCGGCGATCATGGGGGCGACACGTGGATGCATCAAGATCTTCTAAGGAAGATCGGACGGGCGATTTTCGCAGGATCGTGGGATTGTGGCCCACGATAATTGCGCGATCGTGGCCGTCGATCCGTCTTCACCGAATCGGACGGTCCCCGATTTTTGCGGCGATTTCTCCTATAAAATCGATGTTCTTCCTCTTTTTTAACTCAACTCTTGATTGAATCGTGAAGGAATTAAGCAGTTTTTGAGCAAAATCCTGAGTTATTCGTGATGCCCCCACATTTAGACTCGATTGCAATCCAATTGGGGCAGGATTGATCGTGAATCATCGCAAGATTTGACCGAATTCTCCCTTTGAACGCCAAAAGTACGACGAAGAAGAAACTGATCAAATACACTTCAATCGACGCGATTTGGAGCCCAATCTTCACGTCCATCGGGTTAGTAGTATGAATCGATCATTCGATTTTGCGATAATTTTAATTTAAATTAGATTTAGGTAGTCAATTTCAATTTAGAAATCGATTTGTTCTTCATTTTCGCCCAAATTGGGTGCTGATTTTTGCTGATTTTGAAACAAGGATTTCTCCCTGATCTTAAGTCCAAATCATTTGATTTTGATTTCATTAAATTTCTTGTTTTATCAGATTTTTGTGGATATAAAAATTGTAAAATTTCATCATCATTTGTCCCTTCAATTTGACGTTTGACCATCTACTCTTCATTTTTAATCTGAATTTGGGCGTTGACTTGCTAGATCAATTACTCTTAAAATTTGACGATTTTGGTCTCTTTGGAATCCTCTGTTTGTTAGCTTTCTATTCATATGTGAATTTCAAAATTTGGATATCATTTGGTTTGTCAATTTGAAGATTTACATCGAAGTGTTCATTTCGGTATTTTTTATCTTTGATTTTCAATAATTTATAATAAATCCAATTCTTCTTGAAAAATCACGAATTATATATAAAAAATTTCCATTTTCTCTCTAGTTTTCTGAATATATAATTTGTGTAATATTTTAAGCTCTTTTTATTTTCTTATTTTATAGAAAGTCAATAGTTGGTCAAAGTTAATGCTTTGACCTTGACTTTTGACTTTTCTTTGTCAAATCATTTTCTAAATTCTTAAAATATCTTATTTAGTATATATATATATCATTAAACTTAATAAAATACTATTTTCACTTCTTAAAAACCCTAATTAAACCTAAATTTGACCAAGTCAACTTTTTGATCAAAGTCAATCTTGTTCTCTGTGGATCGACTTGATCTTTACACTAAACTTGATTTCATATATTTGTTATTATGAGTTTGGAATTATAAATTTTTTTCGACCAATGTTTGTGTGCTTTTAACAACTGCATAAAACGCTTCGTCAGGCGGCGCAAAGCTTAAAGGGGTTTCCACCTTATATACCCGTCGATTTCCATTCTTTTTCTCTGTGTGGGACTATGTTCCCTTCTTTGCAGGTGACGTGGCAGCATGAGGTGCGTCGGATGAAATCGCATCGATTAAGATGTGTTAATTGGGTGAACTCCGGTCCACCTGATCATCATCAAGGCGTGTGGGCAAATGGGAGCCATCGATCGCGTAAGTGACATCGGACGTTCGAGATTAAATCATGCAATCGGCTAATCGTGGAGGGACACGTGGCCTCATATCGACACTCCGATCAGAATCAGACAGCGGGAATCAAAAGGAGTGGAATCCGCATCGTGGGCCACGATCCCACCAATTTTTCACCATCGCAACAGTCCAAATGTCATCAATGAATCGAATGGACCGCATTTATCACGATAATCTCTATAACTTGATGTTCTTTCTCCTTGTAAACCAACTTTCGATTGAATCGTAAAGAGATAAAGCGATTTTAGAGAAAAATCTTAAGTTCTTCGTGATCCCCCTGCGTACTAGACTCAATTGTGATCATATTGAGGCAGGATTGATCACGAATTGTTGCAAGAATCGATCGAAAATCTCCCCTTGAACGCCGAACGCACGCCAAAGAAGCAACCGAGAAAATACACTTCAATCGACGCGATTTGAAGCCTAATCTTCGCGGTAATTGATAACATGCTATATTTACATCATAAAACATGATTTTTGATGCATATTTAAGTATAAATGATTTCATTTTCATGCATGTTATCGTACTTGTATGTATTTTTTTCTATTATTCTCTTAAAAAGTCATTATAATCTCAAAATACTTTAATTTAGGGTTAATTTTTATAAATTAGAGTTTAATAATTTGATAACCCATATTTGTCTTGAGATTATAACTATTTTTTTAAAGTTAAAATAATAAGAGAAACAATTTTTTTATAAACATTCATTTTTATTTTTCTAAAGTTTAAAAATCTTAATAAATGAATGTATTTTTTTGAAATAATAATTTTTAACTCTTATTATTTATTAATTTTGAATTTTTAGAATAATAGATAATTAAATTTTGGATCAAATGAAAAGAAATTTGGATTAATTCGGAGTTATATATTAAAAGTTATGAATTTTCTATTTTTAGGGATTTTTTTCGGATTTTTAAACTGTTTTTCTTATTTTATTTTCGATTTTTAAACCGTTTTTAATAAATAAAAAAAAAAAAATGGGCGCGGGGCCCGCGTGGATGCGACGTGGCACTCGGGGCCACGTGGCAGCGCCACGCGGACCCGCACAGCGCCTACGTGGCGCGAGATATATAGTATATATATTTATTTAATCTATATAAAAGGGGTCTTTAGCTTGCCCTATATGGGGAGGGTTATTAACCCTCTAAACCGTCGGGTGTTATAAACTCGACGGTTTCATAAAATAAATTCGGTGTCGGACTAAATCCCTGGTTTTTATTAAATGCAGGTGACGTGGCGCTACGAGGAGCGTTGGATCGGGATGACGCGTCGATCTCACGCGTCGATCGGATGGAGTGCGGACCACCGATCAATCAAAGGGCACGTGTTAATTAAAGAGGAGTTATAACGGTCCAGATTGAACCGCGCGGGGATCATCCGGACCGTCAGATCAAGAATCAAAGGACGCGATTTAAAGCGTTTTTAAAACGCTTATCTACGGATCGCATCTGGACCGCACGATCGTGATCCAACGAGTGCGATTCAAGCGTTTTTTATAACGCCTATCAAACGGAGCATCTGCGCCCTTCATCGAAGATCCGACGATCGGGACTTAACGATAACGGTTCGTGATGAACCGTTTCATCACAGCCGTTCATCAAGGCGATCGGACGGTTACGAAATAATGTCCTATAAAAAGACATGTTCTTCACGATTCTAAAGCATCCGAGTGAGATTCAATCTAATTGACTATCTAGACACCTCTCTCACTCGTTTCTCTCAAGTTCTTCCTCTTCCTCTTTCAATTCCGCGTCCACGGAGGGGTAGAAGTCGAGATTTGGTGGAAAATTGAGGGAGAAATCGACGCTTGAAGCTCGGCGTGACGTTCTTGGTGTTCTTCGCGATTAATCGGTTTAATCGTGGCATTTCGATCGCTAAACGGGTTTAGTGGAAGCGGTTTTACCTTAGTTATCCTCCTATAGTGTTTGATTTTCATTTAGATTAGGATTTACATTTTAATTTCGTTGAAATTCATCCAAAATCACGATTTCGATCGACGGAAATTTCTCTCCACTTCAAATCTTGATTTCTCCGCGAAATCAAGTCCAAATTGGATGATTTTTGATTCCGTGGAATCGATTTGAAGTCTACTTTCTTAAAATACCATTTTCCCCAATTTCTACCATCAATTTCTCGTCCAATTTGATCAAAATTGAAGATTACATCAAGAAATTGCTTAATTCCATGTGGATTCGACCCATATTTACCATTATACCCTTGAATTCGTGATTAATTTTTAAAATTGGTAAGTTTGGAATTATTTTTGACGCGATACCGCGTGAAATTGATGACCTCGCGGTTTCGTCTCGTCAGTAATCGGATTAGTAGTGTGACTCGATCTTATCCCTTGCAATTTATGTAGTTTAGATTCGATTTAGCTAGGCAATTTCATTTTAGAAATCAAATTGTTCATCGTTTCGCCCAAATTTGGGTGCGGATTATTGCTGATTTTAAAAAAAGGATTTCTCCCTGATCTTAAGTCCAAATCATTTGATTTTGATTTCATTTGATTTCTTGTTTCATCAGATTTCCATGGATATCTAATTCATAAAATTTCTTCAACATTTGACCCTCCAATTTGACATTTGACTAACGACTATTCATTTTCAATCTAAATTCGGTTGTTGACTTGCGGGGGTAATTACTTTCAAAATATAAGGTGAAATTCGATAATTTTGGTCTCTGTGGAATCCTCTAATCATTAGTGTTCTATTCATATGTGAATTTTCTTAGTTTGGATATCATTTGGTTAGTCAATTTGATGATTTTGCCCAAAGTATTTATTTCGGGTTTTTTCTGATCATTGATTTTCAATAAATCATAATAAATCCAATTCTCGTCTAAAAATCACGAATTATGTATTAAAATTTTCCATTTTCTCTCTAGTTTTGTAAATATATAATTTTTGTAATATTTTTTCACCTTTTTCCTTTCTGATTTTAGAAAAAGTCAACATTTGGTCAAAGTTAATGCTTTGACCTTAACTTTTGACTTTTCTTCGTTAAATCATTTTCTTAAACTCTTAAAATATATTCTTTGATATATTAGTATCATTTTCATTAATTATATATCATTTTCACTTTTTAAAATCCCTAATTAAATATAAGTTTGACCAAGTCAACCCATTCGATCAAAGTCAATCGTTTTCTCTGTAGATCGACTCGACCTTTTCACTATACTTTGATTTCATATTTTAGTCATTGTGAGTTCGGAATTATAAATTTTGTTTGACCAAAGTTTGTGTGTTTTCAACGATCACATAAATTGTTTCATCAGCCATCAACAATAGAACATCATCTTCATTGTCTTCATCGTTGACCATCACTTAAACATCAACAATTGAGCATCACCATCATCATCAACCATCATCAAACCATCAACAATTGGGCATCATCTTCGGAGTCATCATCAAGACCAAACTATTTATATCACAATAATATCAAAACCGTTTATTGTTTTATTATAAACCATTCTATTTTTTTTTATCTTCATTTAAATAATTTCTACTATCTTCAAATTTTTCAATAATTATAAATTTATGCTAAATATTTACATTTTCAGCTACAAAGTTGTTCGTCTACCCTCAAGAGATCGATCTACTTACATTCAGGTTGCCAATGCCATGCACGCAAGACAATTCTAGGGTTTGCCCATCCAAATGCCAATATCGGGCCAGATATCGGTAGCTGATATCGGCATTTGGATAGGCGAATCTGAAGCTATTCAATACTCCGATATCCAGAGATATTGGATATCAGATCCGGCCCTCTGATATCTGATACCTAGCCATCATTCGTCATCCAGTACTAGATGCCACTGATATCTATCCGATATCTGTCCAATATCTGGACGATATCCAGAGATATTCGACTATATCTGACGGTACATGGGTGATATCCATTGTCCAGAATCGGTCCAGTGTGTCCATCATCCATCATCCATCCATGCAACCAGCCGTCATCTGTCATCCAGATGACATCCGGCACCCTGGTACGTCACCCAGGTGCCGGTTGCCGGATCTCGAAACCGTCCGATGCTGGATTTCGTGTGTATCTCAGACCGGCAAAGCCTAGCCAATTCTACGCGTAATGGGCTAGAGCTCAACTGGTCCAATCTCTTGGGCTTTTGGACAGATACTGCACATAAGACTAGATGCCGGCCTTATCCACGTGGCAGACGCTGTTTCCTCCCCTATCTGGAAAACAGCCCGCTGATAAGCCACCATGGAGACTCCACCCACGAGGTGCAGCACCCTTCGAGGCCCGCGTCCATGGCGTCGGCGACGGCTTCCTTGGCGATCTCCGGTACTTGCTTCAGGTAGAATTAACCAGCCACCTTAACCTTCGACGATAGAAATCAGAGATCAGTAACCCGTAATCTGTGATCTCAGAGCAAAGTCCCCAGCCATCCGATTATATCCAACGCGATTGAACTGGGGGACTCGCACGGCGGCCACCAAGGGAGGAGTCTCCACCGTATGCGAGCCACTTCCCCCGGACCGGCCGTTGTGGTTCCCAGGTAGCTTTGCTCCAACATGGCTCGACGGAAGGTAGATAGAAATTTACCTCCTCCGAATCTATTTTTTTTCACAAACTATTTATTTTTGTATCGCAGTCTGCCAGGAGATTTCGGGTTCGACCCACTTGGGTTAGGTAACGATCCTATCTTGGCTTCCTTCAACAAAACTTTTCCGATAATGGAATGCGGAAATTCCTTACAGGTTCTGATCCGGAGCTCCTGCGTTGGTTCGCACAGGCGGAGCTGATGCACAGTCGCTGGGCCATGCTGGCTGTCGCCGGAATTCTTATCCCCGAAACCCTAGAAAAGCTCGGATTCATCGACGACTTTTCCTGGTTCGATGCCGGATCGAAATCATACTTCGCCGATCCGTGGACCTTGTTCGCCGTTCAAATGGCGCTAATGGGCTGGGCCGAAGGCAGAAGATGGGCCGACTACGTTAATCCGGGGTCCGTTAATATCGAGCCCAAGTTGCCCAATAGGAAAAACCCTAGTCCCGACGTGGGCTACCCCGGGGGTCTTTGGTTTGACCCCATAATGTGGGGGAGAGGATCTCCGGAGCCTGTAATGGTGCTCAGGACAAAGGAGATCAAGAATGGGAGACTCGCCATGATTGCCTTCCTGGGATTCTGCTTCCAGGCAATTTACACCGGCGAAGGCCCTCTCGACAACTTGGCCGCCCATCTCGCTGACCCCGGTCACTGCAATATCTTCTCGGTTCGTCCCTTCCTCAATTTTTTTGTTTCTCTCTCTAGCCATAGACTCATTGGTTCTGCATCTTTTTCTCTTCGGTTTCAGGCCTTCGCTTCCTCCCAATGAAAACCTCTGTATTTGACGTGTCGTGTGTGTACCTTACATCGACGGGTTTCTTTCTTTCTCTCTCTATTCTCATTGGGGAGACCAAGTCAAACCCTGTCTTTCTCTCCCTAAGGTCTATTCTTAGAAAGGGTTGGCCTTTACCCTCCAGCTCCTCGCTCGGGGATGGCCGTAGAGAGAAGAAACCGCCGGCCCAACGAAAGAAACCGAAACCGGAGAACTCCCACCGCACAACGGCGTTGACCCACCTCGCTGGTGGCCTCCCCGGCCACCTCACAATCACAATCACAATCACAAGCACAAGCACAAGGAGGAGAAGAACTGCTCCAGAGAATCCCTCCAGAGAGAGATAATGGCGAAAGTCACAGTCTTTCTCGTCTTCTCCTTGGTGGGTTTATTCTCTGCGCTGGCTCAGAACTACGGCGGGATCCCCATGCTGGGAGACCTGCCGGGCGGGCAGATGCCCGACGGGTACATGGACGGAGTCGCCCTTCTTATGCTGAAAGACAGTCTCGGAAATCCTCCGGCGCTCTCTTCCTGGACCGGCAACGGTCCCTGCAACAAGACTCAGAAATCCCCATGGGCCGGCGTGGTCTGTACCGGCAACGCCGTCTCCGGCATCCGCCTCCACGGAATGGGCCTATCCGGCCCATTCAACAATTCCGCCGTCGACGCCCTGGCGCACATTCCCGGTCTCCGCTCCCTGGGCCTCAGCAACAACGCCTTCTCCGGCGGGATCCCCCCACTCTCCTCTCTCCTCGCCCTCAAGTCCATTTTCCTCTCCAACAACCGCTTCTTCGGCGCCATCGATAACGACTTCTTCGCCGAAATGGCCCATCTCAAGAAGATCTGGCTCGCCGGCAACTCTTTTTCCGGCGACATCCCTTCTTCTCTCGCCAAGCTTCCCCACCTCATGGAGCTCCACCTCGAGAACAACCAGTTCTCCGGGTGGATCCCACCGTTGACCACCGTCTCTCTTAAGTCCTTGAACATCTCCAACAACAAGCTCGTTGGTCTGGTCCCGGAGAGTCTAAGAAACTTCGGGGAGAGTGCGTTTTCGGGGAACAAAGATCTCTGCTATCCGAAGCAAGGGGAGAAATGCTCCGCCGCCGCAGTCGCCGCCCCCCGGGAGGAAGTCAAGGAGGTGCAGTCCTGGCGGAAGACGATCGTGAGCGTCGTCCTGGCCGCGCTCTTTCTCGCGCTGCTCGCCGGCTTGTTCATCATCAAGAAGAGAAGGCACGGGGTCTTCGACACGCTGGGAGTCGAAAACGGCGCAGAGGACCCGGGTTCTGGGTGGTCGGTGACGGCGCGTGGTCAGCCGTCTATCCGCCCCGGCCCCGGCTCAGCCGGTTCGAGCCGTCGGAGTGAATTGAGCAAGAAGGGTTCGGTCTCAGGCTCCGTCAAAGGAGGCGAGTCTGGGCTTTTGGTGATGCTGAACCAGGATAAGGGTGTTCTAGCGTTATCAGACTTGATGAAGTCCGCGGCGGAGTTGCTCGCCAGCAATCCTGCCTGCTCCACCTACAAAGTGCTCCTTCCTAGCGGCGTCATGGTCACCGTTAAGCGCCTACGCGCACTCAACAACGTCGGCGAACTCGCCTTCGAATCGGAGATCCGCCGCCTTGCCCGCCTACGTCATCCCAACGTCCTCCCCCCTCTTGCCTTTCACTTCGGCGACAAGGAGCGCCTTATCGTCCTGGAATTCGTCGAGAAGGGCAGCCTAAACTACGCCCTCCACGGTAGACCCCATTTTTTTAATCCGACGTGGCTTTTGTTCGTTGGATGTTAACTTTCCGTTGACTCTCAGGGGATAGAGGCACCTTACACGCTGGGCTGACGTGGCCCATCCGACTACGGATCCTCAAAGGTATTGTCCGAGGGATGGCGCACTTGCATGCTGAGCTGGCCACTTCGGAGCTGCCACATGGCAACCTCAAGTCCAGCAACGTATTGCTCGGGGCCAACTACGAGCCTCTACTCGCGGACTACGGGCTGGGCCCGCTGCTGGACCCGGTCCACGTGGCGGCCACCATGGCGGCGCACCGGTCACCAGAGGCAGCGCAGAGACGCCAGCTGTCGGCCAAAGCTGATGTCTACTCTCTAGGAGTGGTCGTCCTGGAGGTGGTGACCGGCAAGTTCCCGTCGCAGTATTCGAGCAACCGCGCGGGGGGGACCGACGTGGTGGCGTGGGCGGCAGCGGCCGTGACGGAGCGCCGGGAGGCAGAGGTCGTTGACCAGGAAATCTTCTCCAAGCGGTCAATGGCCGGGATGGAGAGGCTGGTGCGGATTGGGGCAGATTGCACGGACCCGAAACCCGAAAAAAGGCCCAATATGAAGGAGGCCGCGAGGAGAATCGAGGCGGTCACGGAGGAGGATCCCGCAGGAGGCGCCGCCGACGACGCGGTGGCGTCGCCGTTGAAGGAGGGTCACGCGGTGCTGACTAGTCGCCTCTCCGCCCGCGAGCGCACCGTGGATAGCTTCGGCATTTCATAGAGAAGGACCGGAAGGATATTATCGAGACTACAAGTCAACGGGTGAAAAGTCTATAATATTATGGCTGTAGGAAGGGGTGGGGGGTTACACTGTGTTCAAAGTATCGTATCCTTTCGTGGACGTGGCATGGTTTTTTTTGGTATCTTTTAACTTTCAAGCAATCCAGGGATCGTATCTCCGTTTTGCAGCCTAAAAATCCCATCAGTCCGAACTTTCCTCGGTCCAGAGAAAAATAGAGATAGAATCGAGGGAATCACGACTCAGGCGATGAGAGAGAGAGAGAGAGAGATAGTCCATACAGTAATAAGATAAGAGTAATAAATCGAGTCTCATAGTATCATGACCTCAATGGATATGGGGTTATTTTTAATGATATGCAATGATTCATATGATTCCAGTGTGATGTGATAAAGTGCAGTGCACATATATTTCTCTTAAACTTGATGGAAAACTAATGCTATGCACCTTCTCCATGTTATGATTGTCTGAAACACCCATTGATTTTCAACAATGATGAGTCTAACAACATCCACATATTTAGAAAATAGAGCCAGGTGAAGATATAGTTTCCTTCAAAGAATGATACATAAAATCTTCTTGTATTTCTCTTCTTGATATCTTTAATTAAGCAAAGATCGATTCAAGTTCGACAGAGAGCTTTCTAGTCATAATTTACAGGCTTCTTTCATGAGTTTTTTTTTATCTTGAGCTTTCTGGGACATTTTTATTGTACCTCTTATATTTTTACCTCATAGGACACAATTATATCTTTAAATATATGAATCTATCTCTCTAATAATTTATATACAACTGCATTAAATCATTCTACATGGTATCAAAGCACTAGGCTACTTCTAGAGCTCCTTTTCTAGTTCATGGTCCCCCCCCCACTTTAGTGCCTCCCTAATGTTCATGTATTAAGAGTCTTGTGATAAATTTTTGCACAAAATTTGGATTTTTTAAAACTCTCTATTATCATTTCTTGAATTCTACGATGTGAATGGTAAAACTAAATTACAAGACTTTATTTCTGAAAGAAAAGGAGAGAGAAACCCTCAAGCTAGAGGGTATAGAGCAAACATGCATATCTTGGATTGCTGGGAGCTGAGTCTCAATAAGTAGAATTGAATCTAACATTCAACTAAGTAGAAAACACCAAGAATAGATGATCCTATCTGATGGCGAGCGAGACCCATCTCCGTCAGCTCATGAGACACCGGCAGTCCGAGTCCAGCCCGATCGACGCACGAAGACGAAGGAGCCTGGTTTTCGGTACACGGCCTAGCCATCGTGGTGGCGTACGACCCCCGTCGCCACCAAGACACGATACCACGACCCCGGAGGAGACCTTTTGCCTGCGCGGATCTATCCGCTTATCTTTATTTTTTTATTATGAACTTTTGACCCGCACGTATTTAAGCGGGTCCTCGTTTATTTCTTTCTCCCATTTTAGGCTTCCGGGTGGGTTCTTCCCTTTTCGAGATCTCATTCGTGAAGCCCATCCTTCTTTGTGAACCTTATTTCTTTCTATGAGCATATTAGGTGTGGGTTGTGGGCCTCAAGTGGGCCCTTTCCTCTCTTGGCCCATTATGGGCTCTATAAGAGGGGAAGGGAACCCCCCACAAACTCTAGCCGTCATTTGAAGAAAGAAAAGAGTGATCTCCCTCTCAAGTGGCTGCTCAAGGAAGGCCGGGGAAGGAGTCCAACCGCCGCCGCCGCCACCGCCGCCGCCGCGACGACCACTGCCACTCCTCGCCCCGGCCACGAGTTATTCACCGTGGTCGCTGCCGTCCTCAAGCCGCCACCGCTGCCGCCGCCTCAGGCTGCCGCTGCCGCCGCCTCCGGACCGCCGTGCCGCCATCATCTCCACCTCCATCTTCATCTCTGGTCATCTTCCCTCCAGCTTCCCCTCCACTGTCCTCCACCGTCCGCTGCCGAACCCCTCCATTTTCCTCTCCTCGGCGAACTCTCTTCCACGATTTTCCCCAACCCTGCGATCCCAGGGCCATCCCGCCCAGCCTCTTCCCTGATTCACCTCCAACGCCATCGCAGACCTTCCGGCAACCTTCCCGAAACCAGATCCCGCATCGACTCTCTCCTCACGCCCTCCTCAATTTCCCCAACTCCCTCCCCTGCAATTCCCGCATCTCCATTGCCCACCTTCTCCACGAAGAACTCCGTGAATTCCGCAAGTTCATTCACCCTCACCGTCTTCCTCCTCCTGGCGGAAATTCAGGCCCAAGCCTCGCGAATTCCTGTCGCACAATCTCCTTCCTCGATTTCCCACCTGCCTCTTCCGTTCCTCATCCCCGTCGCACCTACCACAACCTCCCACGATCCGCCCATCCATTTCCCTCTCCCGGGCAAATTCTCATCCACGATATCCTCTCCGTGCGCCCTCTCTCTCTCTCCATCGTCTCTACCTTCCCTTCCGTGACCCCGACTTCTCTCTACCCACGAATCTCTCCCGTCAAACTTCCCATTCGAATTCAACCACGCCGAATTCTCACTCCTCTCTCCATCACCCCTTTTTCGCGTGCCAAACGTCCTCCCCAACTCCTGCTAACACCGGCGTCCACTTCTACCCGAACTGCTCAATTCGCTCACCCCTATCTCCCTCTCGAGCGCACCTCCCTCATCCTCCCAGTCCCCCCATTCCCTCTGTCACGAAATTCTGCCTCCCCTGCAATACCCTACATCCTCGAATTCCATCAGAACTCTCGCGGGATGCCAGCCAAAAAACCTTCCACCCCTCCACCGTCCCTGAATCCGGAACTTCCTGACGGAACCCCTACCATGCCCCTTCCCTGATCGAATTCATCGAACTCGACTCCACCACGGAAATTCCGCTCCATTCAGCACACTCCGCTGAATCAGCTGCCTCCCAGGTCATCATTCTGCCGACTTCTCCCCACCACCCTCTCACCACGCTAGTGGGTCGCCCCACGAATTCGCCATCCTTTCTCCCCTCCGTCTTCCGTTGGTCCAGCTGCCCGCCGTCCACCTTGCAAATTCATTTCGCGATTGGGGTTCAGGTCACGTTCTTCTTTCCCGGTTGCCAACTCACGCCCGACGGCACAGAGATCTGCAACCGACGCCTCCCAGAACCTGTCAACTACTCCACGCCAAAATTCGCGGTTGAGTGTGCCTCCTGGCGCGTCCGTGCTCCACCCGCGGCTCCCTGTACCTCAAGCGAGCCCCACAATTCTCCTTGATAAAAGCACAAAAATTAGGTATAAACATTTAAGGATTACTTTTAGTGTGCTCAATTAACTTGCAAATCTATCATCATATCCACCATTTCAAGAGTTAATAATTTTATGCCATTAGTACATTAAAGAAGAAGTTTTATACATTATTTTGTGACCTCCTTGATTTCAGGAACTTACATCTAAAATAGAGGAGTAGTAGGCTAATGGGCTGTCCAAGGCACCTTCAATGGAGCCCAATCAAAGAAGAATCAGTGGCTGAAGAATCTGTGGAGCCCAATCAAGGCATCTCTCCTCGCGGGGGCTTAAAAGGAAAGAGACAGAGATAAAAGGGGGGCGCTCCAGTTTACGGCTGAGTCTCCTTCCTTGCGCATTCTCTTTTTTTTAGGGTTTAGCATTCAGAAAATCTTCTTGCAGTTTTGTTTGGGCGGAAGGATGGATTGTTGCTATGAAAGTAGTTTTTTTTCTTCTCCAGCTCTACTGCGTCTTCTCCATGCTCTCTCTTCTATTGTTCTTTCAATCTCTAAGTCTTCTCCCGCAACTCCATTCCCTTCACCGACTTTCCTGCATTCAATCCCTTTTTTTTTCCAAAATCTCTTGTCCCGCTCTTCCTCTAGAGATTTCATCCTCTCCGCGCATTCTCTGATTTTTCTATTCTGTCATCTCCTGTGATATCCCATTTTCTCGTCGTACTTTTCTTGGTCGTCTTAAAAATCTCTCTCTTCCTCGTTCTTCAACCATCTTTCCCTTCTCTTTCTTCAGCGCTATCAAGCTAATCTTCTAGCCAGAATTTGGTCTCATCATGTTTTTTCCCGTTTTATCGTCTTTCCCCGCTTCGCGCTACCTTTCTATTTCAACAAAAATAAAAATAAAATCTCTCCCATCTCGTGCGTTTATTTCTCTCTTTCAATCTCTCCCAATCTCTTCTTCCTCACATTTCTCTCTCCTTCTCTAATTTTCTTTCTCGCATCGCTCCTCTCCCGTGCTCTTTCTCTTGTGAATTCTCCCGCTTTCTCTCTTTCTTTCATTCTTCCGCACGTCCCTTTCCTGCATCTCATCTTCTCCATCCTCCTGATCTCTATTCTCTCTCTCCTCTTCTACGTTCTATCCCCCTCTCTTCCGTATTTCTACTGCATTTTCCGTTTTCCCCGTATCTCGTATCCTCTCTCGTCTCCTCTTTCTTCCATTTCGTTTTCCGAACTCTCCCCACTCTCTTTCTTTCTTCTTTCTTCATAACATCTCCCTATCTCTGTCTCTCTGTCTCTATCTCTGTCTCTGTCTCTCTGTCTCTGTCTCTCTCTCTCTCTCTCTTTATCTTCGTTTTCGATTTCTCGTTTCGTCTCCTCATTTTTCGATTTCGTTTGCTCTCCCCAGTCTCTTACGTTTCCTCTCATTCTTTCTCCCTTTCTCTCCATCTCCCCCGAAATCTCTTCTTCTTCCGCCGCTGCTCTCTTGCTCGCGTCGTCTTTCTCTCCTTCTTCGTCATCTCGAAAATCCATCTCACTCGCATTCTCTCTCTTTCTCGCCATCTCATCCTCTCTATTTTTCGACGCTCATTCTCTCGTTTTCTTCTGCAAATCTCTCTCTCCAGTTCTCCTCTAATTTTCTCTCTCACCGTCATTTCTTTCTTTCTTCTCTCTCCTCACGTCCTCACGTCTTCTCTCTCACCTGCCTCATTTCCTCGCACCTCCCGGATCTTTCTCACAATCTCTCTCTGTCATCATCTCTATCTTCCCCTCTCTCTCTTAATCGCTTTTCTCTTTCTCTATTATCTCTCTTTATTTCACTCCCCTCACTTCTTCCCCTAATTTCAGTCTCTCACATTCTTCCCCTCACTATCGGTTATTGTCTTTCCCTCATTTCGTTCTAAATCACACACTCTCTCTCTTATCTCTTTCTCTCTTTCCCTTATTTCTTTTCTTTCTACATGGTTTAAAACTTCCTTAGTTATTCATTCTTATACTTTCTTGTACTCTGAATTTAGCATCTTTGTATCTGTAGGTTCACCTTAATCATATATCAAAATTCCTTTCCTCCATGGTCAACTCAAAGAGTTGATCACCAATCCTTCATCCAACTCCTCATCTCTACTCCTATTATTGATATTCTTGTGCCCTAGAATCCCTGTGGATCGACCTAGAAAGCTATACACCCTACACAAATCTATCATCCATAGCTTCCTAGCTTATAAATAGTAAGTTTTTTAGGCTTGAACACACGGCGATCTCGAGCTTATCACCCCTTAGCTCTCTCAAGCGAGAACCGACACGTATCTTCTGTGTGTGTCCCGCCCCCGGTACCCGCTGTTTCGTTCGTCCCGACGTGGTCTCGTCTCGACCAATCGAGACCTGCGACGCCTGGCCTGCTGCCCCTTTGCGCCTCTATTCATGGGCCCGCCGGAATCTCAACGCGAGCTACCGCCCTTCCTCACCGGCGTCGCACCCCGCAACTCACCTTCGCAATGGATTACAGCTACCCCCTCGCAACCCCAATCCGCGGCCACTACTGTTTATCGAGCTCGGCCTTCCCGCGCCCACGACATCGCCGACTCGGACACCCTCCTGCCGATCGCCCGTTCGAGCGGCACGCAAACAACCTCCCTCGTCACGACCAACCGGGCATCGCGCCTCGCATGTTAGCTTCAACCCCTCATTTTAAAGTTCAATAATTTTTTGAAGCGTTTCCTTTACTCGTCTCCACCGCCATCGGACGACGTAGGTAGGATAGTATGAGTAGAGGTTTGAGACTTCTGACGCGTACGTCAGGTCCGGTACCGAGCGTGGGCTGCAGCCTCCTGGCTTCTCCACGACGAGCGACTTCCACGCCTCCGGAAGTGGATCGAGAGGATCTCACTCTACCCATCATCGTGAGTTTCCCCGGGTTACCTGGAGTCGACTTCGCTGATGGCATGCCTGCCTGCACTTAGGTTTAGGCTAGAGATCGTATTTAGGGTGTAGGACTCGCCTACCTTTAGGTTAGGTTTGACCTACCTATCTTCAGTCATGCTTAGTCCTATTGATCAGGCACGAGGGTTTTCACAACCGCGTCCTGCATCACATCGGGACGACATCTACCTCCGTGATGACAATGAGCTCATGCTCACCCTATCTTCCTTGGTAATTATTTTCTTTCCTTGGATTATTGGGCCTCGCATTTGTGTGTTAGAGGACCCAATAACATGTGTGTGTGTGTTTGTGTTTATGTCCCTTTCTTCTTCCCTTTAGGGTTTATTTGGATCTCTATTCTGGAGGCCCACTTAAACCCCTAAAGGTAGAGGGCATCAAGTGGGTCCACCTTCCCTTAGCCCACTTGTGGGCCCTATATAAAGTGAGGGTAGGACCTCCCCTCAACCCTAGACTTTGTTACGCCGTTTTGAGAATTTTTGAAAGCTCTCGTAGTTTGTTTAGCTAGTTGTTAGAGAGATAGGGAGTGAGGGAGAGGAGAGAAAGGAGACAGTGAGACGAGAAGAAGGAGAAGCTTTGCCTACCATCATCCGCATGCACGAGAAGAAGAGTAAGAGGGGAAGAGATAATCTTGGAGAAGAGAGGTCGACGTCCACGGCCCTCTCCTGCCGCCTGACGAGACTAAATCATATGGTCATTGATTACACACAGTTTAGTATCAAAACAAAGTCCTAATCTTACCAATTTATGATTAATCAATTTAATTAATTAGTATAATGGTAATTAAGGGTCGAATTCAAGGAGAATTAGGGAAATTTGAGATATATCTTTGAAATTCGGTCAAATCGGACGACGAATTGAGATTAGAAATTGGGCATTTTTGTATATTAAGAAAGATAACTCAATTGCAATTCCACGGAAGAAAAAATCTAGTGATTTGGATGAGAATTATCTGAGTAATCTAAGTTTGAAGTTAGGAGAAAATTCGTATTACGATTTTGATTAAAAAAAAAAATTAAACTTAATCTACGATTCAAAATGTAAAATTAACACTAAATGATGAAAGATTAAAATGGACACACAGAATTTAACCCAAATTAGCCTTTGAAATGATCCAATTAATCGCCGGATGCATGGCTTTTCATTTCTGAGTTTCCGAAGACAAAGTTTGAGTTCAAGATGTGAATTATTCTTTCTCTTTCGATCAAAGTTTGATTTCAAGGGTTTCAGTGGGTGCACAAATGCATCAAGATTACAAGGAAACAAACGACACATGAAATGACAAAGTAAACAAAAGGAATTTCTCCAAGATTCATGGGCCACTCTCTCCGTCGCGAAGAACAACATTTAAAGAGGTAAGAAAAAGGTGTGGCCGTTGATCTCACGGGCTCATCGCGATCAACGGTTGCGATGCGACATCCTTTGGGCGAATCGAGGCTTTAGCTTTATGACCATTCGATCCCAATGAACAGTTGAGATTTAATTCCATCTTAAGAAGGAGTACATAACTTTTGATCGCCCGTTGGATTTAAATCCAACGATCGTGATATCTTGATGGATCCACCGATCGCGATAGATCTTGTCCGTTATAACTCGCGATGGACGGCTCGGATGCTTTCACTTAAAGTCTATTTAAGCACGTGCGTTGATTGTGATTAGGTGGACCTTGTGTCCACCGCATCGACACGCTTCATTAATAGAGCTTCTCATCCGACGCTCCACGATTTGCCACGCATCCTGCATACAAAGCAAACCAAGGGAACTTAGTCCCACACCAAAGAAATCAAAGAGAACTATCGGGTATACAAGGTGGACTGAAATAGAGGGTTAATAAATTGTCTTCCGATAATTGGAAGACCTATACATATTATAAAATACTATATAAGATAAATATAAATATGCGTCCACGTGTCACCTCTGCGCCACGCAGGCGCTCGCGCGCGTCCATGTGGCAGAGCCACGTGGCCTTGCATGCCACGTCGCATCCACGTGGGCTCGCGCGATAAATGCACCCATTTTTTGCATTTTTTAGTTATTTTAAATCATTTAAAAATCGAAATAAATTCAAATAAATTCCAGAAAATTTCCTATAAATTGTAAAAATCATAACTTTCAAAATACAACTCCAAATTCGTTCAAATTTGTTTTGTTAGATCAGAAATTGAATAATCTATAATTATAAAAAGTGAAATTATTAAAATAATAAGAGAATGAATTTTAATCAATTTAATACATTTATGTATCTTATAAAATAACTTTATAAAAATACATAAATGTAAATAAAGATCTTTTATCTTATATTTTCATTCTCAAAACATGATTATGATATGAATTATAATTAGGATTAAATATTATAATATTTAATTATGTATAATAATCTATAAATTAGTGTATTTTTATATCATAACATGAAATTACAGAAATTGATAGAAATATACTTAAAATATGATAACATGCATATATTTGGAATGATTAATGCTTTAAATTGCATTAATAATCATGTAAATTAGTGTATAAATAGCATGTTATCACCGCCCACGTGAAGAAGGAAGGACGTGACGCCCCACCCGTGTCCGACGGTGTCCTCCTCACGTGCATTTTCTCTCCTGTTGTCTAACCTTTCCCCGTCCACCCTACCTTCCTCTGCCCTCTCTCCCATTACGACTGGACGCCCATTAACCAACGATATTTATATCATTTCTATTCATAAGATCTTATTTTTACTTCTTTAAAACCTCTTTTAAACCTAAGTTTGACCAAGTCAACTTTGCAATTAAAGTCAAGCTTGTTCTCTGTGGATCGACCCGATACTTACACTTTACTTGATTTTATATCTTTATCTTTGTGAGTTCGGATTTATAATTTTTTTTGACCGACGTTTGTGTGTTTTAACGAACGCACAAAACGCTTCGTCAACGCCCCATCATCCCGCTGATCGATCTGGTCTCCAATCTTGTGACGAAGCCTACTGTGACTTCCTGCATGCCGTGAGGCTGATCCGCGAAGTTGAAGACCTCGCGAATTGGCGAGGCCTGACGAACCTAGCCAAGAAAGAAAGGGAAGGGTTACCCTCACCTCGGGAAGGAACGGCCCCGACACCACCTTTGCTCCCTCCCTGCTCTCGTCCCTACAGGTCGAGGCCTCGGTGAACTGTCGAGTGTGTCTACGGACACTCGTGACTTCACCCACAAACAGCCCATATGACATCCCTAGTTGCGCGCCAGCCCACGCTGGCGGACGTCCGCGATTCAGCGGTGTCACCTCAGCCACTTGCTCTCTCTCTCTCTCTCTCTTGCGCGCCACAGAAGAGCCGCACCCAACCAGTGGCCCTTGTCCACGCCGAACACGCCAAGCCAACCGACGGTGTCTCCTTCAGCAACCGGCCAAGTCCGACCCTCGACACCAAGCATTGCTCTTTACCGGACGATTTCTGCCCACGACGATTCCCCGCTCCCGTCATGACTAACGAAGCGTTTTCGTGCGGTCGTTAAACACACAAAACATAAGTCAAAAATTTTTTATAAAACCGAACTCACAAAGATAAGATATAAAATCACGTAATGTGTAAGTATCGAGTCGATCCACAAAGAGCAGGGTTGACTTTAATTGCATAGTTGACTTGGTCAAACTTAGGTTTAAAAGGGGTTTTAAAGAAGTAAAAATAAGATTTAATGAATATAAATGTTATCAATAGACGTAATAAGAAGTTTTAAGAATTGAAATCTCAGATTTGACCGAGAAAAGTCAAAAAGTCAAAGTCAAAGCATTGACTTTGACCAACAGTAGGTGTTCTATAAAATCAAAGAATCAAACAAGTGTCGAAGATTACGAAAATTATATATTTAGAAACTAGAGAGAAAATTAAAGTTATTGATATATAATTCGTGATTTTTGGATAAGAAATGGATTTACTATGAATTATTGAAAATCAAATATCAGAAAATCCCCGAAATGAACACCTCAGAGGAAATCTTCAAATTGACCTTTCAAAGTGAAATCTAAATATTACAATTTATATGTCAATGGAAAGCTAAGAACCAGAGAAATCTAAGGAGACCAAAATGATCGAATTCTGATTTGTAAATTGAAAGTAATTGACCCCGAAAGTCAAAATTTGACTTCTGATGAAAGATGAACAGTGCTCGGTCAAACATCAAATTGAAGGGTCAAATGAACTCGGAGTTTGATGAATTTTCTATATACAGAAAGCTGATGAAAAGAGGAATCCAATGAAACCAAAATCAAGTGATTTGGAATTATAATCAGAGAGATATCCTATTTTCAAAATCAGCAATTTTTCAAACGAAATTTTGGGGAAAATGAAGAACACTAAGAACTAATTTGCAAAATTAAAGATCTAAACCTAATAAAAACTCAAATTACCACCTGATAATCGATTGAATCTCACTACTTATCTGATTGCTGCAAGAATGGGGCTTCAATTCACGCGGATTGAAGCGAATTTGCTCGATTTCTTCCTTGTGGGCGTTCGGAATTCAAGGGGAAAATTTGATGAAATCCGGTGATTAATTCGTGATTATCATGCTTCAATAGATGCATCTTTACACTCTTGGAAGAAGAGGATCTCGAGAACTTAAGACCTTCCTCGAAATTCGCTTAATTTCTTCACGAATCGATCAAAAGTTAAGTTTACAAAGGGAGAGAACATCTATTTATAGAGAAGTTTGTGCGAAATTGGTGGATCGTGGCTCACGACGTGGATTTCACTCCATGTGATTTCAGCCGTCCGATCGCGCAAAATTGGTGGCTCGTGACGCGGATTTCACTCCGTGTAATTTCAGCCATCGGATCACGCGTAATTGGTAGGATCGTGGCCCATGACGCGGATTCCACTCAATGTGATTTCAGCCGTCCAATCGCGTGATTTAATCCCGACCGTCTGATTGTGTGATTTAATCCCGATCGTCCGATTGTGTGATTTAATCCCGACCGTATGATATCACTGTTCACGCCACGTAGGCATCACGTAGGCATCCATGTAGGCTTGCGTGGCCCTGCCATGTGTATGCATTGCGCCACGTCATCTCTGTGGGTCCCGCACGATTGAATAAAACCTGAAAAATCAAAATAAAATCTAGAAAATTTAAAAAAAATTAAGAAATTCATAAATTCATTTATATAACTCCTTTTGAACTCAAATTTTATCGATTGGATCAAAAATTCCTTCATCTTTAATATTATGCCATCTAAAAATACAAATTAAAAGAATCATATAGGATGAATTTCAAATAAACATAGATAATTTCTTAAGAAGTCTATTTTATATCATCCAACATTCTCTTCTTGAAATTAAATCTTCTAATCATCTAAAGTCAAAATAAATTAAGGAAAATACTTAATTCCTATTAATTTAACCTTACAAAAAGATTGATCATCAAGAAAGCACATAATTAACCCTAATTTATGCATAAATATGAACTTTAGTAGAATGGCATACCAATGGAGAAAATTCATAAAAACTATGATAACATGCATCATATTCACATAAAATAAGCATGAATATGAGTTAAATAGGATAAGAATTTAAGTTATAAGTGCATATTATCAATGACCCGCCGGGCTACACAGCCTCAAAGGTTAGCTCCGTACCCTCCCTTATTTAAGTTTAATTTTCTTTTGAAGGGTTTTCTCGGCTTGCTTCCACCGCCTTCAGACGATCGTAGATAGGATAGAACATAGTATAAGATCATGATTTGTGACGCTGCGTCAGACCTATCACTGTTCATGAGCGGCCACCTCAGGCTACTTCACGACGACTATTCCGCCGTTTGTTCGGACGTGGACCAAGAGTGTTTCAAGCTCACCCTCATCGAGTGTTTCCCCGGGTCGTTCGGAGTTGGTATTGCATCTTGGCACGCCCGCCTGTAATTAGATTAGGAGGTCAACCTAGAGTCTTAGGTCCCTATACTCCTATCGGATCAGGCCGACTGCCCCATCCCCCGGATTGTCGCACTTCATTGATCAGGTACGAGGGTTCACACCCCGTCCTGCATCACTATCATTTAGTATATAAAAAAATTCATACTTACATGGATCATATGAAGGATTTCTCAAAGCCGTTCAAGCGTGTAGCCTTCAGTAGTATCCATATAATCTATGGACAATTAGATATCCTCTAGAACACTCACCACCACAAGAGGAAAAGAAGAGAGGGGAGAGTTTTCTACTAGGCTTACATGGGCACTTTTATTATAGTTGTTCTCTACTATTTACAGACTTTGGAATTATAAAATTTTCACAAAAACCCTAGTGATTATGTCTATATCTTTTGACGTTGATTGACCTTATGTGCGTGACCCTCTAGGTCCATATATCTTTCTAGTTAATAACTCCATCGACCCAATAACATTTATTGGTCCTCTTTATTAATTAATTGTGTCAACATATATATATATATATATATATATATATTAATTCATTAAATATTGATTTTAACCCAATCGATAGATTGAGTCGCCAGCTCGTTAAGTGCCAAACTACATCACGTGCTTTTGGAGATATGAAGTATATGAGAACTCCCTCATGAAACCTTGGCGTCATCAATTACCATGTACATGTAATCCTTCATTCGTGCGAGACTCATGAATGAATTATGACATGTGAACTATCAAACCCTAATCGATTACTCAATTTAGTACTGATGCGAGTAAGAAATTACCAAGAACAACTTCCTCTGATATTTCCACCACCTTGGCTAAAGATTTAACCACATCTCATTTCTTGAGTTGATCTCCTCTAATAGCGAGGGTGGACGATCCCCTCTTGACTACTCAATCACCTTCGAGGACTTCATATGGTATCTAATCTATGATAGTTTAGAGATCCCGTGGCTAAGGATTCATACCTCATAGTCAAAACATTATCATCCATCCATAAGATGTCTTCAATGTCTCAAGTCAAAGGACCACATACACGATCGTGATATGAATAAACTTGATTGACAATTTGGTATAATACTATCCAAGGATTCATAAGGACTCAATTCAGTAAACTCTTTCTCCAAAGACCACCCACTATCTATCCTTGTTGTCTCTATATCGATGGTCATCAAATTAGCCATACTCATCAGAGGTTGGACCAGACATAATTATGAGGGTTCTAATTTTCAGCTCTCTCTCCCCTTCTTTCCCATTCTTTCTCTCTCCCGCCTCTCTCTTCCCTATTTCTTGCTCATCCTCTCAAGTCTCTCTCTCCTTCTCTCCACCTCAATTCCCACTCTCTATAGATCTTGCTATTTCCTCCTCTCCAATCATTTATAGCTCTATTTTAATTTTTTTAAAAATTTTGGCTACCTTATGTCAGTCAGTCATCCTGACTTGCCCTATTCATGTATGTTGGGTCAACTTGAGGTCAGGTAGAAAAAATGACCTGGAAATTCATAGATCGAATGCCGACCCCCCAAGGACAATGATGTTCTTGATATTGGGTGTTCAATTGGATTCAACACCCATTGTCTTGCTATCAGTTTTCCTTCAGCCAAGTTCACTGTGAGCTACCTCCTTAGTGTTGTTGATTTCATGGCTTTCATGTAGATTGAAGAGAGATGCAACATCTATTGCATGGATATTTATAAACTCTTTTCTCTATAAACAACATTATTCATAAAGAAACTGCATTATGTTCTTGTCTCCTCAAAATTATTTATTCATTAATTCTTGTATTGATCAACACCAGGTTTAGATTTATCTTTCTACTTTCTCTCTGCTACCAATTTTAAAGAGAATCAAAGAGTGTTGAGGAGTAATCCAATTTCTTGGATCCATGCCAATGCATAAGAGACTGGCTTGTCATCCAGTTCGTTTGATTTGGTCTCAATTGTCTTTATGGTATCTATTTTTAGAAACTTTTTTTAATATTTTTTCTAAAATTTTAGTTCCATGAAGGTCGTGCTCAAAGCCACCACCAACACAGTGAAGGAGGATTTTCGTCTTCTCAGGCCTGGTGGAACCTTAGCCATCTGTGACAACTCGATGATATGTCTTTCTCTCCATCCTTCTCCCTCTTTTCAAAAGCCCTATTTTCTTTCTCATCAAACTTCCCTCTTAGTCCATCAAAAGTTCTCTCTTATTCTCCTTCCTCTGGCCTATCTGTTTTCTCTCTCTAGCTTAAGTCAAAAGTCTATTCTATTTCATGGGTTCTATATCCAAAACATATTCTTTCCTCTTAAACATAGTCAAAATTTTCACTCTCCAACCCCCCTCCTCTAACCCATTTATTTTCATCTTCAGCCAAAGTCAAAAGTTCTCCAAGCATTGTCACCCAGTTTTGTTCATGTGGATGAAGTCAACAGAGCCATTCCTTGAAGAGTACTACAAGTTGAATCTTGAGGGCATCATGAGAGATACTATATTTTGTCAACGTCACCAAAATGATGTGACGAGATGAAACCGTGAGGTCGTCGATTTCACACGGTCTCGTGTCAAAAATAATTCCGAACTCACCAATTTGATGAAAATGTATTGAATTGAAGGGTATAATGGTAAATAAGGGTCAAATCCACAGGAAAATAAGAAATTGATCACATCGGACGATGAATTGATGATAGAAATTGGGGAAAATAGTAAATTATCAAAGATAACTTCAAATCGATTCCACAGAATCAAGAATCATTGAATTTGGACTTGATTTCGTGGAGAAATTGAAGATTGAAGTGGAGAGAAAATTTCGGACAAAGAAATCACGATTTTGATGAAAATGAACCAAAATTAAACCTTAAATCCTAATCTAAATCAAAATCAAACTTAAATAAACTAAATCTTAGCAAAAACCGCTTCCACTAACCACGATTAGCGATCTGATTAGCTCTATTAAACTAATTAATCGATGAAAACACCGAAGAACGCCTTCGCGAGTTCAAGCTGCAATTTCTACCGATCTACACGATGAAATCTTGATTTCAAGGGCTCCGGAGGTGCGGAATTGAAGGTAGAACACACTTAGATCAAGAGAAACGAGAGGGGAGGTGTCTAGACAGATCAATTAGATTGATTTCCAACTCGAATGGTTTGAACATCAGAAGAACACATCATTTTATAGGGTTTTTGGGCGTAACCGTCCGATCGAAACGATCGACGGTTACGATGGAACGGTCCATCGTGGACAGTTTCAAACATGTCGTAGCCGTTCGATCTCGACGAACGGTCTGGATGATCCGCACGATGGCAGTTATAAAAACGCATCGATTTGTCGCCGTTGGATCACGATCCGACGATCACGATGCTCCCCGCCAGATTTAATGGTGACCGTTATAACGCATGCATTTAAGCCACGTGCGTTGATCAGATCTGGTGGACCATGCGTCCACGCGATCGATGCGTGATGTTCCTCGCTCCGCTCAATCCAACGCATCGTGAGTGGCCACGTCACCGGCATACAAATAACTCCGTGGAACTTAGTCCCACACGGAGAGAATTAAAAACGATTATCGGGTTTAAATAGTGCGACGATTCTAAAGGTTGAATACCCTTCCGATATACGGAAGGCTGAACTTTATATACTATAACTATATAAAATATATATGTAAATATTCGCACACGTCACCTTGCCGCGTAGGCGCCGCGTGGGCTCGCGTGGCGCTGCCACGTGGCTCGGAGTGCCACGTCGCATCCACGTGGACCCGCGCGAAATAATAAACCCTTTTTGCATTTTTTTATATTTAATTTTAACATTTAAAAAGCGCAAATTTAATTCAGAAAAATACAGAAAAATCCTTAAAAATTAGAAAATTCATAACTTTTAAAATATAACTCCAAATTAATCCAAATTTCTTTCATTTGATCCGAAAGTTAATTATCTATCATTCTAGAAGATAAAAGTTGATAAATAATGAGAGTTTTAAATTTAATTTCAAAAACACATTTATTTTTAAGCATTTTAAACTTAAATAAATGTTTATAAATCATTTTCTCTCATTATTTTCACTTTAAAAATATTTATAATCTCTAGTAAAGATGGGTTATTAATTATTTATCTCTTAAATCATCATATTTAACCCTAATTTAAGGTATTTTGAGATTATAATTAATTTTTTATAAAATGATAGAAAAATACACATAAGTATGATAACATGCATGTAAATGAAACCATTTATACCTTAATATGCATCAAAAATCATGTTTTATTATGTTAATGTAGCGTGTTATCATGATGACCGACCCTCGTGTCAGAATAGTCACTGCCATAGTTCCACACACGTCATGACCTATTTAAGTCAACTTTGTCAAATAAGCTAGCCATAAAAGTCAATGTCATTGACCAAATTGATCTAGATACTATCCAAATCCCATCCAATGTTTTATTGCAACAAAATTTTGACCCATTGGAATTAGTTTTGTTGAGTTGAGGCTGAAGTAGTCAAACCATTTGACCCCGCAGGTCATGTTGAGGCTGAAATAATCAAACCATTTGACCCCACAGGTCATGCTGAGGCTGAAATAATCAAACCATTTGACCCCGCAGGTCAAGAAAATGATTAGAGTCCTACCCTTTTTTTAGTCGTGTGAGCTGATTTTAATACTCTAGTTGGCAAATAGAGTAAACGGATATGACCAGTTTGGTCATAGTCATGATCTAGGTTTATCAATTAGAGTTTTGGGAATATAATCATATCTCCACTGCAATTAAAAATTTATCCATAGTTGAAAATGGCGGTTAATTTAAAACTAATCTAAAGAATAAACAAAAAATATTAAAGAAAGTTAAGAGGAATAATGTTGACGACCCATGAATAGAACTTAATATTTGGGAATAATGAAAGGATTTGTAATCCTAAAATAGAGCATAGATGAAAGAAATTTAACATGAGAGAAATTAAAACTATAAAAATAGATTCCATTATTTTTTTCAAAAACATGAGAAATTGACATCAATTATGATTCATCATAGTCTCCCACATGGACTCAAAGGCTTCCTCATTGATAGTATCAAGCTCATCGTCACTGTCAACTACATTCTTATTTTCAGATCTTGCTTGTTGTAACGAACACTTTAGTGTCATTTAAGCAACTTCCTCATGTAAGTGATGATTCCTCATCCTTAGTAGAAGAACCTCTCTGTCAGGGAACTAGTTGCACATACCAAGAGAAAGTCTTTGGTGAGGGTGTCAATCTTTGGATACGCTCGATAGCTAGCAACTTTCCACCATGTCAACGCATCTTCTTCCGTGGTAGCTTGATGTAGGTATGCATAAAACTCATTAATGTAAGAGGTTGGATGTGTGGCGGTAGGTCTTGTCATCCAACCAACTCTAGAGAGAATCTTGTTACCATTGCCCTTCAAAATATCTGAGGAAGTTAAATCTGACACAATTTTTCAATGCTATGTAGGATAGCTTGATTACCCTCGTCTTGAACCTCTTGTAATGCTTGGCAGATGTTGGCCTTCAATTTCAGTTGTGGATCTAGCACTGTGGCGATGGAAAACACATTGCTGCCTTGCAAACTTCCCTCATAATTTTCCAACTTATTAGTCATAGCCATACAAGCGTAAATTATCAAATTATGCTGCATATAATCAAGGATGATGCCTTGATGGAAGAACCGAGCCTTCTTGAAGACACTCTTCATGCTCCTTCATTGTCTCAAGGGCTGCTCAAACAAGAAGAAGAGAGGTAGATGCAGTAACCTTCTTTGATTGGCATGGGAGTGGCATGACATCCCGAAAATGGCTCTAGAATAGTAGTGAAGTTAGACACTATTTGTCACTGTTCATTTGAGATCAAATAGTGCTTATTTGTTCTGCTTGTCAAAATGAACATGGCCATCTTTCGAGTATTGTTTTCTTCTCACGCGCTTCGTTGAGCATATCATTTGTGGAGTTCCAACGGGTTGAGATGTTTGAGTTTGGCATATTGGTTGAAGATATCCCTAAGTCATGAAAAAATTGCTCGTATTTCTCCACACGGGCTAGGCATGAACATATTACCTTCACGATCTTCCTCACACGAGTGACAACATCTCCCAAAGAATTTGAACTTGATATGCACAATGTGGAAGTGTCTTCCTCAACAGTGGCCTTTAACTCTTTTTGGCCATCTTGAACTGCTAGGTTAAGGACGTGCGCTAAGCATGGCATGTGACGTTTACGATCAAACAATGGGTTGATGTTACACATTGTCTTCATGAGTTGATCAATTGTTGCCGCATTATTAATTGCATAGTACGTTGTAATCGTACATACCTGCATCCCAATCAAACCAAGTTAGATATATCCCACAATAGTTAATAATTGAAGACAACTACCATAAAAAATGAAAAATTTTACCGTCTTCTCTAAAGAAAAGTCTTTCAATACCATTCTCAAGACTTTAGTCAAGTACTCACTATAATGGTCACCCTTGAGCTTTTCAAGGGCCAATACATGCTCTCGTAGCATCCATTCATCATCAATCCAATGAACGGTGATGCCTAATAAGGAAATATGGTTATCTGTCATCCAACCATCAATAGTTAATGACATTCATTGCACGCTTGAAAGCATTTCCTTTACCTTTGTCTTCTCCTTCACGAATGTTTCTTGGATATGAGCTCAGACAAGTTTTCCCGTCCGTATCCTCAAATCCATCTGGGCACAATAACATAAGAGATTCCGATAGTCTAAGTCTTCAACAATAAGGCATGGTTGATCTTTCTTATAGATAAAAATCCCAATCATTTTCTTTGTCTTTCTGAATGGTATGCATCTGTAATATTGTTTCATTTATGAAAAAGGTGACATAAAGTCAACAATTGATCTTTGTTTTGTGTACAAAAACTTTCCCTTTAGATGATCATGAAGGGTGACATGAAATATTTCTAGATGCCTCCAAAAGTTAGTAGTACTGCTAGGGGTATTCTTCTTAATAATTGTGATGTTATGGGAATTCTTCTCCTTGCAAACTTTGTACATGTACTTGTTTGCGTCAACATTGACAAAGTACTTCCAAACATTCTATGCTCTTTGATTAATGCTGGTTTTTTGTGTTTGATTTTCAATTTAATTGGTGGCCTCATCATTCATTTCTCTAGAATTTTTCAGACTATTGTTATTTTTTGAGATCTCGACTTCTAAATAAGTTGTGATCTATAAAAGAAGAAATTAAAATAGTATTAATGAAAGTAGATATTAAAAGGCAAATTAATGAGCATTAGAAGATCTTAAATCATATTTTTAAAATGGTAAGATTACAAGAGATATGGGGAATACAAATCGTTAAAAGATTTCTACAAATGGTAAATCAAAATAGTGATAGATAAAAGAAATTAAAATAGTGATAAATGATTTATTTAAATCCACATGAATTCTTTGTAGATCTCTCCTAGATAAAAGAAATCTATTAATGAAAATGGATAGCATTGATATATATCATGACTATTCAGTCTACAATTAAGATCATTTGAAGCTCGTGAGTAGAAGAGATGGAGTGAAAGAAAAAAGGGACATAGAATACAATGGATAAAGCTTTAGAGATGAAGATGGAGCATTGGAGATGGAGAGACAAGCATACGAAGGCATTAAAGAGTGATAAAAAAAATCTCAAATCATTTTCAGAGCTTGAATTGAAAATTTTGGGGGAGAGATAGATGTTCTAGCACTGCACAGCGAGACGGCAATGCAAGACGAAGCAGAAGAGGTGATGCAAGATGAAGTAGAGGGTGGCAAGGTGTCGATTCTAGATGAAGAAAGGGCTGTGAAGAAGCGGCGATGCAATACGAAGCAGCATTCAACATTCAGGTATGAAACAACTGGGGAGGGGAGCGATATAGAGAGTGAGAGAGAGAGAGAGAGAGGTTCAATCTTTTTAAGGTTGATCATGGTGATCTCGTCAATCGATCGAAGATCAATTAAAAATGGAACTTTACTAAAGTCGATCGATCGAAGATCGATTAAAAATAGAACTTCATTCAAGTCGACGATCGATCTATCTAAGAGTGACGATCAGGTCAACGACGCGATAAAAAATGACCAACCCTAAATAGAGGTGTCTCGATGCAATCGCCGATCAGATCGAGGAAGTGATCAACACCCCTCAATCAGACCTCGATTTGACCAATTGACTGAAGGATGGGATTGAACAACATAAAATCGATCTAGATCCCCCTCAATCGGATCGGCTCACTGTTCCGGAGGCCAATGGTGGGTTGTAATTTGTGGGGTACAACGAGAGGAAGAGGTAGCATATCTCTTTCTCTCTCTCTCTCTCTCTCTCTCTCGACTCCCGCAGGATAGTCCTGCTGGATGGCTTCGGTCTTCTACCCTCTGAATGGAACTAGTCAACGTGTAAATTCTAGGTTGTTTACTAAGTTTTTCCATTTTGCTTCACTCCCAAGAAATGAGATCTCCTTCTCCTATAAAATCCCGCCGTAATCGCTCTCGGACAATCAGTTGTAATCTCTCGCGGTCAATCAGTGAATTAGACAGATAGAGAATGGAAAATCTCGGCGACGATGTACTCTCTCTGGCGTCTCTCCTGTCCAGCGGGGACAGGGATTTCCTTGTCCGGAAGAACGGCGACAAGGTAAATTCTCCGATCTGGTCTCTCTCGGGCGTAAATTGTTCCTCATAAGGATCCGATCGAGGTTGCAGGTGCCGATCGCCGATTTGGATGGGAAGATCGTCGCGATCTACTTCTCGGCACACTGGTGTCCTCCTTGCCAGCGATTTACTCCTGTCCTGGCAGACGCCTACGGCGAGCTCCCCCGCAAAACATTCGAAATTGTTTTTATCTCCTCTGATCGAGACGAAGACTCCTTTAACAAGTATTTTGCTGAGATGCCGTGGCTTGCTCTTCCGTTCTCTGATGCATCCGCCCGGAGGAGCATAAAAGATAAATTCAACGTTCGGGGCATTCCTCATCTGGTTGTTCTTGAAGGGAGCACCGGTAAAGTGCTGACGACGGATGCGGTTTCGATCGTGAGAGAGTACGGGACGGCCGGGTTTCCATTTTCTAAGGAGCGCCTGGCGCAGCTGAAAGAGGAGGAAGAGGACGCGAAGAGGAATCAGACGTTGAAGAGTCTTCTTAGTTCTGGATCGCGGGATTTTCTCGTTAGGAGCAACGGAGAGCAGGTACTTTTCTTTTCTTTTTAGTTCTACCGTGGAGTTGGGAATTTGTCGATGAAGGAATGAAATTCGTCGTTGGAAAATTGAAATTTATTGTTGGAGTTTTGGGATTCATTCTTGGAAAGCTGAAACTCATCCTTGGTCATTAGAAATTCATCCCTGAAAACTGGAAATTCTTCCTCGGAAACCTGAAGTTCATCTTTGGAAAATAGAAATTCAATGCGGGAAAAATTAGATTTATCATTGGAAATTTGACATTCATCCATGGAAATCTGATATTCATCGCTGGAAATTTCAATTCATCATTCGAAATATGAATTTCGTCCTTGGGAATTTGAAAGTCAGCCTGGGAAGCATGAAATTCTTCCTTGGAAATACTTTGAAATCCATCCTTGGAAACTTGAAGTTCATGCTTTAAAAACTTAAATTCACCCTGAGAAATTTATTTTCAGGTGCCAATCTCGGAGATCGAAGGGAAGATCGTGGGCCTATGCTTCTCCGTCCGATCCTTCCCCCCTTCTGTGGAATTCGAGTCCACGTTAAAGGACATGTACAATGAATTAAAGGACCAGGGGAAACCTTTCGAGGTTATCACTCTCCCTCTTGACGACGAAAATTCTTTTGGGGATATCCCTTGGCTGGCAGTGCCATTCAAAGACAAGGTCATCGAGAAGCTCACTCGGTACTTTGAGCTGAACACTCTACCGACGCTCGTCCTCATAGGCGTCGACGGGAAGACTCTGAATTCTAACGCAGCTGAGCTCGTGGAGGAACACGGCACGGATGCCTACCCTTTCTCGCGGGCGAAACTGGAACAACTGGCAGAGATCGAGAGGGAACGCGATGTATCCCAGACCCTTGAATCCCTTCTGGTTTCCGGCGATCTTGACTACGTCATCGGAAAAGACGAATCCAAGGTAAAACCACCATAACCTATGTCAAGAAACCTCGGAATTGAGCATCCCTTTTGGCAGGTACCCATTTCCGAGCTCGTGGGGAAGAACATCCTCATCTACTTTTCCGCCCACTGGTGCCCCCCATGCCGCGGCTTCACGCCTAAGCTGGTCCAAGTGTACAACGAAATCAAGGCGAAAGACAGCGCCTTTGAGCTGGTCTTCGTCTCTAGCGACCATGATAAGAGCTCCTTCGAGAAGTACTACTCGAGCATGCCCTGGCTGGCTCTTCCTTTTGGCGACCCAAGAAAGCAGATCCTCGATAGAAGGTTTAAGGTTGCTGGGATCCCATCTCTCGTTGCAATTGGTCCTTCCGGCCGCACTGTCACCACGGAGGCTCGAGACATGATTGAGGATCGGGGCGCCGCCGCGTACCCCTTCACTGATGCTCGCATTATCCGCAGCGAAGAAGAAGAAGAAGAAGAAGAAGAAGAAGAAGAAGACGAAGAAGAAGAAGGAGCAGAGGAGCAAAAAGAAGAGGAAGAAGAAAAGGCTGCAGCTCCTGAAGGGTATGTGTGCGAGGGGGATGTCTGCCGGAAGGCGTAATGCTTGCGACAGCCATAGCCGGGCCACTCCCCAAGTTCTTCTGTTAATGCGTCTTTGATGCGCTTCCACGTGTATCTTGTTCTCATCGTAATTTTATCCGGACATAATGTGAGGTATTTAAAATAAGGAGCTGTCTCGGACTTGGGAATTTTGGATATGGAGTCTGCTCGAGGAGCAGGGCTACTATTTGTCGGTGGGACAGGTTGTCGTGACAATATTTGCATTTATTATTTAAACTATTTTTTTCCCTTTTTTTCTCTTTTTTTTTCATTTTTTCTGCAGTGGAGATGAGATCATTTCCATTCGCCATCTTTCTCTTGGTGACTTCATTCTTCGGCTGAGAAGAGCCCCCCCTATATTCGTTGTCATTAGTTTTTCTACAAGCGTACTAGCAAGAGTATCTTCTCGCAGTTGAACTCTTGAGAGTTTTGGAAATCATTTGTGCATCAACTATTTTTTCCTCTTGGGTTCTCTAGATACCCTGATGCCTTGGGTCCATTAATACTTCGGATAGAATGGGTGCTCTCTATGCTCAAACTGCACTTCCCTAGCAGGTTACCTATCCCCGAACTACTCCAGCCTTAGCACGCTTAACTTTGGAGTTCTTATTCACCTTGGTACTACATCAATGTTAGTCGAAGGGTTTTTCATAAACCCTTATGTACATTTAATTGTTTAAAAATCATTCATTGTTTGCCATGTTTGCATTCCACCAATGTATAGACATTAACATTATAATTGGAGTTCAAAGACATATGATCGACTGGGTAGCAATCCAGCACTATCTATTTCACGCTTGGGCAACTTAGTGTGGTCCATTCACATGGAACTATTATCTTCATTTTTGTATTTTTTTATTTCTCACATCAAGACTTATTCAAAACACGATGTGACCTATGTGTTCGCTAATAGAAGAAATATCATCTTGAACAAAAATGAGCACATTTATCCTAGTTAGAGGGAATTGGAGCTCTAGACCCTCATACTTCTCTCAAGAGCTCCCAATTATGTTTGCACTTCCTCTAAGCTAATATTCATTCCTTGACACCCTAATATCCTTGATTGAATTGAAAACAAGTGATTAAAATTTAATCTACTGTACTTTATTTGGAAACTAAGCCCAATGGACTTTATTAAATTCAAGTGGTGACTATATAATACCGTTCTGAATTTTTATTTTTTTTGTGCAAGAAAATAACTATTTAGAGCTTGAGTTGTCGAAGAAAGAGATAAGGCAAATGTGACCTAGAATGAAAATAAACAAAGTTTATTTGATATATTCTAAGGGATATGAAAAAAAATTAAAGCATGCCACATGGAAAATGGAGAGTATAATATTGTCAAACCATGGGAAAATATCAATTGAAGTCCTAAAATTAAGGATCCTAAACAATCAGGACTGCCCTAAAAAACTAGGATTTATCCTAATAAAGAGGATCAAATATCTTGTTTTTTTAATTTTGGCTTTCTATGTTCTAAGTTGAGCATGTATGTGTACATGCTCATGCTTGAGGGGGAGTGTGAGAGTCTATTAGGGCCCAACACATACACATCTCTAACTTCTATCTTTTGTGCACCCTATGCAGAGCCTCCTTGTGTAACCCTCGTCATAACTCAATGCATTGTCTCTTCCTTTCCTCTCATCTATATACGTAAATATAATCAAGATTATGTCGTACTCATATTCTCCAAAATAAGTGATTTACAAGCAATCGCATGAGGCACTCTGCCTTCTCTATCGTTTTTGCAAGTCTTTGTATTTGGTTGTCATTGTGGGGAGTATGAGTCAAAGCAATTATAAGAGTATTCATCGAGGAGTTCTTAAGGAGTCTTCTGAGAGATAGCTCACTGATTACAAGATACTTGTAATTTAAGCTCATGCGTGCTTCCTCTTTTAAAATCATTTTTGCTTCTAGTTAATGTTTTTTTATAAAAAAAACAATTTATTACACCATTTGAAAATACAGATAATTAAATTATTCCACCATTTATATATTTACTTTTGTCATCTCCACTAACCATCTACAGAAGTCGAGATAGATCTCAGAGGTCAGGGAGAATATGCCGCGCATCGCTGCCTCTCATATCGTCCAAATGCTCGATCTCAAGCCTCATCCAGAAGGTGGGTTCTACTCGGAGACTTTCCGCGACGATTCCATTGTTCTCTCCAGGTCTCAGCTGCCTCCTCGATGTACGTATGCTCCGAACTTGTTCGAATATCTCAGGGAATGGATTCTCATCAGAGATTTCGTTTTTACGAAGTTGGCTGGTCAGATTTTTTTTTTCTTAAGAGATTTCCTGAAGTGGGTCATCCGATTCTTGCGGGAAATTCTAGATGAATGACAATAACTCAGGCTTTTCTACGCGATTCCGTGAAAAAAATTTTCAATTTTTTTTTCTGTGCAGACATGGTTGACCGTCCAATCAGCACATCGATATACTTCCTGGTGCCGTCGGGGAATGCTTCGCACCTCCACCGCATTCCTTGCGCCGAGACCTGGCACTTCTACTCCGGAGAACCCCTCACTGTATTAGGCTAATAAATCAATAATTATGTTAAATTTTGTCATCTCTGAAATGATACGCTTGCTCTCGTGTTCCTTCAGGTCTTCGAGCTTGGGGTGAATGGGGAAGCCAAGCTCACTGTTCTTGGGACCGACTTGGCGTCTGGTCAGGTTCCTCAGTATACGGTGCCGCCGAACACTTGGTTTGGATCCTTCCCCACCATGGACGTCTTATCAGAGGAAGTGGGCTCGTTTCTAATGGCCCCGAAGAGAGACCCGGAGAGCCATTACTCTCTGGTGGGCTGCACATGTGCCCCCGGTTTCCAATTTGAAGACTTTGAGATGGCCTCTTACTCTGAGATCATTTCCTTAGCACCTCAGGCTGAACCCTTCATCCGCTACCTTACACCGAAGGAAAAATGATGCGACAAAAACATTATATCAATTGAGAAGATGACGGATTCGGTGGGGGTGTTATTTGGGGTTTAGGGTTTTGGAATTTCTAATTTCTAATTTCTAATTTGAAGAGGATGTCTACATAGTTTCGTGGGAAGTGAGAGAACAAGAGCGAGGGGGGAAAGGCAAGAGAAGAGCGATGGAGGACACAGGGAAGAAAGAGGAGAGTGATGCAGAGAGAGAGAGAAAAAAACTCTGAAGGTAAACAGGGAGTATTGACCTTTGTTCACTTTGACTAGAGACGCTTGAGATAGTTGACATTGACTTTGGGCTAGGAGTCTAGGTTCTCCACCACAGCCCATGGATAGTAGACTAAATAGGAATACTGATCATAGGTTAATCTCCTATTTTCTTTTTATCACTAGATATCAATTAGGCATATGAAGATGTCACAGATATTCCTCATGATAACCCACGTTGAAGGGCGGAGACAGCAAGTATCTAGGTTCAGTCTTTGAAGAGATACTCTAATTTATTTGAATGTTATCTTTGACAAAGACAATGTTATAAAGATGACATGATGGAGAGGCAACAGGGGAAGGTCCCCCAAATAGCAAAATGGACAAGATCAAATTAGAGATACGATCGAATAGAATTGCAAGGAAAATAGCTCTGTAGTTGAAGGTATGGGAGATGGGACTCATGGATAGATGGTCACCATGGGAAGCAAATGACGTAAAGGGCACAACTGATTGTCACAATGAGGACTGGTTGATAGGCAAAGATAGGCATAACGAAGGAGCAAATGGAGGTTGTACCTATCATATGGACAGATGCCCCCAAATTCGTAACCAAGATGACTTAGAGCAAGAAAGGTGTGCGTACTTCATGTGCAGGAAAATTTGTTCAAAGACTGCGGTTTCTTCCATGCTTTGTTCTCTAATGGAGTGACAGCCATTTGGATCATTTGAGGAGCATAGGGCATAGGTGTAAGAGATTTAGTTGAGGGAGATGAACTTGTAGCAGCTTGTACTCATTTGGGTTTATTGAATTCCTTTCAGCACTATTCACATGATGCTTGGTATAATGGCAATGGTGGAAGACTGTCTTAGCTTTAGTTTGCTTCTATCCCCCATAGTTGAGAGATGTTGTTGGATGTTTGGAACCTCATCCTCGATCACAAAGACATGTACTTGATGCTACCATGGCATGGGGTTCTTGTAAGATGGATGGAGCTGAAGATGCAAAAATGTTCATAGAAACTGTAGTGCTAATCAAAAGAATTGAAAAATAATATTAGGAATTGGTCACCAAAAAGCACATGAACACAAATTTGAGAAGCAATGGCTAGTGGAAGGCCACTAAGATAAACCTCTACCATGAGGTTTTGGTGATAGTGTTCCAACTCGTGCTGATCAGTTATTGGCGTTTAGTACATAAAGTCAACTCAAGGTTCAAGAAAAGTCTACTCATTCAAGGGTTAAAACCAAAGTCAAAGTCAACCAAATTCAAAGATCAATGGTTAATGCCAAACCTAGTAAAGGAAAGTTGAATTTATTCATATATTCATATAGTTATTTGGCATTTGCATTTATGATCACCTCCCTTCATAAATATTTATTTGCATTCATTAATATAGAGTGACGAGCAAAGCTCACAGACTCCAACCCATGCATGGGAGGAGTTTTATATTAGGAAATATAGGGAAAAGGTCAGGTGTTAGAAGTTCATGACCACAATTTCGCATATGCTCTAAGGCATATTTTTTAGACTCACATAATTGTGCTAGACACCAAACACATAAATAGATTGACATCTGAATCTATTTGAAAAACTTTAAATGTTTTCAACTATATTCTCCATCCAATTTCTCTCTCCTTTCTTCTCCTCTTCTCTCATCTCTCTACTCCTATTATTCCCACTATCTCTCTCTCTTCTCTCTCCTCATTTTATTCTTGTTTTTATCTCTCTTCTATCTCCTATTTTATTCTTGATTTTTCTCTCTTCTATCTCCTACTTTTATTCCCTATTTTTCTCTACTCTCCTTTTCCTCTTTTCTCTCACTCTCACTCATTTCTCGTTGCCTCTAACTATCACTCTCTTTCAAGGTTCCCCTTCCTGCTCACTTTCTCTCCTCTATTTCCCCTTTTCCATGCACATTCTCTTTGATGACATGTCATTGATGCATTCATTTTCATCATTATAAATTCTTGTTGATATAATGCACGTTATCATGTTTCTAATGATATTTTTGCATTCATCATTTCATTCCACTCATATACTCAACTTGCACCTATTTAGTGCTAATTAGGTTTAAAAAATTGGAGTTTTGAGTTTTGAGCTGAATTTTACGACTAGATTTATCTTTTAACTCTCTATACATCTATATTGATGTAACACGACTCTGCCGGGATCGATCGGTTCGTGTTACAACACAAGGTCTGAAGGGACTGAGGACCTAATGCAGCGATGAGATGCAAAAATTGATAATGATTTTGAAAATAATGCGAAGTATTCGGCTGCAGCGGACGTAGGCAGTCGACCCTTGGAAGCAATCCGAGCGTTCCACAAACGGTCAGACTCCCAATGATCCGTTAAATTGACTATCGACACGGACAGTGCGGGATTCCACGACAGGAGTGAGTCATATCCTTACGACAGAACGCAACCTGCTCGGTACAAGATCAACCCCTCCCCAATACCCAGGCCAATGTGGATCCTATGTGCGCTAATCCCCGGCGGTGGAGCACGCGAAAGTAAGTATTGAAAGAAATAATGATACTCTAAAGGGGGCAAGTGTTCGACTCATGGGACCGGGAGTCCGGATGGCCACGGTGCGATGTGAGTCCTTGAGGGGTGGCACGACCAGTCCGATGAAGCGGGGGTTGTAATTTGTTCCCTGCGTCGAGTAAGCGGTAGTGGCTGCGTGAGTGTGGCAGCGGGTGCGAGGGGCGTGCAGATCACAGTCAGGGGGCGCGCAGGCGCGTGCAGCGCAGGGCGGCACTGACTTCTGGGCGGCACCGACTTTAGAGCAGAGCAGCTGGCGACGATATGGCAAGCAGGGTGGCACCGACTTTAGAGCAGAGCAGCTGGCGACGATATGGCAAGCAGGGTGGCACCGACTTTAGCACCGTTGGGGGATGATCGTCAGGGATGTGGGGCTCTGGTCCAGGCAATCAACGACGGCGGCTGGGCGTCCTGGTGGTGACGGCGAGAGACCAGCGAATCCTTCTCCCAGGATTCGGCAGAGCAGCAACGACGGCGATGGCAGAGGTGCGAATCTGTTGTGTACAGAGGAGTGGAAGCGGCGACGGTGCGGCAGCGGCCAAGCGACAGTGGCAAACCCTCCTCCTGCAAGGGAAAAAACCTTCCCTTCTTCTAGAGGAACATTCTTCTCCAAGAAACTTCTTGACTGCAAAAAAAGTACATTCTGTCTTCTCTTCGGGTCTCTTCCCCTTTTTGTAGGAAAAAAAGGGGGTAGGTCTGTCCTTAAGTCCAAACACAGTGGGAGGGCCCACAAATGTGGGGGTCCTCCCCAAACAAACAAAACACACGCAGAAAATAAAGTGGGGGGGGGGGGGTGGAAAAGACTCGCCGTCAAGCCGGATATTGAAATCCGGGTCCTTCACGTCGCTTCACGGGCGACAACAAGTGGGTCACGTGCTTCGGCTTGCGGATGGTCCTCCATCACATATCCTTGGATCAAAGAATTAAGCTAGGAAAAAATAATTTTAATGATTGGACTCATTCACCCCTCTTTACACTTAAACCCTAGGAACCTACCTATACAAGCCTTCATTTTCTCTCTCCTTACATTTTTTTGGCTCTCTTAGCATCAGGCTACTAGAAGAAAAGGGGGAAGAGGTCAAGGCCCAAGGAGGAGTATTTTTTTATGCTCAATCTTGTAGTGGAGAAGGGAGCAAGCAAAGATCGTGATCGGAGCAGATTGAGCATCACCCGGCCTAAGATTGAGCACACCAACAGGGTTTGTGCAAAGATCTAGGTTTGATTTTGGCTTATGAAAATCTCCATATACAGTAGACATGTGTTTTATTTTTCTTTTTATTTTTCTTTTATTGTAGTAGCTTTGACATTATCTCCACGTGACTCTTTCTCTCACCCCTGCCGTGCATTTATCCATTGCTACCGCCATCCATTCTTCTTATCTTTCCATCATATTATATACATGCCATCTCTATTAATCTAATTTCTATCTGAATCCTAAGCGACAACTCAAAATTATCTCTCATACTCACCTTCACATGCTTCATTCCAACTCACACATCTTCCTCCACCCTCATCTTTCTTTTGAACACATAACATCATTATTTTAGCTCCCAGTGGATTCGACAATTGCTGACACTATACTAAGGACTTATATTTTATTGCATGAAATCGATGCACAACAACGATGAAAAACACACGTGATTGAGTTCATCACTCTCCTTCTCTCTCCTCTCTCTACTTTGCCTCTCATTATCTCTCTTATCTTCTTTTCTTAATATCTACCTATTCCCCATGCTCTATCATTTTCCTTTATTTTCCCTTCCTATTTTCTCCCTATTTCCTATTCAATATATATCCTTTCCATTCCCTCTTTCTCAGCTATTCATTTATCCTCTTACCTTCATAAAAAAATTATTTATTTATTTTAAAACATTTTGGCCGATCAACGGAGGATCTGAGCATGCAACATGCGATGGTCTAGGCTCTTGCTTTCGGACCCCAAACCTAATGAAAGAGATACATGTTGAGCAGACTTGGGTGACAAGTGTGCATTTTTGTGAGTCAAATCATAAGTTAAGTGAAGTTTATTTGGTTGTATTCATGTCCAATTGGTATATTTTATTGTAGGATTAAAAAAATGCAAGAGAGACTCTAGGAGAACTTTATTTTCTCATGACTCCTAATGGGAGTCTTATATACCTTGTTTAGCACAGGATATCTAGTGTTAGAGACCTAAGAAAATTGAGTGACTAAATCCATCATTTCCATAAATATCTTATTACATTTGAGCTATGACAATTTGAAGTCTTTTGATGAGAGACTTGTAAGTCAATAAGAAAAATAGAATAGTCCATCAGTAAGATATCTTTAGTGTTTCAAATCTGAGTTCCACTTATACAATTTATGGCATGAATTATCCTTGTTGAAAATTAAGTACAATACTATACTAAGATTCATGTTGATATTTTTAATGAATTCTTTGTCCAAAGAGCTCCCAATGCCCTTCTTTAGTGTCACCATATAAATGACCATATGATCAATCATCCGCATCATATGAGTAGGAGAAGTTAATGTTATTCTCTTCAAATATCCGATGTCCTTTTGACTATCCTATTGATGTGATCATTTAGACTTTTTTTTTGGTAAACAAGTAATGACTGAATGTGATATCATCATAACTTAACATTACAGATACTATTGGACTTCATTACAAACATTAGATTTAAAAATAATGAATATGAATTTTGTTAAAAATTTTTATTGAAATGTACATAGGGTGATTGACTTCAAAGCAGCTTATACCTCATAGTCAAATCTATGGTTAAATTCACATGAAAATTTTGTGAGGCCAAAATAAGCACCTTGATCAAAGAAATAGTTTCTATTATAATAGAGGCTCTAGTGTGGCAATGTGACAAAATCATCTATGGTAAAAGTGTTAGAGTTAGTTGTTGGTTTTGATATAGGTATTGATCTTGAAATGATGTCTCAACATGATCAATTAAATTGCTTATTTTCATGCACTCATTTAATCTATTATCTTATCTAACTCCAAACTATTGATTTTGCAACCCTATTAAAGTGTTCAAGGTACTCATGCATTGTCTTGTATTTTGCAGGCTTAAGTAAGACTCAAATTCATGTTGCAGGTTTTATATCAATACCTCATACTTCATGTTTCATGTCGCAGTCATCTAGAATCTTTGTTACACTAATTAACCCTTAGGATACTGATGGAGAATTATTTCAAAACATAAACACAAGGGTTCCAAGTGAACCTATTCTCCTCCTTACTCATGAGTTTGAGAAATTATCCATTTATTAAATGGATGAAGAAGACCTCTCTAAATAATTGAAAGAGAGTGTAGACTCTAAGGGAATTATATTCCCTCCTCCAATTTTTACACTGATCTAAAGATTGACTTGGTCAAAAAGAAGTTAGCCTTATCCTTAGATAATTAGAATCCTTTGAATGGACCAAGTCAACCACCATCTTACCTTGAAATAGGGTCCTTATTTTCCAAGCCTTCTCCACCATATCATAGGTACCTTATATCATTTTAAATAAAGATCTCAAAAGAAAAATCAGTAGGAAACCTCTTTGAATTACATCCCTTATTTCTTTGAAGACCACCTATAGTTAGAATTGTTAGAAGAGATCTAATTATTAACTACTTATGGAAGAATATATCTTCTTGCTCTAATTCAAGACAAATCTTATTTGCATGAATAACCCAAGCATGTATAAGAATTGAACAAACATGAAGCTCAATTCCATGATGGAAAGTATGCTAAGAGAAAGCTATTACCGAAGAGGACTATCTCCCACCTAAACAAAGCCTTCACGAGTGATGAAGAAGAAGGAATTCAGTCTACAAGCTTCATAAATAGTGAACTCACGAGTTACTTAAGGAGGCTGCCACGTGACTTGAACCCCATAACAGAAGGAATAGTGGGCTATCGCCAAAGATAACTGATGCAGGACACGGTGGTGAAAACCCTCGCGCCTGATCAATGAACCTGAGGATGACTAATGATAGCCTATCAAACCTAACCTACGGGTAGGCGAGTCCTACACCCTAAATACGATCTCTAGCCTAATCATAAGTACAGGCAGGCGTGCCGATCAGCGGAGTCGACTCCGGGTGACCCGGGGAAACTCGCGATGATGGGTAGGGTGAGATCCTCTCGATCCACGTCCAGAGGCGTGGAAGTCGCTCGTCGTGGAGTACCCGGGAGGCTGCAGCCCACGCTCGGTGTCGGACCTGACGTACGCGTCAGAAGTCTCGAACTTATAGTCGTACTATCCAATCTACGTCATCCGACAACGGTGGAGACGAGTAAAAGGAAACGCTTCGAAAAGTAATTAACTTTGAAAGAGGGTTGAAGCTAACCTGTGGGGGCGCGAGCCCGGTCGGTCGTGATGAGGGAGATCGTTCGTACGTGGCACGGACGGTCAGCAACGGTAGACCTCGTCGGCGACCTCGCGTTCGGGGTGGGGTCCTCCTTACGTTGGTGATAACGGTCGTGAGGTGAGAGGTACAGCAGGGCGCGCTAACGCGTGGGCGGGGCGATCGAGAAGGGTCAAGAATGCACACTCGAACGGGCCTGGCGTTATAGACACGTGGACTGGGCAGGGCGTTGACTGACAGGGGGTTTGACCCAGTCCACGAAAGGACCTCATGACGTGTCGTTTTTGTGCGTCGTTAAAACACAAATACGATGGTCAAACAAAATTTATAAAACCGAACTCACAAAGACAAGATAGAATAATCAAGTACTGGGTAAGTATCGGGTCGATCCACAGAGAGCAGGGTTGACTTTAATCGCAGAGTTGACTTGGTCAAACTTAGGTTTAAAAGGAGTTTTAAATAAGAGAATATAAGATTTAAGATATGGAAATGATATAAATAAGGTAAATAAGAAGTTTTAAGATTTGAAATCTCGGATTTGACAGAGAAAAGTCAAAAGTCAAAGTCAAAGCGTTGACTTTGACCAGCAGTAGGTGTTCTGCAAAATCAGAGAATCAAACAGAGTCAGAAGATTACGAAAAGTAGATATTTGGAAACTAGAGAGAAAATGGAATTTATTGATATAAGTTTTGTAATTTTTGGATAAGAAATGGATTTATTATCAATTATTGAAAATCAATGATCAGAAAATCCCCGAAATAAACACCTCAGAGGAAATCTTCAAATTGAATGCCCAAATGAAATCCAAATCTTGCAATTTATATGTCAATAGAAAGCTAAGAACCAGAGGAATCCAACAAGACCAAAATTATCAAATTCTGATTTGCCAATAAAAAGTAATTGACCCCGAAATTCAACGTTTGACTTTTGATGAAAGATGAACAGTCCGTGGTCAAACGTTAAATTGAAGGGGCAAATGAATTCAGAATTTGATGAAATTGCTATCCACGGAAAGCTGATGAAAAAGAGGAATCTAATGAAACCAAAAATCAAGTGATTTGGAATTATAATCAAAGAGATATCCTATTTTTCAAAATCAGCGACTTTTCGGACCTAAAATTGGGGAAAATGAAGAACACTATGATCTAATTTGCGAAAATTAAAGATCTAAGCCTAATAAAAATACAAATTACCTCTTGATAATCGATCGAACCTCACTACTAACCCGATTGCCGCAAGAATGGGGCCTCAATTCTCGTGGATTGAAGCGAATTTGCTCGGATTCTTCCTCGTGGACGTTCGGAATTCAAGGGGAAAATTCGATGAAATCAAGAGATGAAATCGTGATTATCATGCTTCAATGGCTGCGTCTCTACACTCTTGGAAGCAGAGGATCACGAGAACTTAAGACCTTCCTCGAAACTCGCTTAATTTCTTCACGAGTCGATCAAAAGTTCAAGAAGATATTTTTTTGTAGTTGGTTTCATTAATAGATTGATAAAAGAGGAAAGAAATGTCCTAAGATTAACACATAAACCCTAAGTGTCGGTCAATCCGTCTAATCGTGACGCAGTCATCATTATTCTACAGGAGCTTGAATTACCGCCCAAGCTTGGCGTTTATCACGGTAGAATAATGAGCTGAATAAGCAACTAGAACTCGCATAGTATCAACCTTGCCCCCTATCCTCAGTCCTCACGGGGCTAAGACCCTAGCCCTAGCCTTGAGCGGGGATCTCAGTGACAAGGCCCTCTAACTTTCTCGAGATCGATTCAACCGATGGTGATTAATTCTAAATACGATAAGAAGATAAAACCTGATCCACCGGTGCTCCCTTGGCCTTTCAACACGAAACACTCTTGCCATGGAACAAGCGATCACAAAAGAGGATACGAAGAAGCAAGTCGGGTATCTAGATGCACTCGGTTCGTCACGCCGCACAATCCTAGATACCAGGCGAACACACAAGAACATAAGAAGAACAAACGATAATTAAACATACCTAGATAGTTGATCCCTAGTAGCCTTGATCCGAATGGCCAACCTCCAAAAGGAGGCCAACTAGAAGATAAATTTTTACATTGGAGATGAGGCCTATTTATAGATAAGTTTGTGCGAAATTGGTGGATCGTGGCCCACGACGCGGATTTTTACTCCGTGTGATTTCAGCCGTCGGATCGCGCGAAATTGGTGGCTCGTGACGCGGATTTCACTCCGTGTAATTTCAGCCGTCGGATCGCGCGAAATTGGTGGCTCGTGACGCGGATTTCACTCCGTGTAATTTCAGCCGCCGGATCGCGCGTAATCGGTGGGATCGTGGCCCATGACGCGGATTCCACTCCGTGCGATTTCAGCCGTCCAATTGCGCGATTTAATCCCCGACCGTCCGATTGCACGATTTAATCCCGACCGTCCGATTGCACGATTTAATCCCGACCGTTCGATTGCGCGATTTAATCCCGACCGTTCGATTGCGCGATTTAATCCCGACCGTCCGATTGCACGATTTAATCCTCGAAAAAAATCAAAATAAAATCCAGAAAAATACAATAAAATTAAGAAATTCATAAATTCATTTGTGTAACTCCTTTTTTTAACTCAAATTTTTCTCCATTGGATCACAAATTTCTTCCTTTTTAACATCATGTCATTTAAAATATATTTTCAAAGAAGAAATTAAGATGAATTAGAATTTACTTAAATCATTTCTCACTAAACATTCTAAATCATAAATCCATCTTGAAATTATTCTTCCAAACATTTACTAAAGTCAAAAATCATTCAATACAAGAGATTAACTTCTATTAATTTAAACTTAACAAAAGATTAATCATCTATTAAGCATGAAATTATCCCTAATTTATGCATAAATATCAACTTTAGTGAAATGACATGCCAATGGAGAAAATTCCCAAAAAGTATGATAACATGCACCATATTCACATAAAATAAGCATGAATATGAGTTAATTAGGATAAGAATTCAAGTTATAAATGCATGTTATCACCTCACCAGAAGGCTAAGGGTAGACTCGGGCGCGAGCCTGGCTGGGGGCGTTCATGGCCAAAGGGGGGGTTGACCGATTGCGGAAGAGAAAGGGAGAGACAGTTCGGAACTACCGGCGCCGGAGGGGACGAATTCCCATCCACCCGGCGGAGAGTCCAATCCCACTCTCGGCGGAGCAGTCACACGCGTACAATGATGGGTTGGGTTGGCGCAGTCTGGGTTGACCGGTGAGTCCAGGCGGGGTGATGGAACGGACTGGAGGGCGGAGGCGAGCGCAAGTGCGATGGCGTCGCGTGTGCAGGTGGGGGGGGGATTGAGGGATTGTGCGGGTTGCGAAATGTTCGGGACAGGCAGAATTTGGTGGAGATTGTTCCGCCAATTTGGTGGAAATTTGGCGGCAGGCGGGAGATGGGAAGTTCGGCAAGTGCAAGAGAGGGTGCGGTTGATCGCGAGGACGAGTTTCGGGGAGTTGGGAAGTCGGGTTGTGAATTCGGAGGGGTGAAGTGGGCGTCAGTCTGGAAGTTGGCCGGGGAGGGGAACTCGGCAGAAGACGGAATTTGTCGGGTGAAGAGGCGAGGCCGATTTCTCACTCGGCAGTGTCGCGCGGCGATTTCGAGTTCAGCGGGAGTTGACTTCCGCGGATGGGTTGAAGGCCTGCGGAATGGAAATTGGTGAAGCGCAGGTCGCGGATTGGATTCCGCGGTGAGCTTGAGTCCCGCGGAGGGAAGGTAAAGTTCAGAGGTTGGAGAGGCGCGAGGTAAGTGGTGACGTTCGTGGTAGGGTAATGGAGCGTCGGTGAGGAGTTTCGGCAGGAACTTCGGAACGGGAACTGGGAGGATTTGCAGGGATTGATGGAGGCGAGTGCGGGAGTTTCTGCAGGAATTTTCGGAACAGGAACTGGAAGAATTTGCAGGGATTGGTTGGACGGGATGACGGGGGAAATGGCGGGTGATGGTGTCGTGATTTGGGGCAGAGGAGACGACGTGTCCGGTGGAGTTTCGGACGGTGGACGTTCGTGGGTTGAAGGATAAATCGCGATTGTGACTGGGGAAAGGGAGATGACGACGATGGTGTTCGGGAGGGCGTCGTGATCGGAAGAAGATTGAAGAAATGTCGGATCTTAGGGGAATCAGAATATTGGACAAGGCGACGGCGCTGGATCTGTCGGTGGGATGGGAATCTTGAGGGACGCGGATGGAGGGGAAGGTGGGGAAGTCGGGGAGTCGGGCGGTTAGAATGTGGGAGGAGAGGGGGGGAAATTCGGGAGTTCGGCGTGTTGTGCAGGGTTGGTGAGGGAATTCGGTGGATGGTCGGCGGTGGACGGAGGTGGGTGACGGGAGGGGATGAGGATGGGTCGCTGAACGGAAAACGGGAAGTTGGTGGAAGGAGAAGGCGTTGACGCGGGAGGAGGGAATTTTGGTGGTGGAGGGGATAGGCAGTGGCCCCGCGACAGGAATTTGCAGGGAGATGGTCGGGAATGGGACGCGATCGCGGGGTGAGAAAGGGCAGGGGCAGTTCGTGGAGATGACGGGATTGGAGATGGTGAGGAATCTCGAAATGGCGAACGAGGAGGAAATCTCATTCGGCAGGGGAGGATGAACGGAATGGGGAAAATCGGGGTTCGTGGAGGAGCTGGAGACGAAGATGGAGATGGAGGTGGAGGAGATGGAGATGATGGCGGTGCGGCGGTCCGGAGGCGGCGGCAGCGGCGGCGGCGGCGGCGGCGGCGACGGCGGCGACGCGGCGATGGCGGCGGCTGGGAGGATGGCGGCATTGCGATGACAGCGGAGAAGAACCGTGGCTGGGGCAAGGAGTGGCGGCGGTCGTCGCGGCGGCGGCGGCGGCGGCACGGTGGCGTGCGGCGGCGGCGGCGGTTGGACTCCTTCCCCAGCCTTCCTTGAGCAGCCACTTGAGAGGGAGATCACTCCTTTCTTTCTTCAAATGACGGCTAGGGTTTGTGGGGGGGTCCATTCCCCTCTTATAGAGCCCATAATGGGCCGAGAGGGGAAAGGGCCCACTTGAGGCCCACAACCCAAAACCCAAAATACTCATAGAAAACAAAGGTTCACAAAAGAAAGGGCTTCACGAATGGGATCCCGAAAAGGGAAGAACCCACCCGAAAGCCTAAAAGGAAGAGGGAAATAAGCGAGGACCCGCTTAAACACGTGCGGGTCAAAAAGTTCATAATAAAGAAATAAAGAAATAAAGATAAGCGGATAGATCCGCGCGCGCAAAAGGGCTCCTTCGGCGCCGTGGTATCGTGTCTTGGTGGCGACGGGGGTCGTACGCCACCAATAACAACCTCGAGCACTAAAAGTACCTCCCATTGAAAGAAAGTACTCAACTAAGAATGAAGATGGAGATCCGGCTTACTAGCTACTGAAAATTCTTTAAGCAAAGACCCCCACAGTTTCTATAGAGGTAAAGGCTTGACTGTTGACCACCCACACAGAAGAAACTTAAATCACTATCAAGGAGCTTCAATCATCCTCGGTCGATTGATATCGAACAAAGTCTACAAGGACCTGTAAAATATCACCGCTTGATCTCTGGCTTCTCCATGCCTCACTAAACGAAATGTCGGAGTCCAAAGGGTTAAGCTAACATACTATCTACGCCAACTACCGTCGGTTCGAATGACATCTAGAGAAGACTAAAAGCAAACAAAATGAGAACTCGTGTTGTCCGGACTAAAGGTTCAGAAACATCATCCGCTTGGTCAGTCAGAAGAAGTAAATCGCGATGAAATATATCAGCCATACCTTATTCTTCACGCAATATCAGTATCGGTTTTCTCTACTGTCTATTTCATACCTTTTCAGCATCATACCGATAAGAAGTACACAATGCACTTACATTCCATTCATCGTCCCTCAAGATGACAACATTCAGTGGAGATAGCTCCAAATCAGCGATCAGTTCTTCGAACCCTCCTGTCAAAGCACACCATCAAGCTCACAATGTCCTTTAAATTGCTTCCGTCATCCTCACATCCTCAGTCGGCATTTCTCTCAATCATACAGTTTTTTCATTTTTCTACCTTTGTTGTAAGTTTTGGTATAAATCTCTTTCTCACATAGATTTCTGTTCCGTTCAGTGGCCGATTTTTTGGATTCTACTATCTCTACAGTTTTTTCTTTAGAAAAATCATTTGTTGTTAATCTCATGTTTTTTTCAGACTTCGATCTTCATCGAGATACAATTGAAACGAGCTGTTCTAACTTCACACTTATTTACACTCTATTGAATCTATAAAAATCTTGCCTTGTTCGTCTGTATTTTGAATCTTTGAAGCACATTAGTCTCCCTCTTTCCCTTCAACATATATATGTAGATATATATATAGTCGTCCTTCATAAGCATTTGAAGTATTATTGTCTTTACTCAGTCCTTTTATTTATTAGCTTATTAATCTAATTGCATTAAATCTCACTATGAAGTTGGTGAGATTTTAATCTGATTATATAACTTGATAGGTTCAAGTAAGTATTTATTGTCTTTACTCAGTCCTTTTATTTATTTATTTATTAATCTAATTGTAATAAATCTCACTGTGAAGTTGGTGAGATTTTAGTCTGATTATATAACTTGACAGGTTCAAGTAAGTATTTATTGTCTTTACTCAATCCTTTTATTTATTTTCTTATTAATGTAATTTTAATAAATCTCACTGTGAAGTTGGCTGTGATTTAATCTGATTCTATAAGTTGACAGGTTCAAGTAAGTATTTATTGTCTTTACTCAGTCCTTTTATTTATTAGCTTATTAATCTAATTGCATTAAATCTCACGATGAAGTTGGCTGTTATTTAATTTGAATATATAAGGTGATATATTCAAGTAAGTATTACTTTTCTTTGCTCAGTCTATTAATTTAACTGCTTTAATTCCTACTGTGTGAGTTACTGTTATTTAATCTGAGTTCAGTATTTGCCACATCTCAATCATTAATATTATTCTTCTGTTTGTTGAGTAATTTAATTGATTTATTCTGGGTTGTGAAGATCCGAGAAGAAAGTCAACCTGAAAAGTCAAAGTCATCCTGAAAAGCTTGAGTCAAACTAAAATCAAATATAGAAGTCAAAGTCAACCCTATCCTAGCTAACATACTACTTCAAGGATTACCTAATGGGGTTAGGTGACAACCATTTAGTAGAATAAGATTTATCCTCGTTGCTCATTTGATTGCATTATCTCACCATAATTTGTTTAAGTTAGAATCGTCTACTTATATTTTGTTAATCTGAATTATACTCACATACACTTGGAAGAGTCAGGAAAGTCTCATTAGTTGAGACAAGAAGGAGAGGAGTTTCGGAAGCAAGAAGACCAAGAGGTACAGAAGGGATCAATCTTTCTTTGCTTGAGGTCAGCGGCACAATCGGAGGAGTCGTGACGCTAGTTGTAGGGACGTGTGATCTCAAGAGGAGGTCGACCTGGGGAGAAGGGAGTGTTTGGCAGCAAAGGAGGTCAAGGCCAAGAGGGAAGTACCGTGGGACAAGGTTAAGGTGAGAGTTGGAATTGACATTGGGGGCAAATCCTTAATTTGTATAAGCAGTGTCCTTCATGATGGGATCTGAGGTCAATAACTTTCCAAAATTTTGATCAAAACATCGAATGCAGCGGAAAACATTGAATCAGATATTCAAAATACCAAGCCACCAAGAACAGATGATCCTATCATCTAGTATGAATGAGAAAACATACTTGCATGCTTTCCTTGAAGGAGTTCTTGAAGCTATTTAAGTGTCTAGCCTCAAGCGGTATCCACACGGTCTCCAGATGGTTGGATCTCCTCTTCAAAGCTCTTCACCAAGAGAGAAAGAGAAGAAAGGAGAGAATTCTCACAAGGCTTGCATGGGAACCTTGAGTTGTGGTCATTCTCCCCCTATTTATAGACATTTGGTATGAGGTTTTTTCATAAAAACCCTCATAATTATGTCTATATCCACCAACATCCATAGACCTTATGTGTGTGACCCTCTAGGTCCATATATCTCACTGGTTAATAACTCTATAGACCGAATAACACCTTATTGGTCAATCTTAATTAATTATTCACATCCACATATAGATTAATTAATCAAGGATTGATTTAACCTAATCGATAGGTTGAGTTACCAGCCCGTTGGGTGCCATGCTACACCACGTACACTAGGATATATGGAGTATGTAAGAACTCACTTATGGAACCTTCCCGTCATCGATTACCATGTATGTATAATCCTTCATCCACATTAGACTCATGAATGACTTAGGGTATGGTCAACTGTCAAACCCTAATCGGTCACTCAAGTTAGTACCGATGCGTGTAGAAATCATCGGGAACTCCTTCTCCGATATTTCTACTACCTTGGCCAAGGATTTCATTGCATCTCATTCCTTTGAGTCAATCTCCTCAAATACTGAGGGTGGATGATCCCATCTTGATCACACAATCATCTTCGTGGACTTCATGTCGTATCTAATATGTGACGTTTTAGATATCCCGTGGCTAGGGATTCGTAAGTCATAATCAAAACACAATCATCCATCCACAAGATGTCTTTGGTGTCTCAAGTCAAAGGACCACATACACAACCATGACATGAATCAACCTGATTGACAGTTAGGTATAATACCATTCAGGGATTCATACGGATCAATTCAGTGAACTCTTTCTCCAAAGAGCACCCGCTATGTATCCTTGGTATCTCAACACCGATGGCCACAGGATCAGTCATACTCATCATATGAGTCAAATCAGATAGTGTTATTCTTTTTTGATAATTCGATGTCCTTCTCGAATATCTCATGAATAATAATATTTAGAACATATGTTTAAAGACTAGTGATCACTATATTATGATCTCATCATAATTCACTAAGTCATTGCATATGCTCATGGACTTCATTGCAAACATCACACAAGAATGACAATGAATAAATTTCATTTCAATGAACATAAACAAGATACATGAAAGTGTGATTGGCTTATAGGCCACATATTATCCATCACTTTACCCTCTATGGTTGAGAGGATTAGGTTTTCTTCGGTAATATTGGAGGCTCCGAGGTAATAGTACTCGGGATTGGAGTAAGGGACATTAGGTCCCCCAACCAGTATAAATTACTTGAGCACTGTGAGGTAAAGCGAAGAGTGATATATCACGAATCATCTAAAAAGATTAGAAGAAGATAAATAGAGTTACAACTAATTAATTCACCCCTCCTGTAGTTAGTTTCACCACCATATCAAGACTTTCAAAAAGGAATTTCCCACCTTGAATAGTGTAATTTTCAACATAAAAGTACCAAAATGACACAATTCTACTTTTGAAGTCCAAAAAATTAACACCAAGATCTTATGATTATTTTGCATTCTATAAGATATATGAATCCCAAATAAGAGGATGCCTTCTACACAACTTATTGATGAAGAGGCAAGTTTCAGCTTTTGGGAAAAGATACTCTTTCACAATATATACTACTACTCCCTTGTTGTTTCCTTTCTGTGCAGATAACAAATGAGACCAATGATAAAATGCTATTTATAGTTGTAATTACATGATTATTAGTACACTTCAAGTCATGATACATACTATTCTTATGCATTTTATCATACTTAGAGTGCATATGCCTCATTCTATGAAATTTAAACCAAAAATCTCAAAAGATATAATTTTAAACGTTAATTATGTAGAAATCAAGAGTTGAATTTTAAATAGATTATCTGAATTTATATTTAAGTTTTAAATGCAAATAAAGAGAGAAAAATATTTTCATATACACTATAATTATTTACTTTTATTTAATAAGTAACTTGAGTATATTTTGGAGATAAAAATTTATTCTCACATTTTTTTCTTAAAAAAAATTGCATAGAATGATAGATTATTTAATTTTAGGTCAAAAAAACTTTGGATGAAAAATTTGTATTTTGAAATATATTGATTTTATAATTTTTAGATTTTTTTTGAATTTTTTTGAATTTATTTTAATTTAATTTAATTAGCAATACGTAAC
>CM044104.1:1909349-2082347 GCA_024174645.1 Lemna minuta | reverse complement strand
GAAGCATGGGAAGATAGTGACTACATGAGGCAGTAAATTCCTGAAAAGGATAAATCTTCATGGACACATTAGTAGGTTAGTGGAAAATAATCAAGGGAGACATAATGTATTAATGAGTAAAATTAATAACATACAAGAAACAAGACGACAATTTAATTCCTCCACTTGTGACAATTCAAGATGGAATGCTTACATCAAAACTCGTGCTCTAACGGTTGATATAATGCATGTTATCATGTTTCTAATTGTCCGATAGTGGTATTGGGCTCTCTGCCCATTTATCTTCTCCTCTCATCTTCTCCTATATAAGGACCTATGTACTCTCATTTCCACATACGATTCTATGGTTTCTTCATCTCATCGTCAACATGGTATCAGAGCCATAATCTCTTCTCGCCGCCGCCGCCATGAGACGCTATAGTCGTCATTCCCGGAGCGCCGCCTCTTCCCACTCCGACGCAATATTCTCTCCTTTCTAGTCTACCGCCATCACCATTAGCGGGCCTTCTCGTCGTCAAAACCACGGGCGTCGTTGATAACATGCATTTATAACTTGAATTCTTATCCTAATTAACTCATATTCATGCTTATTTAATGTGAATTTGATGCATGTTATCATACTTTTTAGGAATTTTCTCCATTGGCATGTCATTTCACTAAAGTTGATATTTATGCATAAATTAGGGATAATTTTATGCTTAATAGATGATTAATCTTTTGTTAAGTTTAAATTAATAGAAGTTAATCTCTTGTATTGAATGATTTTTGACTTTAGTAAATGTTTGGAAGGATAATTTCAAGATGAATTTATGATTTAGAATGTTCAGTGAGAAATGATTTAAGTAAATTCTAATTCATCTTGATTTCTTCTCTGAAAATATATTTTAAATGACATGATGTTAAAAAGGAAGAAATTTGTGATCCAATGGAGAAAATTTGAGTTAAAAAGGAGTTATACAAATGAATTTATGAATTTCTTAATTTTATAGTATTTTCTATATTTTATTTTGATTTTTCAGGATTAAATCGTGCAATCGAACGGTCAGGATTAAATCGCGCAGTCGGACGGTCGGGATTAAATCGTGCAATCGGACGGTCATGATCAAATCGCTCAATCGGACGGTCGGGATTAAATCGCGCAATTGGATGGCCGAAATCACACAGAGTGGAATCCGCGTCATGGGCCACGATCCCACCGATTACGCGCGAGCTGACGGCTGAAATTACACGGAGTGAAATCTTCATCACGAGCCACCAATTTCGCGCGATCCGACGGCTGAAATTACACGGAGTGAAATCCGCGTCACGAGCCACCAATTTCGCACGATCCGACGGCTGAAATCACACGGAGTAAAATCCGCGTCGTGGGCCACGATCCACCAATTTCACACAAACTTATCTATAAATAGGCCTCATCTCCAATGTAAAATTCATCTTCTAGTTGGTCTCCTTTTGGAGTTTGGCCATTGGGATCAAGGCTGCTAGGGATCAACTATCTTGGTATGTTTAGTTATTGTTTGTTCTTCTTATGTTCTTGTGTGTTCGCCTGGTATCTAGGATTGTGCGGCGTGACGAGCCGAGTGCATCTAAATACCCGACTTGCTTCTTCGTATCCTCTTTTGTGATCGCTTGTTCCATGGCAAGAGTGTTTCGTGTCGAAAGGCCAAGGGAGCACCGGCGGATCAGGTTTTATCTTCTTATCGTATTTAGAGTTAATCATCATCGGTTGAATCGATCTCGAGAAAGTTAGAGGGCCTTGTCACTGAGATCCCCGCTCAAGGCTAGGGCTAGGGTCTTAGCCCCGTGAGGATTGAGGATAGGGGGCAAGGTTGATACTATGCGAGTTCTAGTTGCTTATTCAGCTCATTATTCTACCATGATAAACGCCAAGCTTGGGCGGTAATTCAAGCTCCTGTAAAATAATGATGACTGCGTCACGATTAGACGGATTGACCGACACTTAGGGTTTATGTGTTAATCTTAGGACATTTCTTTTCCTCTTTATCAATTTATTAATCAAACCAACTACAAAAAAAATATCTTCTCTTGTTCTTGAACTTTTGATCGACTCGTGAAGAAATTAAGCGAGTTTCAAGGAAGGTCTTAAGTTCTCGTGATCCTCTGCTTCCAAGAGTGTAGAGACGCAGCCATTGAAGCATGACAATCACGATTTCATCTCTTGATTTTATCGAATTTTCCCCTTGAATTCCGAACGTCCACGAGGAAGAATCCGAGCAAATTCGCTTCAATCCACGAGAATTGAGGCCCCATTCTTGCGGCAATTGGGTTAGTAGTGAGGTTCGATCAATTATCAAGAGGGAATTTGTATTTTTATTAGGTTTAGATCTTTAATTTTGCAAATTAGTTCATAGTGTTCTTCATTTTCCCCAAATTTAGGTCCGAAAAGTCGCTGATTTTGAAAATAGGATATCTCTTTGATTATAATTCCAAATCACTTTATTTTGGTTTCATTCGATTCCTCTTTTCATCAGCTTTCCGTGGATAGCAAATTCATCAAATTTTGACTTCATTTGACTCTCCAATTTAACGTTTGACCAAGGACTGTTCATCTTTCATCAGAAGTCAAATGTTGACTTTCGGGGTCAATTACTTTTTATTTAAAAATCAGAATTTGATAATTTCAGTCTTGTTGGATTTCTCTGGTTCTTAGCTTTCCATTTACATATAAATTGCAAGATTTGGATTTCATTTGGTCATTCAATTTGAAGATTTCCTCTGAGGTGTTAATTTCGGGGATTTTCTGATCATTGATTTTCAATAATTCATAATAAATCCATTTCTTATCCAAAAATTACGAAATATATATAAATAAATTCAATTTTCTCTCTAGTTTCCAAATATATAATTTTCGTAATCATCTGACCCTGTTTGATTCTCTGATTTTACAGTACACCTACTGTTGGTCAAAGTTAATGCTTTGACTTTGACTTTTGACTTTTCTCTGTCAAATCCGAGATTTCAATTCTTAAAACATCTTATTTACCTTATTTATATCATTTCCATATCTTACATCTTATTTTCTCTTATTTAAAACCCTTTTAAACCTAAGTTTGACCAAGTCAACTCTACGATTAAAGTCAACCCTGCTCTCTGTGGATCGATCCGATACTTACCCAATACTTGATTATTATATCTTGTCTTTGTGAGTTCGGTTTTATAAATTTTGTTTGACCATCGTCTTTGTGTTCTAACGACGCACGAAAACGACACGTCAGTTGTCCGTCGCTTTGCTCCATCCGACGCTTCGCGACATGCGCCGCTGCACGACATCCTCCGCTCCGCTCCACGCCCGATTCGCTCTACAGCTTGTTGTTGCTCCGCTCCGTCCGCCGCTTCGCGGCTGCACGCCGTTACACGTCATCTATCGCTTCGCTTCAGACGACGCACTTATTCATGCCTACATATTCTATCCCATCCTATTACAAGGTCTGCATCAATAATTTATGGCTTCTCCACACTCTTTGGCTTCGAGTTCTGATACTTCGTTACCATACATCCCGGCACCTCAAGTTGAAACTCATGTAATTCTCTCGCCTGTAGTGCTTCCCAGTGATGCAGGACGCGGTTTTGGAAACCCTCATGACTGATCAATGGAGCTGAGGATGACTAAGGATAGCCGGTCAAACCTAACCTACGGGTAGGCGAGTCCTACACCCTAAATATAATATCTTGCCTAGACCTAAGTGCAGGCAAGCGTGCAGATCAGCGAAGTCGACTCCAGGCAACCCAGGGAAACTCGCGATGATGGGTAGGGTGAGGTCCTCTCGATCCACGTCTAGAGGCGTGGAGTGGCTCGTCGTGGAGTAGCTGAAGCTGCAGCTCACGCTCAGTGCTGGGCCTGACGTACGCGTGAGAGTTCTCGAACCTATATACGTACTACCCTACCTAGGTTCGAGACGGCGGTGGAGACGAGTAAAGGAAACTCTTCAAAAAGTAATTGAACTTTAAAATGAGGGGGTGAAGCTAACCTGCCGGGCGCAAGCCCGGTCGGTCGTGACAAGGGAGATCGTTTGCGCGCTGCTTGGACGGGCGGTCGGCAGGAGGGTGACCAAGTCGGCGATATCATGGGCGCGGGAAGGCCTTGGCGCGAGAGGAAGTGGGAAGCGATCGTAAGCCAATGTCGTCGGCGAGACATGGAGTGCGACGCCGGTGCGGTATGGCAGGCGATGCGAACAGGGCACTGTAGGATCGAGAGCAGAAGCGCAGAAGGGCAGCGGGTCGCAGGTACAGGCGCGTGCACGAGTGTTTGGTGCAGGCTAGGTCGAGTTTGGCGTAGAAGGCAATGGACTGGACATGGCATTGACTGACAGGGGGAGGGATTTGACCTAGTCCACGCGGAGGTCTCACTAGTTCACTAAGAAATGGACTCGGGTGCGAGTCGGGCTGGTGGGCGTTCGCGGCCGAGAGGATGGTAGGATCGATGGTGGAAGGGAATGGAGATAGGATCGATGGCGTTCGCGGCGCAATGGAAGGTGGGTGGTTGACGAGGGAGAGAACTCGACAGAGGGAGTGGGGCGAATTCGGTTGAAGGTTGGGGACGTTCTTGGCCAGTCACCAGGTGACGTCGTCTAGGAATGATTGATTTCGTCTCGTTGGTGAGAAAACCGCAAGGACACCGGGAAATTCCTGCAAAGCGCAGACGGAATAATCGATGTGCCTCTAATCAATTTCGGAGAGAATTTCAGGGAGGAGAAACCGAAAGGTGCGAGCGGTAGGACAGGGTATGGATGAAGTTTGGAGTTGGATTTCGAGAAGGAGTTCGGCGAATCAACTCGACATGAAAGTACAACAGGTGAATTCGGGGCGACGGGGTAGGAAAGGGGAGACGTTCTGACGGGGTGACTGGGGGCGCACGGGGTGCGGCAATTTCACGCGATCCCGACTGGGCGTTGTCGCGGGGAAGAAAATCCGTGGACTGGGGAATAAGAGTGGGTGTCGGGCGTTCACAGGACGAGTCCATGTGGGGAAAATGGGGATGGAGGTGAAGTGGCTTCGACGGAAAATTCGGAATGGGACACGGAAATTTGGCCGAATGCTGGAGAACGAAATTGCAGAATGTCGGGATTGATGGTGTGGTCTCGCGGGATAGCAAGGGGAAAAGAAATTTCGGACAGCTCGGATTTGGTCGGAGACGGAAGGGAGCAGGGCGATAAATTTTGAGAGGGGGGGTGGATCGGCGAGGTGCGCTGGCAAGTTTTGTGAGGGGCGATGTGGGAAGGACGGAATCTTCAGACGAGCATCGTCGCAGGGAAAAGGGGAGAGGAGAAATTTGGGGGTGATTCGGGATTCAGGGAGTGGGGAATTGATCGTGAGGAGTGGGGAGGGATTTCGGGAGAGGAGAGGTTGGGCAACTAAATTTTGCATTTCCGTGGGGAAAATCGGGGAACGGGAAGGAAGAGCAGGGGAGCTCTGGAGGAGGGCGATCGCGAGGAGGTTCGTGGTTACGGAGGAGGAGATGGAGAAATCAAAAATTTGCAGCGGGAAGGATGGATGCGCGGAGCTAGGGATGGAGGTTGAGATCTCCGGGGAAGGGAGATCGGGAAAAGGTTCGTGGTTGCGGAGGAGGGGATGGAGAAATCGAAAATGGCAGTAGGGAGGATGGTTGCGTGGAGCTAGGGATGGAGGTGGAGCAGATGGCAGAGCTGCGGAGGCGGCGGCGGCAGCGGCTTGGGGACAGCAGCGGAGAAGAATCGTGGCTGGGGCAAGGAGTGGCGGCGGTCATCGCGGCGGCGGCACGGAGGCATGCGATGGCGGCGGCGGTTGGACTCCTTCCCCGGCCTTCCTTGAGCAGCCACTTGAGAGGGAGATCACTCCTTTCTTTCTTCAAATGACGGCTAGGGTTTGTGGGGGGGGGGGTCCCTTCCCCTCTTATAGAGCCCATAATGGGCCGAGAGGGGAAAGGGCCTACTTGAGGCCCACAACCCAACACCTAAAAATACTCATAGAAAAATAAAGGTCTACAAAGAGAAATGGCTTCACGAATGGGATCCCGAAAGGGGAAGAACCCACCAGAAAGCCTAAAAGGGAGAGGGAAATAAACAAGGACCCGTGTAAACACGTGCGGGTCAAAAGTTCTTAATAAAGAAATAAAGATAAGCGGATAGATCCGCGCGTGCAAAAGGGCTCCTCCGGCGCCGTGATATCGTGTCTTGGTGGCGACGGGGGTCGTACGCCGCCACCTACTCCACCGACATTTGCACCTCGTCTCTCAATCATGGCACAACTTACTCAGCCTGTCTAAAATTTTATCGGCAATAATTACTCAGCATGGGCTTCTGGCTTTGAGCTCTTTCTTGAGTCTCACAACCTTCATCATCATCTCATTGAGGACCATCTGACACTTCGCAACCCATCTTATGCTTCTTGGTCGCAATCGGACTCAGCCATTATCACTTGGATGCTTCATAGCATCGAGCAGAACATTGTCGAGTCTCTCACGCGCATCAAGCCGGCGCGCTCTCTTTAGAAAACCCTTGAAACAATGTATGCCAATCAGACAAACATAGGCAGTGTGGTAGAGATCTTCGAGACTCTTCTCGCTCTCAAGCAAGGCAATCTCTCTTTTCAGGCCCACTTCGGACTCATGCAGGCCTTAATTCAAGAGGTTGACCTTTATCAGCCTCCCACCATAGATCTCATGACGTTGAAGTGTTACCGTGTAGAGCTCTATACATGCATCTACCTTATTGGGCTTCGTCCCTCTATCGCCTCTTAGCTTAAGGGCTCTCTTCTATCTGGTGACCATGTCCCTGGCATCACAACCATTTTCTCTACTGCTCTTCGAGTCACGACTGGTATGCCTTCGCTCCCTCTCTCTTGTGCTCCAGGCGATACGCCTCCTCCCTCAATGATGGTCATTTTTGCTCCTCGAGCTCGTGACGATGGTGGTTTCCCTCCTTGCTTTGATGGAAATCGTCCTCCTCGTGGGCGTGGATGTAACCTTTTTCCACCATGTCCTCACTACGGCAAGCAAAACCATCCGCCAACAAGTGTTGGAAGCAATTCGGCAAGCCTCCAACTGCCCAAGCAATTTTGACTCCTCTTGCACCGCCCAACATCCCTGCTCCCCAATATCATTTGACCTTGACGCTGGCCGAGTATGACGCCCTTCATCGTTTTGCGAGTACTGATGCCTCCTCTTCTGCCAGCCTTGCGTCGCTTCCGGCTCCACGTCAGGTACATCTGCTCTACTTGCTTCCTCTTCACCATCATGGATTATCAACTCAAGGGCTTCTTCTCATATGACTGGGACTTCATCACTCTTATCGTCATATCACCCTACCCCCTCCCATCCCCTTGTTACCATGGCCGATCCAACCTTGTTCGGTCCAAGGCCGTGGTACTACTTGTGTCACCCCTTCTCTTTCTCTTCACCAAATCATCTATGTTCCTGGCTTCCCTATCGACCTTCTCTCTATTAGTGCTATCACTCGTGCTCTTCCCTGTAAAGTTACCTTCTTTCCCTTTCATTGTATTTTCCAGGATCTGTATACTGGACGGAGGATTGGTTTGGGCCGTGAGAACAGGCGGGGCATCTATGAGCTCGTTGCTAATGAACCCTCATCGGGTCTTCAAGCTCTTTTTGTTACATCTAATGCTACTTCCTCCCTTTTGTGGCATTGCCATTTAGGCAATCCTTGTTTTGACAAACTTAAAAAGACCTTACAATGGTTTTCTCTTACTCAGTTTGTGTGCGAGTCGTGTCAATTGGGCAAACATCATCGATCTTGTTATTCTAGTCGCGATGTCATCCCCTCTTCTGCACCTTTTGATCTTCTTCATTGTGATGTTTGGGGTCCCTCTTGTACTCCCTCCATTTCAGGTCATCGCTATTATATCGTGTTTGTTGATGACTATGCTCATATGAGTTGGGTCTACCTTCTTTGCGATCGCTCTGAGGTTGTCACTACAGTCACTCACTTCATCACGGAAGTCGTCACTCAATACTCCACTATGCCAAAGATTCTTCGTACTGATAATGCTCTCTATATACCTTTTTTGTTGATCCTTGCATTATTCACCAAACCACTTGTCCTCACACCTCACAACAAAATGGCGTCGCAGAGCGAAAACACCGTCAACTCTTTTATATCACTCGCACACTACTCATTGAGATGCATGTCCCATCTTATCTTTGGTCTGACGTCGTCATGACTGCGACCTATCTCCAGAATCGGCTCCCCTCTGCTCCCCTTGGTGGCGCCATTTCCCTTCATCGTCTCTTACCCACATCATCCCTCTTCTCCCTTCCTCCTCGAGTTTTCGGATGTGTTGCTTTTGTCCAAGATCATTTTCTTTCCCTCTATAAACTCGCCCCTCGTGCTCTCAAAGGCGTGTTTGTTGGCTACTCTAGGACACAAAAGGGCTATCGGGTGTACTTTCCTGATACATGTCATTATATGACTTCTACCGATGTTACTGACGTGTCATTTTCGTACGTTGTTAAAACACAAAGACGATGGTCAAACAAAATTTATAAAACCGAACTCACAAAGACAAGATATAATAATCAAGTATTGGGTAAGTATCGGGTCGATCCACAAAGAGCAGGGTTGACTTTAATCGCAAAGTTGACTTGGTCAAACTTAGGTTTAAAAGGACTTTTAAATAAGAGAAAATAAGATGTAATATATGGAAATGATATAAATAAGGTAAATAAGAAGTTTTAAGAATTGAAATCTCGGATTTGACAGAGAAAAGTCAAAAGTCAAAGTCAAAGCATTGACTTTGACCAACAGTAGGTGTTCTGCAAAATCAGAGAATCAAACAGAGTCAGAAGATTATGAAAAATATACTTGGAAACTAGAGAGAAAATGGAATTTATTGATATATATTTCGTAATTTTTTGATAAGAAATGGATTTATTATGAATTATTGAAAATCAATGATCATAAAATCCCCGAAATTAACACCTCAGAGGAAATCTTCAAATTGAATGCCCAAATGAAATCCAAATCTTGCAATTTATATGTCAATGGAAAGCTAAGAACCAGAGAAATCCAATAAGACCAAAATTATCAAATTCTGATTTGTCAATAAAAATTAATTGACCCCGAAAGTCAACGTTTGACTTCTGATGAAAGATGAACAGTCCTTGGTCAAACGTTAAATTGGAGGGCCAAATGAACTCGGAATTTGATGAATTTGCTATCCAAGGAAAGCTGATGAAAATAGGAATCTAATGAAACAAAAATCAAGTGATTTGCAATTATAATCAGAGAGATATCTTATTTTTAAAATCAGTGAAATTTCAGACCGAAATTTGGGGAAAATGAAGAACACTATAAACTAATTTGCAAAATTAAACTTCTAAATCTAATAAAAACTCAAATTACCTCTTGATAATCGATCGAAACTCACTACTAACCCGATTGCCACGAGAATTAAGCTCCAATTTGCGCGAATTGAAGTGAATTTGCTCAGATCCTTTCTCACGGATTTTCGGAATTCAAGGGGAAAATTCGATGAAATCAAGGAGGAATTCGTGATCAATCCCGCTCCAATCCCTTCGGAATTGAGTCTAAACGCAGGGGGATCACGATGAACTAAAGATCTTCCTCGAAATTTGCTTAATTCCTTCACGAATCGATCAAAAGTTGAAGGACAAGAGAGGGGAAATACATGCTTTTAAAGAGGGAATTAGGCCCGAATCGTGGCCATTGGGAAGCGGTCGTGGGCGTCGTTTGAAGGCGTCGTGGGAACGAGTCTTTGGGTGCGGCGTCGTGGCTTCAATTCTACGAAAAATCCGCTTGAATTTGGCTTCAAATCAGCCTCCAAGAAGGCCACGATTTTAGCCACGATCGACCACGATCGCTCCGCGATCGGGTGTCGATCGTGCTCCAGACGCTCCAGGAAATGCCGTCTGAGCTGGTTGAAACGAATCCGCGATGAAAGCTGTAAGATCGCGGCTAGATCGCGGCTCGATCGCACCGCGATCGTGGGGTTCTTCCTCGATTCGTCTGCGCCGTCCGATGGGCCTCAGGTAAATGGACGATCGCGATCTCTAGATCAAGCCGCGATCGCGATGAATAACAGCCGTCAGATGAAGATAAAGGCAACGGTGAGTCTACGTGGCGTCCATCGTGGTTGCATCGCGTGATGAGATCTCAGACGTCCGATTGAGGCGTGATGTCTCCTCGCCACGCCACGTGTCACCCATCTGCTGCTTCACTTAAACCGGAAATTGCGCACGTGTTAGATTGGTGATCGCGTGGACTTGGGTCTACGCGATCTCCACCGTCTTGATAGAATCCGACGCATGTGGCTTGTCCACGTCGCCTGGAAAAGAGAAAACCATGTGGGACGTAGTCCCACACAGACAATAGGGAGTGAATTCCCCTATTAATTGCCTCTATTCCTCTTTATTAGAGATCCTACACGTGACGCCCCACACGGGCGCCCACGTGGCCGTGTGGCCTCCCTGCCACTTGGCCGCACCCTGTGCGCCTCCTGCGCGGGCCACCCGGGCGCTGCCACGTGGCCTCAGTGCCGCGTAGCAACCCGAGGTTGCTCCCGCGCGCCACGTCATCCTGGCCCGCTACGTCAGCCGCGGCCACGTCACCCTGCAAGTAAATCCCCTTTTTTTCGCGATTTTAATTAGGAAAAATTCGTAAAAATCAATTTAAAAATCAAATAAACTTCAAAAAAAGGGCATTAAACTTCAGAAATTCATAATTTAAAATATACAACTCCTTTTTAATTGAAATTTTCTCCATTGGATCCTAAATTCTTTCCTTTTTAATATTATGGCATTTAAAACATATTTAGAAAGAAGAAATCAAGATGACTTATAATTTACTTAAATCATTTCTCATTAAACATTTTAAATCATAAATTCATCCTAAAATCATCCTTCCAAGCATTTACTAAAGTCAAAACTCATTCCATAACAGAGATTAACTTCTATTAATTTAAACAAAAGCTTAATCATCTATCAAACATGAAATTATCCCTAATTTATGCATAAATATCAACTTTAGCGAAATGACATGCCAATGGAGAAAATTCCTAAAAAGTATGATAACATGCATCATATTCACATAAAATAAGCATGCATATGAGTTAATTAAGATAAGAATTCAAGTTATAAATGCATGTTATCAGTTACCTTCCATGAGGACTCTCCTTTCTTCTCTCCTCCCTCGTCTTCTCCAACTCCTACAGCTGCATCTCCTCCGCCTGGCTTCCCTCCCTTGGTGGTCATTGCCAATCCTTGTCCTTCAGTTCCCCCTCCTCCAGTCTTTCTCTCCTCTCCTTCTCCTCCTATTTCCTCGGTTCAGCCTGTCTCATCTGCTCCAGATACCGATCCCCTATCCCCCAACTCCACGGCCACCTCGCCATCCCCAGTCGTCATTCCCCAAGCCCCTCCAAATGATCTTCACCTTCCCATCACCCTTCGCAAGGGTACACGCACTTGTACTCAGTATCCCATTTCTCACTTTGTTTCCTATGATCATCTTTCTCCATATTTTTGTGTCTTTGACCTTTTGGTAGCCTCCGAGTCGATTCCATGATCACATGTTGAGGCAGCACAGGTACGTGAATGGAAAGCAGTGATGGACCATGAAGTAGAGGCCTTAGTTTCTCAAGGGACTTGGACCTTGGTTCCTCGTCCAACAGATGCCAACATCGTCACGTGCAAATAGGTCTTCACCATCAAATATCATGTTGATGGTACCATTGCTCGTCACAAGGCTCATCTGGTTGCTCGTGGATTTATTCAAGCGTATGACATTGACTATACTGAGACATTCTCACTAGTCATTCGTCTCAACTCTGTCCGAGTGCTCCTCTCTCTAGATGTTAATTAAGCTTGGTCTCTCCACCAGTTAGATGTCTCTAATGCCTTTCTTTAAGGTGATCTTGAGGAGCAGGTCTTTATGGAGCAACCTCCTGGATATGTTGCTCAAGGGGAGTCATCTAAGGTGTGTTTTCTGCGACGAGCTATTTACGGACTCAAGCAAAGTCCACGTGCTTGGTTTGCCAAGTTTAGTGGCCTTCTCACCGTCTTTGGCTTCACATCATGTGCGGCCGATCCCACCGTGCTCATTAAGAAGACTAAGGGTGGTCTTGTCATTCTTGCAGTTTATGTTGATGACATTATTTTGACTGGGAGTGATGACACTAGTATTCTTGATTTGAAGACTTATTTATAGCAACACCTCAGCATTTATGACTTGGGGAGTCCTAGATACTTTCTTGGGATCGAGTTTGCTCATTAGGACGGGAAGCTCGCTTTGACCCAGCGGAAGTTTGTCCTTGACATGCTTAAGGAGACATGACTTCTTGGGTGTAAGCCAGAGACCTCACCCATGGAAGCTCGCCCACAGTTTTGGGATACTTTGTCTCCACTCTTTGATGATGCTAACTGCTATCGGAGATTTTTGGGCAAGTTGATATATCTCACCATCACTCGCCTTGACATTGTATATGCAGTTAGTGTCTTGAGTCAGTTCATGCAGGAACCTCGACGAGTTCACTGGGAGGGAGCTATACGGTTCTAGCATACATCAAGCGAGCCCCAGGGAAAAGGCACATTTATCGACGAGACAGTCATCTGCGTACCAAAGCCTACTCTGACGTCGGGTATGCAGGTGAGAAGGGAGATCGTAAATCTACTACATGCTATTGCACTTACATTGGAGGTAACCTCGTCACCTGGCGATCCCGGAAACAGAAGATGGTATCATGCTCCAGTGCAGAGTCCAAGTATTGAGCTACGACTGAGACCGCGCAGGAGATGGTATGGCTTCGATCATTTCTCAAAGATCTCAACATTTTATCTCCTTTTCCAATGCCCATGCATTTGTGATAATCAAACTGCTATCTTCATCGCCGGAAATTCTACCTTTCATGAGCGTACAAAGCACATTGAGATTGACTGTCACTACATACGAGACAAGGTTATGTCCGGAGTCATCTCCACTCCTCATGTGACATCATCGCCTCAACTTGCAGACGTCTTCTCAAAGAGTCTTGCCGGGATCTCCTAAGGCACCACGAGTACCAAGCTGGGCATGTTTGATTTATATGCTCCAGCTTGAGGGGGAGTGTCCGATAGTGGTATTGGGCTCTCGGCCCATTTATCTTCTCCTCTCATCTTCTCCTATATAAGGACCTATGTACTCTCATTTCCACATACAATTCTAGGGTTTCTTCATCTCATCGTCAACACTAATGATATTTTTACATTCATCATTTCGTTCCACTCATATACTCGCACATATTTAGTGCTAATTAGGTTTAAAAAATTAGAGTTTTGAGTTTTGAGCTGAATTTTATGACTAGATTCATCTTTTAACTCTCTATACATCCGTCTCCTTGGATCAAAGAATTAAGCTAGAAAAAAATAATTTTAATGATTGAACTCTTTTACCCCTCTTTACACTTAAACCCTAGGAACCTCCCTATTAAAGCCTTCATTTTCTCTCTCCTTATATTTTTAGCTCTCTCTTAGCATCAGGCTACTAGAAGAAAAGGGGGAAGAGATCAAGGCCCAAGGATGAGTATTGTTTGATGCTCAATCTTGTAGTGGAGAAGGGAGCAAACAAAGATCGTGATCGGAGCAGATTGAGCATCACTTGGCCTAAGATTGAGCACACCAACAGGGTTTGTGCAAAGATCTAGGTTTGATTTTGGCTTATGAAAATCTCCATATACACTAGACATGTGTTTTATTTTTCCTTTTCTTTTTCTTTTATTGTAGTAGCTTTGACATTATCTCCACGTGACTCTCACTCTCACTCTTGCCGTGCATTTATCCATTGCTACCGTCATCCATTCTCCTTATCTTTCCATCATATTATATACATGTCATCTCTATTAATCTAATTATCTCACCTCTTTTCTAATTTCTATTTGAATCCTTAGAGAAAACTCAAAATTATCTCTCATACTCACCTCCACGTGCTTCATTCCAACTCACACATCTTCCTCCACCTTCATCTTTCTCTTGAACACACAACATCATTATTTTAGCTCCCCGTGGATTCGATCATTGCTGACACTATACTGAAGACTTATATTTTATTGCATAAAATCGATGTACAACAACGATGAAAAACACACGTGATTGAGTTCATCACTCTCCTTCTCTCTCCTCTCTCTACTTTGCCTCTCATTATCTCTCTTATATTCTTTTCTTAATTTCTACCTATTTCTCACTCTCTATCATTTTCCTGTATTTTCCCTTCCTCTTTTCTCCCTATTTCTTATTCAATATATATATCCTTTCCATTCCCTCTTTCTCAGCTATTCATTTATCCTCTTACCTTCATAAAAAAATTATTTATTTATTTTAAAACATTTTCGCCGATCAACGGAGGATCTGAGCATGCAACATGCGATGGTCTAGGCTCTTGCCTTCGGACCCCAAACCTAATGAAAGAGATACATGTTGAGCAGACTTAGGTGACAAGTGTGCATTTTTGTGAGTCAAATCATAAGTTAAGTGAAGTTTATTTGGTTGTATTCATGTCCAATTGGTATATTTTATTGTAGGGTTAAAAAATGCAAGAGCGACTCTAGGAGAACTATATTTTCTCATGACTACTAATGGGAGTCTTATATACCTTGTTCAGCACAGGAAATCTAGTGTTAGAGACCTAAGAAAATTGAGTGACTGAATCCATCATTTCCATAGATATCTTATTACATTTGAGCTATGACAATTTTAAGTCTTATGATGAGAGACTCGGAAGTCAATAAAAAAATAGAATAGTCCATCCGTAAGATATCTTTAGTGTTTCAAATCTGAGTTCCACTTATACAATTTATGGCATGAATTATCCTTGTTGAAAATTAAGTATAATACTATACTAAGATTCATGTTGATATTTTTAGTGAATTCTTTGTCCAAAGGGCTCCCAATGCCCTTCTTTAGTGTCACCATATAAATGACCATAGGATCAATCATCCTCGTCATATGAGTAGGAGAAGTTAATGTTATTCTCTTCAAATATCCTATGTCCTTTTGACTATCATATTGATGTGATCATTTAGACTATTTTTTTGGTAAACAATTAATGAACGAATGTGATCTCATCATAACTTAACATTACAGATAGTATTGGAATTCATTACAAACATTACATTTAAAAATAATGAATAAGAATTTTTTTAACAAATTTAATGAAATGTACATAGGGTGATTGACTTGAAGGCAGCTTATACTTTATAGTCAAATCTAGTGTTACATTCACATGAAAATTTTGTGAGGCCAAAATAAGCACCTTGATCAAAGAAATAGTTTCAATTATAATGGAGGATCTAGTGTGGCAATGTGACAACATCATCTATGGTAAAAGGAATTCCCCTCCTTGAATAGTGTAATTTTCATTGTAAAAGTACCAAAATGACACAATTCTACTTTTGAAATCTGAAAAAATTAACACCAAGCTCTTATCATTATTTTGCATTCTATAAGATATATGAATCCCAAATAAGAGGATTCCTTCTACACAAATTATTGTTGAAGAGACAAGTTTCAGCTTTTGGAAAAAGATACTCTTTCACAATATATACTATTACTCCCTTGTTTTTTCCTTTATGTGCATATAACAAATGAGACCAGTGATAAAATTCTATTTATAGTTGTAATTACATGATTATTAGTACACTTTAAGGCATAATACAAACCATTCTTATGCATTTTATCATACTTAGAGTGCATATGCCTCATTCTGTGCAATTTACACTAAAAATCTCAAAATGTATAATTTTAAATGTTAATTATGTAGAAATCAAGAGTTGAATTTTAAATAGATTATCTGAATTTATATTTAATTTTTAAATGCAAATAAAGAGAGAAAAATATTTTCATATACATTATAATTATTTACTTTTATTTTCTTAGTAACTTGAGTTTATTTTGGAGATATAAATGTATTCTCATGTTATTTCTTAAAATAAATTGCATAGAATGATAGATTATTTAGTTTTAGATCAAAAAACTTTGGATGAAAAAGTTGTATTTTGAAATATATTAATTTTTTATTTTTTTTATTTTTTAAAATTTATTTTATTTAAAATTATTTTTAAAATAATTATTTATTAGTGCACACTCACGTGACAGATGATATGTCATATGCGCTTTGGTGTCACCACACAGTGGTATGCAAGTGAGCCACGTGGCGCATGTTTATGAGAATTTAATTAGCGCCAAGTGCTCTTCATGGGTCAAATTTAGCTATCTCTAGAGCCACTCTATTTATAGCCACTAAATCGCTTTAATATTTTCAATGTGGGACAAGTTTATTGTGGCACAAGTGATGTGGCAGAATATCAAGCATCGGATCAGCGTGAATCGATGGATTAAACAAAAACTATCGATTTTCGCTTAAAGACGGGGTATGTGGTGGTTTCTCATTTGGCTTCAATTTGTTTTATAAAAACTGTTGATGAATTGTGACCATCCTCAAGGAAGATATAACGTCCCAAGATTTAATGCAACTAATGGATTCATGTGGACGCATTGGCATTATTTGTGAGCATTCAATGGCAATCAAATGACAGCCATTACATGATGCTTGACATACACATGTTGATGCAACGAAATATGGGCTCTTCATCTTAGATCTTATGGCCACAATTTAAGGATATGGATTTGCCTCCCTTTATTTAATCTCAATCGTTGATCGAAGATGAAGAGATGATCTAGTGGTTATGCCCAATTCTCATCTCATTTAAACTCTCTCTCTCTCTTCGATGGTGTATGCATTATTAGATGTTTCGAATAATTAAAACTTTTGGACATCTAAATCCTTGCATCTCTTGATTTAATCATGTTCTAGACTCATTTCTACATCTAAGAAGTGTTTGAAGGTAAGATTTTGTCCAGAGAATAGAGAGAAATCACATGTAAAACTTTGAATTTCCATTGTAAAAAATGTGGCATGAAAAGTCTTGATCTACTGATTAATTGGATCATTTCAAGTGTGGTTTCAATCTAAATTTCATGTTTTCCTCCTATTATTTCATCATTTAACATTAGATTTTAATTTTCAAGCTTATATTAGGTTAATTTAGGTACATGTCATCATTTTCTCTCTCTTCATGAACGATTTTCTTTCTCTTTTACTTCACTCTTCATGAACGATTTTCTTTCTCTTTTACTTCACTCTTTGATTTATCTATGGATACAAATTCGATTTGAGTGATTTTGATACAGTGGATAGGTCTTTAAGTCTTATTTCCTTTTTTTCCTGATTTCTCATCTCATTTGATTATCTAATTTGATCGAATTTGAAAACATCTCAAGAACAAACACTAATTTTCTATAGATTCGACCCTTACCCACCTCTATACTAATTAATCTTTAAATTAAGTGAATTTGGTTTTTATTTTGACACGTGGATATGTATTTTCAATGATCATGCTTTGTCAACCAACATAAGGGGTCCAAAAAAATACCAAACAAGGTCAAACAAGTGAAACCCCAAAATATACACTCATGATTTGAAGTCTGTGTATTCCCTTTCACCCTCATCTTTGTGTATAGAGAAAACCATCATCCTTTTGTCACTTCAAGGGTTAGCTTAGGCTTCTTTGGATGATAATGTTTGGCATAATTCATCATTAGTGTCAGTAGGACCACAGACCATCTACCAAATGATGACATTTGGTAATGCTAAAGGTTTATTGGATTTGATTAGTGTTTTTATCTAAGGATATTGATAGATTTGATTATAACTGTTTAACATAAATGCTAAGGTTATTGATCCCTATATTTATTGTAAATGACAATTAATCATAAGTAGATTATTATAGTTGAAATTAACAGCACTATGAAATATTTACATAAACAGTAGTGATGTTTGCAATGTTAGAGATTACTATCAATCCTATGAAAGTAAAGAACAAGTAGTACAATCAATGTCTGTCTATAGTAGAAAGAAATCATCTGAAAATTGAAAAAAATAAAGCCTTTGGATGGTAAGATTTTCCTAGCTCACATTTTTGCCATACCTGTAGACAAGTAAAATCTTCAAACATGTATCCTGAGCAGACAAGGATCGACGAATCAATCCAATTATTCACTTACGTGCACCCTTTTTGTCTTAGACGAGCCACAATTTGAAAAATAAATGTGATACTTAGAGCACAGGGTAATTTGATTTTTCCACATGCCATAGCTCATAAAAATAGGATAATTACCTCAAAAGTTTAATGATACAAAGGCCAGTCATCTACAAACTGCTTAATCCATATAAAAATGACCCTAAATCACACAATTGGAGAACAAGCAACGGCTTTTTGAGATATTAGGGGACCCTTCATGAATAGAATTCTGGGGATAGAGTTGGTCAGCACACTTGAGAACCCATACTAATGCAGATGAATCGATCTGGTGGCAGAAGGGACCACAAAATGATTCACAGGGCAAGTTATAATCTGTTTACTTTCCTATTTAGTGAGCTCAAGATTCAAGACACACTGTATCATTACCTTGAAGGAGCTAGTGTTAGGATAGAACCATTGAATGAGAAGCATGAAGAACATATGGCAGCCTCCCACAACAATAGTCAAAGAACATTTAACTAGTTTTTTAGCCACATTCAGCAACTTATAATTGAGATTCAATCACTTTCTAAAATTTCTGTTGGGCTCTTTGAGGACATCCACCACCTGGTAGAACTCTGCATACAACGTACAGTAAGTAGTGTAGGAGAAGAGTAACTGTGGGACAAAATAACAGGGTATATCTCAACACCATAAAGATGAATACTCCATCACAATCCACGAGCGAATACTTCTAAAGATCATTTCAACTTGACTTTTTGCTTTTTATATGACCATAACTGATATTCTTTCGAGCAATAGAGGAATCCCTATGCCAGCTGCATTAAGGGTTTGTCTGCAACTACTTGACCAGCTAGACTCAGTTGATTCTTTGGACAAATGATGAACTACACTGAAGAGCAAGCACGAGGCCATGAACGAAAAACTATCAGATTATTAGTCATTGTGCTCGATCCCATAAATGAAGATTGCCTAAAACTCCTATGCAGCAGGATATAGTTTCAGATAGAAAGAGAAATGCCAGATACTCACCAGGAGCAAATTTCCCTCTCTACCAGGACGATTTCTTGACACCCATGAGAGCCCCTTGCGAGGCCTTTTCTCTAAACGTGATCCTAGACATGCGGAAGAGCCTCAGCACGGACCGAGCTCTCCCCGTCGCCACGCACCGATTCCTCACCCGAACAGGTGCACTGTTTCCTCGGCAGCCTGGACAGCTTGCTCCTGTGCCTCTCTCTCACCTCCCCTGGAAGATCCCCATCCCGGCATATTGCCTTATACAGCCTCCTCCTCAGCTCATACTTAGCCGCCAGCAACCTCCTTTTATGGTCAAGAATATTCCTTTTCTCCAACGTCTTACACAGCTTCCCCTCTCCTCTGTTGAAAAGAACAATTTTTTTCTAAAATCTTAAATTTAAATGGGCAGAGTTGGATTGATCGGGGGAGGATTATACCTCGTGCTGGCACGGGAATCGCTCGATCTTTTCCGGCATCTGCGAAGAGAACCAACGAAATGGAGCCTGGCTGGCCTTCAAGAAAAAAGCGTAGAAGGTCAAATATACAAAGATTCAAACTTTAAAAATGATTAAACTCGCACAAAATTTTAAAATGATACTCGGAAATCATCAAATGAATTGAAGTTAATTGAAGGATACCTGATAACTGTGGGAGCTGAATAGCGGGAGTTGTGGGAGTTGCTGCCGTTTTCCCGCAACCGATATTGATCGAGATGCGATTTTTGCCAGAATGTTCCTCATCATTTTGGTACTGCTACGGCTGCAGGCTAGAAGAGGAAAGGTGCGAATTAAACCCTAAACCTATTTCCCCGGATTTCCCTCCACGCTCAAGTGCGTAAGGTGGATCTCCAAGAGTCTGATCTCGAAGGGTTCTGAGTTTACGGTAGCAGCTGAATATAAAGTAAATTAAACTATACATTGCTTATTCGGGAAATGCGTTTTAAGTCTGGGGCGGATGGTTTTGACCTCGCGCAAGTTAACTCTTAACAGTTTGACATCTCTCTCTCTATCCTCGTTATCATCATTATCATCATCATCCCCATCATCATCATCATTAACATCATTACCATCCAAATAACCATCACCATTATTATTATTATCATTGTTATCATTAAAATCATGATCACTATCGTCCTCAAACTAGTCATCATCATATGATAATTATCATCATTCTTAGCATCATCATCCTAATCATCACTATCATCACCATAATTATCTTCATAATCAATATCATTATCATCATCATCATTATACTCATGGCCACTATGATCGTAATGATGATGATATTGTTTATCATTAAAATCACCATAACCATTATCACCATCATAGTCATCTTCAAAATCAACATCAACATCACCATCATCATCATAATCCTCATCATCAAAATCAACATCCCCGTCATCATAATCAATCTTCATTAGCATCATCATCCTAATCTTTAATTTATCATCATCATCCCAATCATCACTATCATCATCATTATAATAACCTTCATTCATTGCCATCATTATCATCTACGTTGTCATCATAATCATCATGGTCATATTCATCACCACATTGATCGTAATGATGATGATCATCATCATCATCATCATCATCATAATATTCAAGACAAATATCTATAATCGATCAATTTTCCTTGATTTCTATAGAATGTCGATTTGCCTTGATATCTTTCCTTGATATCTTCATCCCTGACCCCTATGATATGGATTATTTGATTGATATTCAGATTTATCTCATAGCATATGCGTGAAAAAATTAGCATTGTTGAAGTAGAGTTGAGCGAGAGAGCGAGATCCCAAGATGCCTCATGTACTTCAGGGATGTACATCCAAAGGAAGATCTAAAGGACTCCACTTAAGGAATTAGACTTTACTTAGACCTCATATAGACGATATCAAATACGTAGAATACCAAGTATTAAACTTTGAAAACCATTGAGATTATCTAAACGAAGCCAAATCGGAGGGGAGACATTGAGAGAGATAGGAGTGTTGGGGAGGAGCCCAACCCCTTAGAGTTAGCGCAATGGGCTTAATTATTGCGAAAAGAGGCGTACCTTAGGCAAGCATCTGATAACATGCAATCTTAACATGATAAAACATGATTATTAATGCAAAATAAGGCATAAAGCATTCCATTTATATGCATGTTATCATACTTTGAGTACATTTCTATCATTTCATGCAAATTTATGTTATAATCTCAAAATACACTAAATTAGGGTTAATTGTGATAAATTAAGGATAAATGATTTTATAACCTATCTTTACTTGAGATTATAAGTGGTCTTTAAAGTTAAATAATAAGAGAAATTATTTTTTCTAAACATTCATTTAATTTTCTAAAGTTAAAATCTTAAAGAAATGGATGTATTTTTGACATAAGAATTAAATCTCTTTTTATTTAAATAATTTAAATTTTTAGAATGATAGATAATTAAATTTCAGATCAAATGAAAGAAATTTGGATTAATTTGGAGTTGTATTTTAAAAGATATGATTTTTACAATTTTAGGGATTTTTTCTGGATTTTTTCCAATTTAATTTTCGACTTAAAATTGTTTAAAATGATTAAAAAAATTGGCAAAAATCTTTTTATTTTTCGCGCGGGCCACGTGGATGCGACGTGGCACTGAGGCCACGTGGCAGCGCCACGCGGGCCAACGCGGTGCCTACGTGGCACATATATTTTATTTATTTCATATTATTACATATATATAAATGGGTCTTCAGCCTTCCCTAGATGGGAAGGGTTATTAACCCTTTAGATCGTCGGGTCTTATAAACCCGACAATTTTCTTTTTTATTTTCCGTGTGGGACTAATCCACACGCTGTACTTACCTTTTAGGTGACGTGGCGCGACGAGGAGCGTCGGATCGGCGGCGCATCGGAAGATCCACACGTCGATCGTGTGGACGCGGACCATTGATCGCGATCAAAACACGTGCTATTTAAAAGGAATTATAACGGTGAGATTACTTGCGACGTGGCGGCATCAGACGCATCGATCAAGTGGTGCGCAGACCACCGATCACGATCAAGACCACGTGCGATTTAAAGGTGGATTATAACGGTCCAGATTAAATCGTGCGTTATTCATCTGGACCGTTGGATCGCGATCCAAGGGGCACAAATCAAAGCATTTTTAAACGCATATCAAGCGGAGCGATCTGGAGCGTTCATCTGAGATCTGACGGCCACGATTTAACGTTACCGTTTCGAATTGATGCGTTTAATCTCGACCGTTGATGCGGATTAAACACATCAATCGGACGGTTATCCCCAATTCGCCCTATAAATAGACGTGTTCTTCGTCGATGTATGTATTCGAGTTGGATTTCAATCAAATTGACTTGTCTAGACACCGATCCTCTCGTTTCTCTTGATTCCATCCTCTCCCTCTCTCAATTCCGCATCCACAGAGGGGTTGAAATCAAGATTTGGTGGAAAATCGAAAGAGAAATCGCAGCTTGAAGCTCATCGTGACGTTCTTGGCGTTTTCGGTGATTAATCGGCTTAATCACCTCGTTTCGATCACTAAATGGGTTTAGTGGAAGCGGTTTTTCCTAGATTATCTTCCTATTGTCTTTAATTTTCGTTTAGATTAGGTTTTAGATTTTAATTTCATAAATTTTCATTCTAAATCACGATTTTAACGTCCGAAAATTTCTCTCCACTTCAATTTTCGATTTCTCCGCGAAATCAAGTCCAAATTTGATGATTCTTGATTCCGTGGATTCATTTTGAAGTCTTCTTTCTAAAAACACCATTTTCCCTAATTTCTCACCTCAATTCATTGTCCAATTTGACCAAATTCCAAAAGATATCTCGAAAATACCTAAATTCCATGTGGATTCGACCCTTATTTACCATTATACCCTTCAATTCACTCTTAATTCCCCAAATTGGTAAGTTAGGCTTTATTTTTGACACGAGACCGTGTGAAAACGACGACCTCGCGGTCTCGTCTCGTCAGCATCCACACCAAGTACAAAGAATCAAAACACCCCTAGACAACTAAATGGCCAAAATACTCGTACTCTTAACACCAAAGAAATATGCTGGAGCATATAAGGTGGGCACATTGAGAAGGCCAGTACTAGATCTACCTAGACTCTTGGTAAAAATAGAGAGAAAAGAGACAAGGTTCTGGGTAGAAATATCATTATTGTAGCTACTAATCATAATTGACAAGGTGTTGGATATTTCATCCTTCTACTTTTAATATGTCTCCCTTTCTCCCTCTTAGGCAAGCTCCCTTTGTCCCCTTCTCATATGCTTTCATTATTCAATGCTCCTTATCTCTATGGGACTATCTCTTCTCTCTAGCCCTCCATATCTCTATTTTCCTCTTTGAAATTTTTTGATTTCCTTCCATTATTATTTTCTTGGATGAAAAAACATATATATACCAAGATTTTAGTGTTATTCATTTCCTAGGACTGTCGCCAAAAATAGAAGTTGTATAGGTAATTTTGCATACATGTTTAATCTAGAGTTGGGTTGATTTCTAAATTAAAAATTCATACAAAACTAAAACAAGAAAAACTTTACCATCACAACATGGGCTCATGTGGAAATATAAATAGGCAAACAAAACGAATAAAATTAGGGTTAGGTGAGGAGAAAAAAGTGATGAATGCAAGATAAATCCTTAATCCCTATCAAGATAACATCGATTTATATACATAGAGAGAGAGGGAGAAAAGTAGAGAAAGATACATGGGACAGTGGAGAGACATATGTAAAAGAAAAGATAGAGACAGAAGAGAGGAAGGGACTAGGTCATAGGAAGACGAAGCCCAATTGGCCATCCCAAGATGAGCCTAGTGGATCTTCCTAAAATGTTGCACAAAGCTACACATGATAGAGTGTTAGATAGAGAGAGATCATAGTTTCATAATGAAGCTCTTGTAAAGAGGCACTCACTAGACACACGTTCTAAGAGACAGTTGAGAAGATGGCCACGAGTAACTGATAAGAGCATAAAAAGTAGTTATAACCACCCATGGATTGCTCTTATTTAACTCCATTAAACTCTTGAAAAGACCATCTCATCTATCATCTCATAACTTGATATTTCTAGAATACTAGTGCATCCAAAAGAACTATTTTTTACATGAATTTTGCTTTCTTTCTATTTTTCAAGAACTATAAACAATAGAAAGGAAAGCAAGATCCTCTAAAGTAAAAGTGTTTAAAGGGCATGATGGGCTGTCCAAGGCAAGCCTCTTTGAGCCCAGTCAAAGAAGCCATTGAGGGGGAGACTCTCTATGCTGGAAATGTCTCTCATCTCTCTTCTTGGAGGGTTCAAAAAGGAGAAAAGCTCTATTTTGGGGTCTTCTTCTTCCTCAACTTCTTCCTTCTCAATGATTCTCTCTCTTAGGTTCTTTTTGGAATTTTTGTTCTCCGGCTTTCTTCTCGTCGGGAAGGATGCAGTGGAAATATTCTTTTTTTATGTGGTTAATCTTCTTCTTCACCTTCCTGGCATCATCCCTTTCCCTGATCTCTAATATTCGATCTTTCTATAATCCTCTCATTTCTCCCTTAGTGATCACCTCTTCCCCCTTTTCTCTCTTCTAATTTCTCCCTTTTCTTTCATTTTCTTTTCTCTACCTTGTTGTCGCTTTCTCTTCTTCAATCTCGCTCTCTCCCCCTCATTCTTCCATCGTCTTCATCTCCACACTCGTTTCCATTTTGCTCTCTCCCCATCTTGATTTCTCCTTGCCTCTTTCTATTTCTCTCCTTCTCGCTCTCCAGCTTCCTCATTCTCGCGCTCACTCATCCCTCCAGTTTCTCACTCAATTTCTTCTGTCATGGAATCTCTCTTTCTTCTCCCCTTACACTCCCGCTCTCAACCGTTCATGCTCTTTCTCCTACAATCTTGCTCTTTACCCATTAGTGACTCCTCATCCTCTCACAGGTTGCCTTCCATAATCTCTCTCTCTCCTATTCTTGACGAGATGAATCCGCGCGGTCATTGAAAACATGCGGACAAGGATCAAAACATATTTCATACTCACTAATTTACAGTTATAATCATGAATTAAAAGTATAGTGGTAAATAAGGGTCGGATCCATAGAGAATTAAGGTATTTTTGAGGTATTATTCAATTTTGATGAAAATCAAACTAGGAATTGAGGTGAGAAATAAGAAAATTTAGTAATTTTAGAAAGATAACTCAAATAAAAATCCACATAATCAAAAATCACTCGATTTGGATCAAGATTCACAGAAAAATCAAAGAGCAAAAATTAGGTAGAATTTCCAAAAGTGAAGAGAGAGAAACCCAAAATTAAATCTAAAATTCGACTAGTCTACTATTTGAAATTGAAATTTGATGATATATGAAGAGAGATTAGAAGGAAAACATGAATTCTAACTCAAAATAGTGCTCGAAATGATCCAATTGATCGTCAGATCAAGGACTCTTCATTTCACAATTACAAACACAAGTTTTGGCATTCAAGAAGCAATTTCTTCCTATTCTCTCCACGAAATCTCACTTTCAAACACTCATTGAATGTGGAAATTGATCTAGAAAAGGAGGAAAACAAGATATTCAAGGATTAAGATGCCTAAACAGTTCAATTACTCGAAATACCCTTGAATGCTTTACATCGTCAAAGAACGTGTATTTATAGGCTAAATTGGGCATAGCCTTTGGATTTAGTTCTTCATCTTCAATCAATGGCTCAGATGAAACGCTTGGATGCTTATTGTTGCCATTAAGTCGCATTCGTTTCATCAAAGATGGAACGCTCATATTTTTTCTTGTCGTGCGTGAAGAAGAAGCGTTGCTTAACGTCCGCCGTTTGATCTTCATCGCGCGTTCGAGGTGAGTCCATGCATCCATGGGAGTCGATCGGGCACTTTTAATCTCAACCGTTATAACTCCCCAGATGAGCGGCTAAGATTAAATTTTCTTAAAATGAATCGCTGCTGGGATCTGAGGCTCGAAAAGCTCTCCAAATCTTTGTCCAAAATAATGATTGTAGCGGAAGGTGTTGAATCAAAACATTCAACATCGTTGAAGCACCAAGAATAGATGATCTCATCATCCATTCTAGGTGATCCTATCATCTAGTATAGAATAAAATTCATACTTACTTGGATCATTTGAAAAAGTTCTTCAACCGTTCAAGCGTCCGGCCTCTAGCGGTATCCACACAGTCTCCAGACGATCAGATCTCCTCTTGAACACTCGTCACCACAAGAGGAAGAGAAGAGGGAGGAGAAGTTCCACTAGGCTTGCATGGGCCCCTCTATTATGGTCGTTCTCCACCTATTTATAGACTTTGGGAATGTGAACTTTTCACAAAAACCCTTATTATTATGTCTATATCCACCGACGTCCATTGACCTTATGTGTGTGACCCTCTAGGTCCATATATCTCACTAGTTAATGACTCTATCAACCCAATAACACTTATTGGTCCTTCTTATCAATTAACTATATCAACATATAGATTAATTGAATAAGGATTGATTTAACCCAATCGACAGGTTGAGTCGCCAGCCCGGTGGGTGCCAAGCTACACCACGTGCTCTAGGAGACATGGAGTATATTAGAACTCCTTCATGGAACCTTGCCGTCATTGGTTACCGTGTACGTATAATCCTTCATCCACACGAGACTCATGAATGACTTAGGGTATGGTTAATTGTCAAACCCTAATCCGTCACTCAATTTAGTACTGATGCGAGTAGGAAATCATTGAGAACAACTTCTCTAATATTTCCACTACCTTGGCCAAGGATTTATCCGCATCTCATTCCTTGAGTCGATCTCCTCATATACCGAGGGTGGATGATCCCATCTTGACCACTCAATCACCTTCGCGGACTTCATGTTGTATCCAATCTATGACGTTTTGGAGATCTCGTGGCTAGGGGGTCGTAAGTCATAGTCAAAACACGATCATCCATCCACAAGATGTCTTTGGTGTCTCAGGTCAAAGGACCACGTACACAACCGTGACATGAATCAACCTGATTGACAATTATGTATATTACCATTCAGGGATTCATATGGATCAATTCAGTGAACTCTTTCTCCAAAGAGCACCCACTATCTATCCTTAGTGTCTCCACACCGATGGCTATAGGATCAGCCATACTCATCATATGAGTTGGATTAGATAGTGCTATTCTTTCCGGATAATTCGATGTCCTTCTCGAATATCCCATGAATAGGAATGTTTAGAACATATGTTTAAAGACTAGCGATCACTATATTATGATCTCATCATAATTCACTTAGTCACTGCACATGCTCATGGACTTTATTGCAAACATCACACAAGAATGACAATGAATAAATTTCATTTCAATGAACACAAACAAGATACATGGAAGTGTGATTGGCTTATAGGCCACATAATATCCATCAATTGCCGCCTCATCAAATGCAGCCACGTACCCCCTCGAGTAAGTGAAAATTGATGATCACGATTAAATCGTGCAATCATCTACTCAAGACTGCGTCACATCACTTGTGAATAATGCTGGGATCTGAGGCTCGACAAGCTTTCCAAGTTTTCAACCAAAACAATTATTACAGCAGAAGGTGTTGAATCAAAACATTCCATAGAGTTAAAGCACCAAGAATAGATGATCTCATCATCCATTCTAGGTGATCCTATCATCTAGTATAGAATAAAATTTATAATTAGATGGATCATTTGAAAGAGTTCTTTAACCGTTCAAGTATCCGGCCTCTAGTGGTATCCACACAGTCTCCAAACGATCAGATATCCTCTTGAACACTCGTCACCACGAGAGGAAGAGAAGAGAGAGGAGAAGTTCCACTAGGCTTGCATCGACACCTCTATTATGGTCGTTCTCCCCCTATTTATATACTTTAGGAATGTAAAATTTTCATTAAAACCCTTCTTATTATGTCTATATCCACCAACGTCCATTGACCTTATGTATGTGACCCTCTAGGTCCATATATCTCACCAGTTAATAACTCTATCAACTCAATGACACTTATTAGTTTTCCTTATTAATTATCTATATCAACATATAAATTAATTGACTAAGGATCGATTTTACCCTATCGATAGGTTGAGTCACTAGCTTGGTGGGTGCCAAGCTACACCACGTGCTCTGGGAAATATGGAGTATATTAGAACTCTTTCATAGAACCATGTCGTCATTGGTTACCATGTACATATAATCTTTCATCCACACGAGACTCATGAATGACTTAGGGTATGGTTAATTGTCAAACCCTAATCGGTCACTCAATTTAGTACTAATGCGAGTAAGAAATCATTGAGAACAACTTCTCTAATATTTCCACAACCCTGGACAAGGATTTAACAACATCTCATTCCTTGAGTCGATCTCCTCATATACCGAGGGCGGATGACCCCATCTTAACCACTCAATCATCTTCGAGGACTTCATGTCGTATCCAATATATGACGTTTTGGAGATCCTGTGGCTACAGATTCGTAAGTCATAGTCAAAACATGATCATCCATCCACAAGATGTCTTTGGTGTCTTAGGTCAAAGGACCACGTACACAACCGTGACATGAATCAACCTGATTAACAATTTTGCATAATACCATTCATGGATTTATACAAATCAATTTAGTGAACTCCTTCTCCAAAGAGCACCCGCTATGTATCCTTGGCGTCTCAACACCGATGGCCACATGATCAGTCATACTCGTCATATGAGTCCAAATCGAGTGTTAATTCTTTTCAGATAATTCGATGTCCTTCTCGAATATCCCATGAATAGGAATATTTAGAACATATGTTTAAAGACCAGCAATCACTGTATTATGACTAATCATAATTCACTTGATCATTATATATGCTGATGGACTTCATTGCAAACATCACACAAGAATGACAATGAATAAAAGTTCATTTCAATGAATATAAACAAAAGATGAAAGTGTGATTGGCTTGCAGGCCACATAATACATATTAAATAAAACACAAAGAGAAATAGTCTCACATGGCAAAAATCAAAGTGATTTGATGAGTATATAAAGTATGTGTATTAATGGGCTTAGCATATATCCTGAAAAAGGATGCCTAACCTACTAATTACACATACGCATGCACACACGCGCACAAACACGCACATATGCACCCGCACATATGCACATATATGTCGTCACATGGGCCACGTGGCAACTCCCCGCCATGTTAGCTGCCACGTCAACGCAATTTTTAATCTGATTTTTTATTCTTTTTAATTCTAGATAAATCCAAATAACTTCAAATAAATTCATTAAAAAATTAAAAAAATTCCAGAAAAAATATCTAAATTAACGTATTTGTGTGTGCGCGCATGTGTGTGCGCCCATGTGTGTGCGTGTGTGTGTAATTAGTTGGTTAAGCATCATTTTCAGGATATAACCTTAGCCCATTAAGCTAAGCCATTTTCACATTCCCAAATCAATTGAAAAATCCCTAAATCAACACATACTTTCAAAATATAACTCTAAATTAATCCAAATTTGTCTTTTTTGATAAATAAATAAATAATCTATATGTTAAAGCCTCTCCTATTGGGCTAAGGCCCATTCTTCTCTCTTCTCTCTCTTCTCTCTCTTCTCTCTCTTCTTTTCTATATATTTCTCTCCCTCGCATGTAAACATCACATCAAAACCCTAGCCGTCATTTTACGTTTTGTCTTTTCCTCTCTCTCACCTATCGATCTTCTTCCTTCTTCTCTTACCTATCGACATGGTATCAGAGCTACCCTAGACGGAGAGATCGATCTACCCTGCTTCATCTGCCTGCCCTGCCGACGGTTCTTCGTCCTGCTACTTGTCGCGCCGCTATTCCGCCGCCACGCCGCTGCTACCGGCCACCGCCCTGACGCTATTTCGCGCCGGCCGGACGCTATTCTGCGTCACCCAGTTCAGGACGATATTTCTGCTACCTCACCTTGTTCCGCCGGTGTTTCGCGTTGTTCCGCCCTCACGTCGGGGGTATTTGCCGGTCTTTACTTGACGCCGGTTTCTGCTGCGTTCGCAGCCCTGTCGTGACGTCGGGCGGGTGCTCTATCGCCGTCGTCCTGCTACCTCGTCAGGTCGCCTTGTTGCGCCGTTGTTCCGCCCTCACGCTGGAACGCCCTGACGTCGCTCCTGACGCCGGTCCTTGCTGCATCCGCGCCCTGTCTCGACGCCATTTGCCTGCTCTATCGCCATCGTTCCGCCCTCACGCCGGAACGCCCTGACGCATTTTTTTTATCTCGCCCTCACGCCGGAACGCCGGTTTCTGCTGCGTCTGCCTCTACCGCTGCGTCTACCGCCGGTTCCTACCGCCGGTTCCACGTCTGCCTCTACCGCTGCGTCTGCAGAGATCTATCTTCCACTCCACTACATCGACGGTTTATCTTCCATAGTCGCCGGTTCCTTTCCACATGGCCGACACAATTGCTGTATCGGCATCTTCGGATGTTGCTCAGTCCTCTCAGCCTCCAGAGTTGCCCCGGCAATCTGGAAAACACTCGATTGTGAGTGCACTGGCCAAGCCAGCTTACACGTTCGATGGGTCCAATTATGGGCCCTGGAGGTGCGCCTTCCTCGAGTTTCTCAACGCCCATGGTCTTCGGCATCACCTGACTGATTCCTCGCCGAAGGAGTCGGACCCGGCGTATCCGGAATGGAGCAGACTGGAGTCAGCGGTATGTTCCTGGCTCATCTCCAGTGTAGCGACGCAGATCATGGAGCCGCTCAGCATGACTCGTCCCGCTCGCGCTCTGTGGCTCAAGTTGGAGACGATGTACGCCAACAAGAGCAACGTGAGCCGGACAGTTCGCCTATATGAGGAGTTATTTGCATGTCGCCAGGGAACCCGGACTCTCCAGACTTACTATGGAGCGGTCGACGCCATCTTTACTAACCTCGAGCTCTATCAGCCACTTGTCCTGGATCTCGATACTCTTAGACGATATCGCGATGAGCTCCGCGCGGGAGCATTTCTGAGCGGATTACGTCCTGAGTTGGCTGATATGATTCGGGGTCAGGTACTTGGGGGATCCCGGGTATTACCCACTGAGGAGATCTTTGCAGCCGCCCTTCGAGTGCAGGACAGCTTGCCAGCTTCCCAGTCCTCACAGCCCATCGAGACTTCCGCACTCATCGCATCTGGCGGGGCCCCCAGGGCATCTGGGAAGAGTGCACCGTCCGGGAGGACCCGGACCTCCTATCCATCCTGCAAGTATTGCGGGAAGACGACTCACCCATCAGAGAAGTGCTGGAAGGAGTTTGGGAAGCCTGCCTGGGCTATGGCTGCTGCTGGAGGCAAGACATCTGCGACTATGTCCCTGGCGGACGGATCATCCTCGACTACTCCCTTGGCTGCGGGAACAGTCAGCCTCACCCTATCTCCCTCGGAGTTGGCCTATATTCAGGCATCACGAGCCTCCTCACTTTGTCCGCCCACGGCACCATCGGCCAGTCTTGCGGCACTGACGAGCAGCCTGGTGTCCTATGCGGGAGGATGGGGATCGTCTCCAGGTACGCCGTCTATCTCAAATCCTCATACTACTTCTTGGATTATTGACTCGGGGGCCTCTTCCCACATGACCGGTCTTTCCACTATCCTCACCTCTTATCGACCTGACACATCCATTCCTGACGTCCGTATTGCTGACGGACGTTCCTGTCCTGTCCTTGGCTCCGGCCAGTCTAGCGCTACTTCGTCCCTACCTCTACAAAACGTCTTGTATATCCCTGGATTTCCTGCGAATCTGTTGTCCATCAGTGCGATCACTAAAGCCCTTCACTGCGGTGTGTTTTTCTATCCTCATCACTGCGTCTTCCAGGATCTAGACACGGGCCGGAGGATTGGACTGGGCCGTGAGAACGGTCGTGGCATCTACGAGCTGGTGGCTGACTCTCCCTCTCCGGGACTTCGAGCTCTTTTTGCACTCTCTGCTTCCTCTAGTTCCCTTCATGACTCTCTTTTGTGGCACTGCCGTTTGGGGCATCCTAGTTTTGTCAAACTTAAAGAAACTCTACCTTGGTTAACCCTATCTGAGTTTCATTGTGAGTCTTGTGAACTCGGGAAGCACCATCGATCGTCGTATCCATCGCGCACTGGTCCACCTACCCATCGCCCGTTTGACTTGGTTCACTGTGACGTTTGGGGTCCGGCCTCGCATCCATCGCCCACAGGAGGAAAGTACTACATGGTGTTCGTTGATGACTACACCCGGGCGAGTTGGACATACATTCTGACGAGTCGCAAGGAGGTACTCTCTCGCGTTCAGCACTTTCTACTTGAGATTATTACCCAGTACGAGACGGTCGTCAAAGTCCTCCGCACGGACAATGCACTTGAGTTTACTCAGAAGGCAATTGCGGACCTCTGTCTGGCTCATGGCATCATTCATCAGACCACCTGTCCATACACCTCGCAGCAGAACGGGGTGGCAGAGCGGAAACATCGACACCTCCTGGACATGGTACGCACACTGCTCCTTGCTATGAGGGTACCTCAGTATCTCTGGTGCGAAGCTGTTCTGACCGCTACATACTTGGTGAACCGTCTTCCATCTGCCGCTCTTGGAGGTGCTATTCCCCTTCAGCGATTGACCCCTGCTGCTGATATCTTCTCTCTACCACCTCGGGTGTTCGGCTGCACTGCCTTTGTCCAAGATCACACTCCTGGCCTCTCCAAGCTGGCTCCTCGTGCCCTAAAGGGTGTGTTCGTTGGCTACTCTCGGACTCAGAAGGGATACCGTGTGTACTTCCCCGATCGGCACCAGTACGTTACTTCGGCAGATGTGACCTTCCATGAGGATGTTCCCTATTTTCCCTCTACTCAGTCTGCCGAGGATCTCTCCCCTCCATCCCTCCTGTCCTCGGTCTCTGCTACTCCTGTTCCCGATCTCCCCATCCCCGTCCCGATTTCTTTGCCTGAGGCGTCACCCTCTACGGCATCCCTCCAATCCGATCCCTCCTCTGAGCCGGAACCTCCTCCCTTGCCGCCATCTCCTGCTCCGGCCACATTGTCACCCCCTCCCCTACCGCCTCCCGTTTCCGACCTTGATCTTCCCATCGCTCTTCGCAAGGGCACTCGCCAGTGCACGCACTATCCTATCGCTCATCATGTCTCTCCTGCCCGCCTTTCCCCTTCCTATCAGTCCTTTGCCCTTACCGTTCTAACCGAGTCAATTCCCAAGTCGTATCTTGAGGCGTTGCAGGTACCGGCGTGGAAAGCGGCGATGGATGTGGAGTACGCGGCCTTCCTCCAGCGGGAGACCTGGATGTTGGTTCCTCGGCCTGTTGGCGCCAACGTTGTCTCCTGCAAATGGGTGTACTCCCTCAAGTACAACCCTGATGGCTCCATCGCGCGCTACAAGGCGCGCCTCGTGGCTCGTGGCTTCTCTCAAGCCTATGGTCTTGACTATCATGAGACGTTCTCGCCTGTGGCGCGCCTCAGCTCCATCCGTGTCCTCTTCTCCATTGCTCTGGACCAGTCCTGGCCGCTTCATCAGCTAGATGTGTCCAATGCCTTTCTTTATGGAGACCTTGATGAGCAGGTATTCATGGAGCAACCGCCTGGGTATGTTGCTCAGGGGGAGTCGTCTGAGGTGTGTCTCCTCAAGAAGGCGATCTATGGGCTGAAGCAAAGCCCGCGTGCGTGGTTTCACAAGTTCTCGCAGCTGCTCTTTGCGTATGGCTTTGTCTCTACTGTATCTGATCCGACTGTCATGCGGAAACACACCCCGCATGGATGTGTTATCCTGGCTGTGTATGTGGATGACATCATCATCACTGGTAGTGACGACGCAGAGGTGGTTGCGACCAAGGCTTATCTGGCTCAGCACTTCGTCACACGAGATCTGTCTCCCCCCAGGTACTTTCTTGGACTCGAGATTGCTTACCGTCGAGGGCGGATGTCCATTTGTCAGCGGAAGTACGTCCTGGATCTACTTTGGAGGAGACGGGGATGCTGGGGTGCAAGCCGGCCTCCTCACCTATGGAGCGGGAATGTGGACTGGTGGAACAATGCTACCGCCCTTATTGAGGATGCGAGCATCTATCGCCGACTTGTGGGGAAGTTGATCTACCTCACCGTGACTCGTCAGGACATCTCCTATGCGGTTAGTATCTTGAGTCGGTTTATGCGGGCTCCTCGCACTATTCATCCGGGAGGGTGTTTATCGGCTACGGCGTACCTTAAGAGAGCTCCGGGGAAGGGCCTCTTGTATCGGCGACAGGGTCATCTACACATTGAGGCCTACTCTGATTCTGGGTTCGCCGGTGACAAGGAGGATCGGAAGTCACATGGTGGCTATGCCACCTATGTTGGAGGTAACCTGGTCACGTGGCGCTCTCAGAAGCAATCTATCGTGTCTCGCTCTAGTGCCGAAGCCGAGTATCGGGCCATGGCGGATACCACGGCTGAGATGCTGTGGCTACGCTCCTTTCTCACCGAGCTCGGGTTCCCACCGGAAAGGTCCTATGCCGATGTACTGCGACAACATCGCTGCTACCTTCATCGCCAGTAATGCGACGTTTCATATGAGGACGAAGCATATTGAGATCGACTGCCACTTCATACGACAGTACGTTGTTAACGGTACTATCTGTACCCCACACGTTGCTTCCGCACATCAGTTGGCAGACATCTTCACTAAGGCCCTACCGGGTCCTGTATATGAGACCATCGGATCCAAGCTGGGCATGTTTGACCTTCACCCTCCAGCTTGAGGGGGAGTGTTAAAGCCTCTCCTATTGGGCTAAGGCCCATTCTTCTCTCTTCTCTCTCTTCTCTCTCTTCTCTCTCTTCTTTTCTATATATTTCTCTCCCTCGCATGTAAACATCACATCAAAACCCTAGCCGTCATTTTTTACGTTTTGTCTTTTCCTCTCTCTCACCTATCGATCTTCTTCCTTCTTCTCTTACCTATCGACACTATAAAAAGTTAAATTTAATAAATAACAAGATAATGAATTTTTATTTCAAAAATATACTCATTTCTTTTAGAAAATAAAATTAGCACAATAAATGAGGATATAAAAAGGTATTTTCTCTTATTATTTAACCTTAAAACCTAATTATAATCTCAAATATAGATGGGAATAATCTAATCTTAAATATCTCTATTTCATTATTTATGATTATCCCTAGAATAATACATTTTGATATTATAACTTAAATTTCTATAGAATGATAAATATACACTCAAAACATGACAACATGCATAAGAATATAATATTTTAAGCCTTAATTTGTATTAATAATCATATAATTTCATGTGTAAATTGCATGTTATCAACTCTCTCGCCGCTTCTTTGCGCCATTGCCTTTTGCTCGTCATATCTTCCTCTCATCCTCTATTTTGCAACTTTTTTTTTCTCGCCATTAGGGCCACCAACTTTAGGTACTCATAGCTTCCATTTTGTGATTACCTAGTCAACTCTTTGCATGTGTACCATAACTCAAGCTATTATGCCACCTCTTGCAGGTGAAACTATGTGATAGAAATTTGTGGTCATCACCCTACAAGACCCTGTGTTTTGAATGTTAATAAGTATTGCACTCTTGCATGCTTTAGAATCTTAGTTTGAAATACTTGTGTTGACTTATCCTTCTTTTTCATTATTAATATTATGGTTTTCATATGATGTCCGAGTTCAAACTATGGATGGAAAAGATTATCGAAGTCAAGAGATAATGCGATAAAAAAATTAGCAATATTATGTTAAATCAGTTTCAAGGGATATTTTGGTAATTTGGTTGTCTTAAGATCTTTTGGTAATTTCGGGTGCTTATGACGGATTATATACAATATGTCACCCTTCAATATTCAAATTCAAGGGATATTCGCACACAGGAGAAGGATTGATGCATGTAGAAATGACTCTAGTCTAACAAACCGACGTCAACCGAGAGAGATAGAGAGAGGAACCTAGAGATACGAGATATCTAGAGTTACTCGTTGTATTGAATGGGAATCTCTTCCGAGGATTTATCGATCGTCAATCGATCATCATTGTTAAGGTAAAAAATAGGGAAATTAACTTGATAAATTCAATCTTGATGCTCCCGCTAGGGTTTTCTCCATCCAAAATTTTGATGGGAGATTCATTGTGAGATGTAGATCCCATCAAGAAGATTGTAGGAAGTGTTTCTTTTTTATAATTTTATTGACTTAGACAAAATTGCCCCGACGTTGCTTAAATAAGAGACAAAACACAAGCTGGATTATATAATGGCACCCACCGTTTCAGAGAGAGAGAGAGAGAGAGAGAGAGAGAGAGAGAGAGAGAGAGAGAGAGAGAGAGAGAGAGAGAGAGAGAGAGAGAGAGAGAGAGAGAGAGAGAGAGAGAGAGAGAGAGAGAGAGAGAGAGAGAGAGAGAGAGGCCAACTAGTTCCTTGACTTTTCACTGAAATCCGGTGGTTTTGACTTTTCACCCCGTGTGACGGCACGCATCGTATTCTATACGGACGAACTTATCGTCATCTTCATTTGAATTTGATCCGTTGGATCAAGAGGAGCCAGGACCTCTGTCTATATTCTATTTCGTCAGAGAGTGCACTCTGCGCGGTCCGCGACGGGAGAGAGGAGAGAGAAACCTTCAAGCCGCGACTGGAGGCGCTTCTTAACGTCACCACCCCCTCACCCGTCACCTTCAAGCCCTTTCTTTACTCTGGTAGTCTTGTTTACTCCTCTTCCTCTTCTTGCTTCTGTCGTTGCTTTCGTCTTACGATTTTCATCTGCCATTTGGTTTGATTCCCCCTTCTCCGATTATTATGATTATTATAATTATTATATTCAAATGGGTTTATACTTTACAGTAGTGTTTCGATTGGGTTCTCTTTTTTTCTGTAGTCCGATTATTTCACCAATGCATTGCTCAATTATTGTTTCCTAATTTTTTTACAGATTGTTGGAATTCGATTCCAAGGAATATTTCTGTTTAACTACTCAAGATCCGGGGGGATTTCCATTCCTCAGTAGAGGACTAAATGTCTTATTTCTCTTGAATCCTCGTCGTCAAGCTTTGGGTGCTGTGATTTTCCTCAAGTAATGGCTAGCGGCGGCCTAGTCGAGGTCATCAACAATAAAGGGTGCTCCAGGCTCTTCATCGTCCCTCCTGATTCTCCAATTTCTACTGCGACCTCCGCATCTGGACCGTTTTCCGGTCTTGTTATATGCGTGACTGGACTGTCTAAAGGTTCCAATTCTCTTTGCTCTTTCTGCAGCTATTTTTGGTCCTCTTTCGTTGTAAAATTAGACCTCGGTTGATATCGGAGTCATGGGTTTTGTTTTGGCAGAAGTCAGGAAAGAAGTGATGGAGGCTACAGAAAGACTTGGCGGCCAGTACAGCCCCAGCTTGCATCCCGGTTGCACCCACCTTGTCGTTCAAATATCCTTTCAAAACTCGTCAATTTAGCAATTCTTTCAGATTCCTTGCACAAAGTTTGTCAAAACTTCTTAACATCAGAGGACACAACTTTGGAGGTCGCAAATTTGAACATGCTGTGAAGCACTGCCTGAAGAACGGTCTGCTGGTGGTCACCCTTGGCTGGTTTGTTGACAGCATCAAGAGGAATGGTGAGTGACCATCCTCGTTTTTCTCCTGTGTTGAAGTATTTAAGCCTGACGCCTGTTCTTCTAAAATCCTGCAGCTAGACTGAATGAAGCTCTTTATGACGCGAGAAGCCTCAGAGAGATTGACCTTCCGCCTCAAGAGTTGACCTGCCAGCCTGAGAGAAAACCCGTTCTCTCAAACCAGATAATTCACGTTGACCCAAATGTTTCGAATGAGCTGAAGAAAAAGGTATGGAAAGACTTGATTTTGGCACCCACATTTGGTTTACTTTCTGATGTATCATTTTTGCAGGTCATCGATGCTGCCCTTTCAGAAGGTGCCACGTGTTCAGAAGAGTGGTTCGTGGGCTGTCGGGTTAGCCACGTGGTTTGCGAAGGAGCCTATCTACAGAGGTACATTGGCCATGCGAGTAATCTAGTCTCCGTGAGAATCCCTTGCTTCTTGATCTATGAACGGCTACCTTTTCAACTTTTCAACTTCATTCGCTGACTTTTATTGCATTACAGCCACTTTGGATTCTGAAATCAGTTAGGGAGAGGCATTTGCAGAGGCTTGTCCACTTGTCCAGCGATCTGGCTAGACATGTGGCAGTGAATCTTGAAAATTTGACTTCTAGTTCTGTAGAACAGGTATGTTCTCATTTTCAAAACGTATAGCCAGTTGTGATAATCATCTATTAGTTATTACTTTTCTTGGATGCCACTGAACAGATAGCTCGCCAGTCGGCTCTAGTATCCTCAAGCCAGATCAGAAGTGTTGAAGAGAGACACAGAACTGTTGAGACGGCTAAAACAGGTGTTAGGAATCGTCGTTCTCGCCATATTCAGGTGGTTAAATTGTCGTTAGGAATGCATTTTTGGGAAATTAGTGTGCTTATTTTGAAAATTAGTGCAACTGCACGGCTGCATGGCATGGCCACCTACTATCTTGCAGGACAACTGCATGATGGTTGCTATTCTCAGCCATACAACCACTAAGAATTCGTGCTTATTAAAAGTAATATTTTAGGGAAGAGAGCGATAGTCATAAAATGATGTTAAGAATTGCAGCTGGCTGGTCAATGGCATGTGTGTTGACTAATCTAGACGCCCCAGTTACAGGGAAGTCCTTGGACAAGACTCCTCACATGCCTATATTTTTTGGGAAACCATTAGGGATGTGGATGCTCGATAGACCCTTTGAGAATCTAGCTATAATGTTATCTAACAACCAGACATTCCCTCTCATTACTAATCACCTCCGCTGCTTCAGTCTTACCAGAATATAATTCAACCAATCATTCCCGGAAATCTCCTGGATTCAATCTGCTGGTCTGTCTCGGATCCCACGTCCTCAGCCTCCATCTACACAGATCGCCTCTGCAGTGAAGCCCAGATCTCAGATCCCAATTCCTTGGATTCCTCATTCATCCACCTCTCGCTCCCTCTCAAAGAAAGGTTTCATATCTTTTCTCGAGCTATGATTTTTACCATTCAGCCAATTCATGTTTAGACCCTCTTTCTCAGCGATAAGTCTGCGGTGGTCTTGAAGACACACTTCCTCACTATCCTCTTCCCGGTGGATCGATATGGTGAATTGGGGCCTTGCTCGAGAACATTCTTTAGCGGTGGTGGATTCTCCTGTATCCAGATCCTCAATCTTGTTTATGATTTCTACCAGGTACCCCTGCCATTCATTTCAGTATTTCATTCTCTCAAAGATATAACTTTTTTGTGGATGTGCAGGAGGAGATGACAGCAGAGGAAGTGGATCTAGCAATCCACACTGATTCTGAGCAGGCTGATGCACTCCGATTGATGTATGTGAGTAAGAATGCATCTGGTTGGCAGTATGCAGGGTACAAGAGGCTTCAATTCTTGGGCACAAGGCGGAGCTTCGAGGCATTGAAACGTGTTGGTGGGGAAAACTACTGCAGCGTGTATGAATTAGTGATCAGGGCCTGATGGAAAGTGTTCTTCTCTCTCTGTCTCTCTCTTTGTCTGTCTGTATCTCTCTCTCTCTCTCTCTCTAAGTGTGCATGTGTGCCATTCCGCTAGCTCTTGCTTTTCCTCCCTCTGTGCATGTGTGTCTTTTGTTTGGGGGGGAGGGGAGGGAGGTATGGGAGTGAGTGTGCATGTGTGTCACTGTTCATGCGTTGGTGTGGGTGCGTGCACATGCCTGTTGGGGCGCTCGTGTGTTAGTGCAGCTGTGTGCATGCTTGTGCGTGTGTGCATATGTGTATGTGTGTTTTTGGTCTTTAGGCATTGATAAACTTGATGTGATCAACCATAGTCAAAGGTTTGACTGCCCTCCCTCTCTGTTGCTGACCCTCTTTCTCACCTAATTGATATATCTATTTGTACACACTTTATAATTTGGTTTACTCTTCTAGATTTACATCACATAATTTTAAATTCACATGTCTTATTATATATAAACTTCTTGTATACATAGACCTTTCATTTCATGTATCTAATTACAATGTACAAAACTAAATTGAAATGAGATGGCCTACACCCAATCCATCCTAGTCAACTCTCAAGAAAATGCTCAAGGTTTGTGATCATTGGATAAGCCTTTTGTGAAAGAACAACACCAATTGGTTCAACCATGAGGTCAAAACCTCCCCTTAATAAGATCCTTAAGGGTAGTAGCCATCAATATGAACTGGCTGGTTAAAGTCAAACCAAAAGTAGTAAAGAACAAAGAGTGTGGGAGTCCCTTATGTGTCCTTGGTGGATTACCACGTGGCTTAACTTCATGAACATTCACAAATCCACAAGGAAAATGCACATCTCTTGAAATTATGGATATTTACAAAAATATCAATGTGACCCCCTTTTCTTGTTAATGCCTCTAAATCCAACCGCCCATTTCTTCACACCCCAATTCTTCTCTATATAAATTCTCATGCACAAAATGTTTGTTTTAGAAGAGAAATAAATTTAAATTGTTTACATGAGGCCAATGTGTCCTCCTTGAACTATGAGGTCTCTCGAATAAGGAGGATTATATCTCCTTTGTGAATTGGAGGGTCTACTCATTGATTGAAGTTAAATTATGTTGACAAGAAATCTACATTTATTCTTCTCATGACTCTTGGAAAAGGTTTTCTCTCATCTCATTCCTCTTCTCACCCCCTTTTCCCATTCTTCATTTCTGTGGTTTGCCTATAGAGCTCTCTTGCTGACAAGAACAATTAGGACAGATTGAGACGGCCACATCGTCGCTTGGGTAATCCCTTCATCAATTTGTGCTTATTTTTCAGATCTCATTCCCCGTATACAATTTAGATACGTTTTCTTCTCATATCTTCCTGCAAGGGGTATCGAATTTGGACTTGTGTGTTTTGAATTTTTATGTCTCATAGAATATTGTTTCCTTTTGTTTATCAGTATGACATTGAAATATCGTGAAATTTTACCAACTTCACTCTATCGGAAGAAGGTGAAAGACTTATGGAAAAAGAAGGATGTATTGAAAACACTAAAATATTATAAACTTGAGTTCATCAAAATGTGAATTTTTAAAAGGATGAAAATAAAGGTTATGCGCTTTTTGGATTGACTGGTCTATCAAGTTTTCAAGTCTTGAAGACCACGTCAACGTATGGAAGATGACCATTAACCAATACGAGGAAAAGATGTCCATGTAAAGGACTAGAAATTTAATTGCACTCCCTTTAGTTTTCTTATATGGACTAAGCTCATCTTCAATATTAATGAAGAAAAAGATTAGACCGTTTAATCAAAACTCCAAGAAGCTAGCTTCAATGTATTTATGGATCATTACAAATTGCACATCTATTATTGAAGAATAACATTTGAGTTGTATCATATAAATATCTTCCTCATGTTTTCCATTGAGGAAGTGTTTTCATCCATCTCCCAAATGTCATATTCATAATGCATAACAATGGTGAGAAAAATGCTAATTGACTTTATCACAGAAATCTTATAGAATCTCTTCAAAGTCAACTCTATGATTTTGATGTTAATCTTTCACCTCCAACCTGTCTTTGAAGATATAAAATTTTCCATTAGCACCGATCTTTATCTTAAAGATCCTTCAAGAAGGTCTACCAAGTTCCAAACTCGATTGGTGTAAATGAATGAAATTTCCAAGTCCATTTGTTATCACCATTTGTCAAATATGGGTCTTGAATAGAACCTTAGTAGGTTTTATGATTTTATGTGTCATTTTGATCAATTTGAATTATGCAATAATATTTATATAATTTCAAATTAGTCCAAATTCAATTATAGAGTGAATAAGGGGTCAAACCACAGGTATTTATTTGAATTAATATTTATCAAACCATAAACCATTAGATCTGAATTTAATATATGCAAAATGATTTTGTAAATAAAGTGAATGAGAATGATGAAGAAAATAAAATGAACGCAAAAGAGAATAAAATTCTTTTGAAGATAAGAATATCCAAGCTCATGAAGGAATATGAGGTTTCAAAGGTTGATGATCAAATACTAAGGTTGAGATAAAAATTTCCTAGTCTACTTTATATAGAGGTTTGATCGAAGTTTCAATCTAGCGATAATCCAATTCTGCTCATTTTTTCAAGATCCATACATATAGCCTAGGCTAGCCATCATGCATCTAACAGAACATGGTGTGATCTCATAAATCACTAAAAAAATTAAATTAAATTCATTTTAAACAAAAAATCATTTTCCAGCTCAAAATATTATTTCTTGATATTTTTTATATCATGAAATTCATAAAAATATCAAAAATCTCACAAAATAGAATATCCTTATAAAATAAAATTTATCATTTGAACCCATGAAATTTCATTTATGACCGTCTCTATATAAATAAGTGCATAAAATGAATGCTACTAGTGAAATAATTAGTGTGTTATTAATCATCATCCTCAAGGTAGTGTGTCTCAATTTCACCATCATCATCATGTCCAACATCCTCTTCTTGAACAACTCTACTCTTGTGTGTGTGCTTAAACTGATTCCTCGTGTGATGAGGTTTTGTTGGTTTTTGGATTTCGTCTAGGGCTCCTATACTTCCGTTATCTTCCTGGAGATTCTCATTAGAAAAGAAAAAGACCTTTCCAATAAAAAGCACCTTTTTTTCCTCAAGGCAAAAAAAATAGCATCCATAATCTCATTTCAATATGTTCTAAATCTACACTTACTCATTCCTTGACTCTAGCTTATCCAAGCCTTGCCTCATAATTTTGGCTAGGCATTCCCACAATTTAGCATGTCTAATGTTAGGGTTTTTCCCTCTACTTAATTCATATATTTTGGTAACATTTTTAGTAGATGTGTCATTGTATCAATTGCATATCCCTAAAGAAATATGGGCAATCATGGATTGCATCATACCCATTGAGGTAGGATTCCTCCTCTTTGATATATTTTTCATCTGCGGTGTGTATAGAGGTGTTAGCTGAGATATATACCACTATTCTTCATTAATTATGTGAAATTTGTACTCAAGGCTTCTCCACCACGATTAGATTGAAGAATTTTCAATAACTTCTATAGTTGTTTCTCTTTTCCTAGCTTGGGTGAGTATAGGGCCACATACATTAATTCTTCTGATGCCAAATATCTCCATGGCATGATCTCTATATCCAAGAAATAGAGATTTTGATAATTTTTGAATGAGGGAAACTCATTATCTCAAAATGATTCAAAATCAGGTGTTCATCGCCCTTTCTTTTCTCTCTCTCCTCTCCTTACCTCTCCTCCTCTTTTACTTCTCGATGGACAAGGAGCTTTACTCTCTTTGATTCACCTCCCAAGAATGGAGTAAAATTTTCTTAATTTTTTATAAGAATCAATAGGGAGACCAGTAGTTCTTTTTTTAAAGAAGTTCTTGTTAGGGAAAGGGGTAACATGAAGTGTTTGAAGGTTACAAAGCACTCAGCTATTACTCATCGTACAAATTTTTATTTTACTACTGCCAATATTTTCAAGCCTACAATGTTGTAAGTAGAAATTTTTGCATAATTTTACTCTTCTTATGAGAAACATTAAGATTGAGATCATAATAATAAACATCCAAAAGGTAGAAGCCATTGAACAAGGGCACCAAAACAATCAATTAATTCAAAATAAAAAAAGAACAGTCTTTTCTCGCAATAGTTAGTAAATATCCAATTATGTTCTTTAATATGGTAGGATTATTATAGAATCATTGAAATAAAATATTTTCCTTGAAGGAAGTTTAAGGTTCACTTTCTCTACATTAACTTCCACAACTCTTACATAAGGTGTCAGTCATGTTGATTTATGTTGGGGTTAAGTATGTGGTCCTTTGACCTCAAACACCAAAGACATCTTGTGAATGGATGATTGTGTTTCCATTATAACTTATGAATATTTAGCCACATGATTTCCAAGATGTCATATATTGGATATGACATGGAGTTTTTGAAGGTGATTTAGTGGTCAAGATGGGATCGTCCATCCTTGGTATATGAGAATATTGATTCCATGAATGAGATATGATTAAATCCTAGGCCAATGTAATGGAAATATTATATTAAGGTGCTCTTGATGATTTCCTTTACCCCTTAGTACTAACTTAAGAGACCAATTAAGGCTTAATAGTTGCAATAGCTTAAGTCATTCATGAGTCACATATGAATGAAGCATTGCACTTACATTATAATTGATGGTGATAAAGTTCTATAAGAGAGTTCTTATACACTCCATATCTCTCTCCTAGATAGAGTTCTCCGGTTCTGTTGTTGGTACCGGTTTTTGGTAAGAACCTAAACCTATACCTAACTTCGATTTGGTGTTGGTGTTAGTGTTGGTGTCGGTAATGTCCGGTGTCGGTTCGGTTAAACCTATACTTTCGGTGATGTATAATTTCAGTTGAACATAAATTAAGATTTTTATAATACCACAATCTGCATTCGTATAAGTACATGTTAAATGAAGAAATGAAAAACGATCATATTTTTTTGAATAACATATATACAACATATCAAAAATTTAAGATAAAAGTCTCAAATATATAAACTTAAGCTATTAAAAATAATTAAAGCTTTAGAGTCTCAAGAGAACAAAAAAATAAAGTTTTAATAAATTACATTTCACAAGTCCACTTTCTTCAACTTCGCAATCACTTTCATGAGCTTGGGTGACATCCTCTTGAGTCCAAGACTTGGTCATCAAAGTAGATATACTGTCGGGCACTAACCTTCCTCTTCTAAATGTGATAAATCCTCTATATGTAGAAAAAATATGCTCAGAGGGAGAACTCGATGCACAAATAGAGAGGAACTCCTTTGCGAGCGCTGAAATGCACATATATTTATTAGATCCTATCTTGCGCCACCATTGTAATGATTCATCACGTAAGTAACCAATGTAAGTTTCACGTAAATACTCCTCTAGTTCAATCTGAACTGATTTCTCTTATATTATTGTGTATCTATTTGATTGTCGCTCCATAAATTGCATCATTACTTTTGAACGTTTATGACTCGATAAAGCCAAAACATCATCAATTGGTGTAGAAGTCAAAGCTTGTATAGGACGCACTGATTCAAGCATCTTAAGTAAAGTTTCTATAACAAAGTTGTGCTTACTATAAGGAATATGTCCCAAGTTGAATCTAGGGTCTAGAACTGTGGCAATAGAAAACATAGGCTTTCTCCTCACTTGTATATCGTATTTCATCAATTTCTCCTTCATCACTGTGTATGCATGTCTTAGAGTCTTTGCTTGGTTGTTGCTCATTTTTTCTCTTATGAGATCTTGGAGATGATGAGTTAGCTCAAAAATTAACGAGTGCAAATTTTCAATTAGAAGTCCATTAAGTCCCAATACATTTGGCAATCTAATTGATTTTGTCTTAGAAAATACCTCAATTGCCTCGCAGAAATCCAAGAGTTTATCTACAAATATCTTTAAGAGCTCCCATACATCATTCTCGATTAAAAAGTTTACCGTATTTGTGTTTAGATGGTTGCTCGCCATTGCCTTCAACACTTCTCTTTTTTTCCCAAGAAGCCTCAATCATGTCATATATTGAATTCCACCTAGTCCGAACATCCTCAATAAAAATATTTTTATTTGGCCTTTCTAACTCATCACACAAATTCTTATAGTGATGAATCCTCTAAGGAGAATGATTAATTGCAATTATAAGTTTTTGAAGTCTATGAAGAATCTCACCAAATGGTTTTTGACTAATGGCTTCTAGTCCCTCTACATGTTTGTCATTATCCTCACTATCTGAATATGACTCGTCGTTACTGAGCTCCTTTAAGCTGCGTTGTATGGCTAGATTGAGAACATGGGCCATGCAAGGCGTGAGATAATTCTTGGTGAACCTTGAACTAGAACCCTTCAAAAATTTCTCTAAGTTTTCTGCCATTGTACTATTGTTGCTTGTATTATCAGTTGTAATCACGCACAACTTTAAAAAAAGAAGGAAAACAAGTATTCAGTAAAAAAAATTATTCAAAAATGAAAAAATCTTATATTGTCCGTTAAATTGTAGTCTATGAGTATTTCATGCAATACTTTTGTCATATGTGCACCTCCATCATATTCTCGCAATTCTTCAACAGCAAGCACACGTTCATCAAAGGTCCACATGTTGTCAATCCAATGAATCATGACCCCAAGTATTGCTAGACATTTGTAGTAGTCCAAGTGTCTATCATGAGTGATACTTTCTCAATTGGTCAATACAGTTGTCGTGTTTTGACCTTTTCATCATCAAACTTTGTTAGGACGCCACATCGTAATGTGTTTTCACTTGGAAGAGACACATCACATTGTGCAAAATAGGAACAAAAAGCTTCAAATTCTGGATTCTCAAGGGTTACAAAGGGAGTATCAGTCTTGATTATCGAATGAATGTATCTTTCCTTAGAGAGCTCTTGAGTCCTTCCTAAATATTTACTTCTTTTGGAAAAAAAAATTGGTGAGTGGATTTAGATTACTTGAAGGCTTGAGATCCCTATAAATATGGAGATGACACTTTTCTAAGTGCTTACATAGAGACATAGTGCTTCACGTCTTGTCTCTCTTGATTATCAACTATCTTGAGGAACTGCTTTGCTTAAAAATATTGCAACCGTAATCGCCATTGACATTCTTTGTATAATAGACCAATACTTGGGAGACTTTATGACGTTGCGAGGAATTTAGAGTGCTCACACTTGCAGAAATATCCGTCTCTATATCATTTGAGGCAGAACATGGAGAACATTGGTGAGAAAGGCAAGCAAAATAATATATGGATTCTAAAAATTTTAAGACCTAGACCTCAAGGACTCAAGGACACAGTTATCGACCTAGATCACTTTTCATAAAAAAAATTGCGTTAATTGTTAAAGGATAAATCAAAAAATCTTTAGAGGAATCTAAGATTTAGATTCATATTTATTTAGAAATAATATATGGATGGAAAGATAATAGAAGAATATGGGACAAAAAATCAATCAAATTGGTTTCAGACTTGTTACAACACAAAATCATCATTCCTTTTGGTTCGCACATCCAAAAAGTTTTTTTATGGGTCTCCATGAAGATGAAAAAAATACAAGATTGTATCAAGAATTATGTAAAAAAAAGAGAATATCTTCGGGGTTTGAAGGAATTGCAGGTATAGAAATACAAAAAAGAATGGATCTTATTCAGGTCATAATCCATATTGGATTCCCAAATTTATTAATGCAAGGTCGAAGGCGAGAACTCGAAGAATTGAAAAATCTTATGGACAACGTTTGACTTTAACAGCTGGTCGTCAGCTCCCAAGTTGATATCTTCCTTCTCTAATGTCTCGTGAACTGACACTATGCCTCTCTCTTGGGGAAACCTTCTAGCAGTGGGAGAGAGAGAGAGAGAGAGAGAGAGAGAGAGAGAGAGAGCACGAGGTATAGATTGTAGAGAATACTTTAGGTCAATCCCGGCGGTGGCGTGGCATCTTCTCCATCTAATCCGTTGACTTTGGCTACGATTAACTCTCTAGTAGATCTACCGGTGCTCTTGTCCCCAGAGAGAGAGAGAGAGAGAGAGAGAGATGAGATATTCTTCACACGCGCATCAATGCAGTAGGTAGGGATATAACCGATTTCCTCAGCAATGATGGTCACCACTCGGAGAAGGAATAAGAAGATCAGTTATTCAATTATATAGCTAACAAGCAATGAACGTATTAAATGCGACCAATTTCTATTCCAGTTCTAGCGCTCACAAGAGTCTTCTCCTTGTTGCTAGGATAAATCGACGTTGAAAAATGAAAACGAACTGAGGGAGGTCAAACCCGGGGAATCAAACCCCCTACTAAAATATTTACGCACAAAATTCTTCCAACTCGGAAAAATCCTAAGATTCACTCAATTTAAGGATTGGTCTTCAATCACGGAAAATCTTGAAATGTGGTTTGCGGTTTTGGTGAAGAAAGTGGTGAAGTCAGCGAATGAGTTAACTAACCTCAAAATGCAAAATATGTTAGACGTAGATTGAGTTTCGGTGGAGAGGGGAGATCAATGGTTTGGTGACGATTTCAAGAGGAAATCGCCAGCAAGAGCTCACCATAGATTCAAAGAGGAGATAGTAAGTGATGAAGAGAGGTTTTCACAAGTTACAACTCTCTTATTCTCACAAATTCCCCACCAAAGCCCCAAACCAAAAGAAGAAATTAGGAGAGAGAAATTTTGGTTCCACCAAAAGCGTAAACCGAAATCGACACCAGAAAAAACTGAAGTTTTGTTTGCCAATTTTTCAACTTCAATGGTGTCAATTTCGGTTCAGTATTTGGTGTTTTGATATCATTTTGAAGTTCTCGTCAATTGCACACGGTTTCGTGTCAAGAAAAAAAGTCCAAACTTATTAATTTAATGAAAATATCTCGAATTTAGGGGTATAATGATAAATATGGGTCGAATCCACAGGGAAATAGGAAAATTTCTGATGATCTCTTCAAATTTGATCAAATCGGACGATGAATTGATGATAAAAATTGGGAAAAATGGTTTTTTATGAAAGATAACTTCAATAAGATTCCACGGTATAAAAAATCATCGAATTTGACTTTTATTTCGCGGAGAAATTGAAGATCGAAGTGAGAGGTATTTTCCGAAAATCAAAATCACGAAATTAACGAAAATAAAGTCTAAATTACTTAAATTGACGATTCTAAATGGAAATTAAACACTAATAGATGATAGATTAGGAAAAACCTCTTACACTAACCCACAATTGCGATTGGATTAACCCAATTAATCGCCGGAATCAAGGTTATTCATCAAAATCCAAAAATCGCGATTCGTGGAGTTCAAGCGTCGATTTTTCCTCGTCTTTCGCCCAAATCTTGATCTTAAGCACTCTGTGGATGCGGAATTGAGTCTAAAAGAGATTGGGATCAAGAGATTCAAGAGATTTGGTGTCTAAACAGTTCAATTTGATTGCTCTCGAATTCTTGGGCGTAACCGTTCGAGAGCAATCAAATTGAACGGTACAAATAGGACAAATAGGAAGAACATCTCAATTTATAGGATATTTGGACGTAACCGTTCGATGAAACTGATCAAGGGCTCTGATGAAACGCATGATCGCGAATCATTATCGTTAATTCATGGCTGTTGGATCGCGATCGGACGCTCGAGATGAAGCCACGTCACTGCGCGTTATAAAACGCATCCGTTGGATCTCGATCAGACGTATCAAATGTGTTTCTCCCCAATCTAATCTCGATCGTTATAACTCTTGCAATCAACGGTGAAGATTAGACGCATCCGGTGTACCGATTAATCCACGTGTGCCCATCAATTTAAGTGAAGATCGACGGCTGAGATCACACGCGCGATCAGATGCCCCACACGCTACCACGTCGCCTCCTCGCCTTGATCGTTGATCGCGATCAATTAGACGGCTCTGATCGCGCCACGTCACCTGCGCGCTTGAAATAGTCTAAAAAATTGATTTTAAATTAGAAAATTCAATTTTTAATTCCATAAAATTCTTAGAAATTCATTAAAAATTCAGAAAAATTCTAGAAAAATCCCTAAAAATTAGAAAATCCATAACTTTCAAAATATAACTCCAAATTAATCTAAATTTCTTTCATTTGATCAGAAATTTAATTATCTATCATTCTAAAAAGTCAAAATTAATAAATAACAAGAGACTTAATTTCTATTTCAAAAATACATTCATTTTTTTAAGATTTTAACTTTAGAAAATTAAATGAATGTTTATAAAAATAAGTTATCTCATTATTTAAATTTAAAACCCACTTATAATCTCAAGTAAATATAGGTTATGTAATTATTTATCTTTAATTCATCATAATCAACCCTAATTTAAAGTATTTTGAGATTATAATGACTTTTTCATAGACTGATAGATAAATACTCATAAATATGATAACATGCATAGGAATGAAATCTTGTATGCCTTAATATGCATTAATAATCATGTATTATCATGTCTAATTAGTATGTTATCATAGGCCACATAATATTCATCAAACATAACGTCTGTAAAGAAGGAGGAAAAACCATAACTAAGAGTGTCCATAAAACCTTGTGAGAAACTCTCTCCTTTTTTCTCTTTCTCTCTAGGAGAAGAGCATTAAAGAAGATATTGAATCATTTGATGATCGTGTAGATATTGCTAGAGGCTGGCCGCTTGAACATCTTCAAAAACTTCTACAATAAACCTTGAAAATATTGATTATTATCTTTACTAGATGATAGGATATTTAGATCTTGGTGCCTTAATGTTTTGATCAAAATTTTAAAGGCTTATAGAGCCTCAAATCTCAACATCCTTAACTTTATGTTACTCATCATCAACCACAACTCATTCAGATACGAGAGAAACACATTGAATATCCATTACCCATGACATCGAATCTCTCAAAGACATGGGGCAAAGGCATCTCTATGCTCACAATTACTCTTCTAGTACCATATGTGCATAGTGGACTTGAATAAAATATTACCACAATTACATGGTAGGAGAGAAAGCCGGAACAAACACACACAAAAATGATCTCATCACTCTAGGTGGCATTAGATCAAAAACTCATTGTCATGAGCCATGCGCATGCTCGAACTCTATTGGTATCCACACGATTCTTGTCTTGATGGAACTTCTCCTTGGACCTAATATGAAGTTCTATACATCAAAGCCTTGATCCTTAGAAATTTCCACACTATTATCCTTTCACACAAATTTGATAGAGTGGAGAAAATGATGGATATAATATGGCCTATAAGTCAATTACACTTCCATACATCTCGTTTATGTTCATTAGAATGAAATTTATTTATTGTCATTCTTGTGTGATGTTTGAAGTGAAGCTCATGAGCAGATGTAATGACTTATAGATATTATGTGGCCTATAAGTCAATCACACTTTCATATATCTTGTTTATATTCATTTTTATTGATAACATACAATTATATGATTATTAATGTAAATTAAGACATAAAACATTCCATTCTTATGCATGTTATCATACTTTGAGTGCATATATATCATTTCATACAATTTCAAGTTATAATCTCAAAATGTATTATTTTAGGGATAATTATACATAATTATATAATCTATTTTAGAGTAGATTATTCTCATCTATATTTGAGATTATAATTAAGTTTTAATGTTAATTAATAAGATAATTTATTTTTTTATACACTCATTTATCTTTCTAAGTTTTATTTTCTAAGAGAAATAAGTGTATTTTTCAAATGAAAATTTATTCTCTTGTTATTTATTAAATTTGACAATGTGCTTATTTATAGAATATTTAATTTCTGATCTAACAAAATAAATTTGGATTAATTTGGAGGTGTATTTTGAAAGTTATGAATTTTTTAATTTTTAGAGATTTTTCTAGAATTTTTCTAATTTTTTTTGGATTCATTTGGACTTTAAAATTAAAAAAAAAATTCGTTATATCACGCGTTGATGTGGCGGGAGGCGATAAAGTGTTGCCATGTGGTGACATATGTGTACACACGTGTGCACGTGTGTGCATGTGTGCTCAGTGGGTTAAGCTTCCTTTTTAGGATATACGCTCACCCACTAAATACTCTCCATTTATATACCCATAAATCTGCATTTATTTTGTCATGTGGGACTATTTTATGTTTTTTTTTACGCAGGCGACGCGGCACGACGGGAAGCGTTTGATTCACACATTTAATTGAAGACGTCGATCTTCACTTAAGTCGGGAGGTACATGGTGAAATTTGATTGGGCAATGATTGATTTTAAGTGATTTAATCTTAGCCATTCATTTGAGGAGTTATAGTGGCTAAGATTAAAAGCATTTGATTGACATCGATGGACGTGTGGTGACATCTCAAACGTTTGATGAAGATCAAATAGAATGCGTTACACAACAATCCAAATTTACACGATGACACAGCTTCATCTGGGCGCTCCATTTCAAATCAGATAAACGTGACTTAAGGACAATGGTTTGTATTCTGAAAGTTAATCTCAAGCAGTAATCAAATATGAAACGCCAAATCTAACGACCACGCCCAAATTTGCCTATTTATATGCATGTTATTCGACCAAAAATGTATTCTTTGATGTTTCAAGCTATCGAACTATTTACATATCTCAATATTTAAATCTCTTGATTTCTTCCTCTTTTGGACTCATTTATGCATTTAGTGAGTGCTTGAAATCAAGATTTTATCAAAAGAATATGAAGAAATTGCCTCTTGAATGCTAAATTTTTTATTTGAAATTACAGAATAAAAGTCATTGATTTGATGATCAATTAGATCATTTCGAGCGTGATTTCGGGTTAGATTTTGTGTTTTCCTCCTAATCTTTCATCATGTATCATTATCTTTTAATTTCTAATCCGAGTAGTTGAATTTTAGATTAAATTTTTTTTTTCTCTCTCTCTCTCTTCGCATTTGAATTTTCTATCTAATTTTTGCTCCTTGATTTATTCGCGAATCTTGATCTAAATCAAGTGATTTTTGATTCCGTGGATTTTTTTTACTGTTCTCTTTCCAAATCTACCAAAATCCTTAATATCTCACCTCAATTCCTTGTTTGATTTTGATCAAATTTGAAGAACACTTTAAAAATACCTCAATTCTCTATGGATTCAACCTTTATTCACCATTATACTATTGAAGTCGTGATTCTTATCTTAAATTGATGAGTTTGGAATATGTTTGGACACGCCTTCGTGTGTTTTCAATGATCGCAGATATTCATCTCGTCAGTCATTCTGTGTGATGTTTGCAATGAAGTCCATGAGAATATGCAATGACTAAGTGAATTATGATGATATCATAATATAATGATCACTAGTCTTTAAAGATATGTTCTAAATATTGATATTCATGGGATATTAGAGAAGTACATCGAATTATCAAAAAATAATAACACTATCTGATTTGAGTCATCTGATGAGTATAGTTGATCCTATAGCTATCAGTGTGGAGACATTAAAGATAGATAATGGGTGATCTTTGGAGAAAGAGTTCACTGAATTGATCTGTATGAATTCTTGAATGGTACTATCAATCATGTTGATTCATTTCACAATTGTATACGTGGTCCTTTGACTTGAGACACGAAAGACATTATGTGGATGGATGACCGTGGTTTGATTATGAATTATAATTCCCAAGACACAGGATCTCTAAAACATCATATATTGGACACAAAAATAAGTCCTCAAAAATGTTTGTGTAGTCAATATGGGATCATCCACCCTTAGTATTTGAGGAGATTGACTCAAAGAATGAGATGCGATGAAATCCTTAGACAAGGTAGTAGAAATATTGGAGGAGGAGTTCCCGATGATTTTTTACACGCATCAATGCTAACTTGAGTGACCGATTAAGGTTTGACAATTGATCATACCCTAATTGATTCATGAGGATCATGCGAATGAAGGATTATATATATGGTAATTGATGACGGAAAGGTTCCATAAGAGAGTTTTTACATACTCTATATCTCCTAGACTACGTGGTTAGCTTGGCACCCAATGGGATGATAACTCAACCTATCGATTAAGTTAAATCAATCCTTGATTAATTAATCTATATATTGATGCGTATAATTCATTAAGGTTGATTATTGACTAATGAGGTATATGGACCTAGAGGGTCACACACATAAGGTCTATAGATGTTGGTGGATATATAAAGTGTTATTGGGCTTATTAACTAATGAGATATATGGACGTAGAGGGTCACACACATAAGGTCTATGGATGTTGGTGGATATATACATAATAATGAGGGTTTTTTTATGAAAAATACATATACCAAATATCTATAAATAGGGAAAGAACGATCACAATTCAAGGTGCCCATACAAGCCTTGTGTGAATTCTCTCCTTTCTTCTCTTTTTCTCTTAATGGAGAGCTTTGAAGAGGAGATCCATCTAGAGATTGTGTGGATACCACTAGAGGCTAGACACTTGAATAGCTTCAAGAACTCTTTCAATAGACACTTGAATTGCTTAAATAACGTCTCATACATACTAGATGATATGATCATCTGTTCTTGGTGGCTCGGTGTTTTGAATGTCTGATTCAATGTATTCTGATGCATTTGATGCTTTGATCAAAATTTTTCCAGGCTTGTCGAACCTGAGACCCTTTCACACAAATTTGATTGAGTAGGGAAAAGACAAACATGGCTCTAGGGAAGAGAGTTGTTGTTAGATTCTAAGGTCAAAAAGCCTTTGATATCCTTCTCGAATATCCCACGAATAAGAATATTTAGAACATATGATTAAAGACTAGTCATCACTGTATTCCTCTTATTTTCCAGAGATATAGACTAAACCTAGTGCGCATATCTCACCATGAACTTCATCTTCATTCACTATCATCACTTCTGCATTCACATCGATTCAGTGTCAATGCATCATGAACATATTTTTTATTAGTATTTCACAATAACAATTCCACTTTATTTTAAAAGCTTTCCAATTAGCACTCGACTATCTCCCACAATGTATCTGATCATACAAGTAATCATATACTTAATTTTTTATATTCAAATTTAAATTCTTAGTTACCCATGCGATCGATTTCTCCCCATCTAGATCAATCATCGATTCCACATCCTATATCCATTCATATGATAATCTACTCGGCAGTCATGACTCCATAGATCCTGATTAACCACCATCAGTCATGACTCCATAGAGATGGTCGATCATGATAAATCGGAATCGATCGTACATGATCGCCGACTCTGTCGAAATTTATTTATTGATTTTATCGATCGACGTCGAGGGGATTAGTCCGGCGGTCCTCCGCTGAAATCCGATTCGCTACTCTCTAACGCAAATCCTGCGTTTTCCTCTTTCCGGATTTCTTCTACCAATGGCACGAAAGACAGACTGCTCGCAAATCGACGGGGGAAAAAGCTCCGAGGAAGCGGCTCGCGACTTAAGCTGCTCACAAATCCACTGCGGGGGAGTGAAGAAACCTCGCCGATTCCTCCCGGGAACCTTCAGGCGGCGGAGCACCTCTATGCTGCCAGAATGGAGTCAGGCTTGCTGAGTCGAGTGAAAATGCCGACCAAATCGATTTCCTCGATTCATATTTAATCGATCTCGATCGACGATAAAAACCTATTCCTCGAAATCGATAGGCGATCGATCGATCACCAGTCGATGGCGAAAGTCCCTAATTTTCTTTTCGGTTCTCAAATATTTCAATTATAATTTGGGCGTCGCTCGTGCGAACCGCACGAGTGCCGGAGCTTCTTGTTGCTCAAGTCTCGGGCAGCATTCGTTAGGGGTTCGCAGTTCTTCAAAGCTCAAGCTCGAGCCAGAGATCGCAGCCCAATAAAGAAGGAGGAGCAATGAGTCGCGGGACCGGCGCCGGATACGATCGCCACATCACCATCTTCTCCCCCGAGGGACGCCTCTATCAAGTCGGTGAGCATTCCTAATTTCCCCCTTCGGATCTTTCTTTCGGGGTGGATAATATCGTACAATTCTTCTTCTTTTCGATTTAAACGGATAATTGAACAATAGACGAATTTCCCATTAGGGTTTTTTAATCAAAGTTGATGATTTTGGTTTTTATTTCTTTTTACTGGTAGAGTATGCATTCAAAGCGGTTAGGGCATCTGCGGTCACGTCGATCGCTGTCCGTGGTAAGGACTCTGTCTGCGTTGTTACCCAGAAGAAGGTCCCGGTAAGTGTGTGATCGCTTAGTGTTGCGATCGGTATTTCTTTTCGTTTGCAATATTTTGATAATCTGACCACGGGAAAATAAATGTAGGACAAGCTTTTGGATCAGACTAGCGTTACCCACCTTTTTCCGATCACAAAGTTCCTCGGGCTTCTGGCTACTGGAATGACAGGTCCGTCATTGGCTTCAAATTCTAAATGATGAAAGCTAATTAATCGTGAAAAATATAGGAACATTTAGTTTGAAGTTTCGTTTTTCTTGTTAGCCAGAATTAATATTACGATAAAATTTAAACTTTGGCAGCGGACGCGAGGTCATTAGTTCAGAAGGCGAGGGTTGAAGCTGCAGAGTTTCGGTTTAAGTGGGGATATGAAATGCCTGTTGACGTCTTGGCCAAATGGTATGTGGTTCATTCTCATTACCTTGTTACTCGAGGAAACAATGAATATTATTCTTTTTTATGACAGTGAGTATTGTTTGGAATTATGATGCTCTTTTCTCCGCGTGCATTTAAGCACAAAATCAATCTTTATTCTCAATTTTATTCCCTTGAAAATTGATCCCACTGTCTAATTTATTTGCCTCTCTCTCTCACTATGTATATATATATCATGCAGTTGTATGACTCTCTCTGGACGCACACTACCACCCTCTTAGTCCTTCTCTTGTTTGTCTCTTGTTTGAAATTTGTGTATATCTGTCTTCGTGCCCAAAAGAGATCAATTTTGTTCTACATGAAGTGATCACCTATCTATTTATCCCTGTTCTCCGATGCAAAATCAGGATAGCCGATCAAGCACAGGTTTATACCCAACATGCGTATATGAGACCTTTGGGAGTGGGTAAGCTCTTTCTATCACGTCATAATTAACCATTATTTACGTAATCCATAATAATAAATTTATCATTTATTTGGAAATGTGTAGTTGCGATTGTAGTGGGAATTGATGAAGAAAAAGGCCCTCAACTTTTCAAATGTGATCCGGCTGGTCATTTCTTCGGACACAAGGTACCGGAGATAAGTCCCCCCTGCTAGTTTTTCCTGGGGTTTTTACCAAAATTTTATTGATACTCTAGAACAGCAGAAGGAAATCTTCAGCATATGACTTTGACTTGATCTTTTCTCTCAACAGCTCTTCATCCCTCTCAATAATATTTAGATTTCTGATGTCATTCCTCGGATTCTGTACCTTCGGTCTGTCATCGTCTCTTTAACATATTTGCCTGACTGCTCTTAAAACCAAGCCAGATTTTATCTGACAATTTAGTCATTGGGTCGGGTCTAACGAACTAAGGCCTGCTGGTTGACTGAAAACGTAAATTCCGTAATTTTCCTTGAAGGCAACGAGCGCAGGTCTCAAGGAGCAAGAGGCCATCAATTTCTTGGAGAAGAAGATGAAGAACGGACCTGCCTTCTCTTTTGATGAGACCGTTCAGGTATAAAAAAATAAATCCAAATATAAAGGTTTAGACAGAGAGTTGACTCGTTTGTCCTCTTTGTCTTTCCTATTCAGACTGCAATTTCTGCCTTGCAATCCGTGCTCCAAGAGGACTTCAAAGCGACTGAGATTGAGGTATGACGTTGATTTTCGGGGGTTTGACATCCGTTGACTTTTTGTACCTGAATTATTTCAGGTGGGAGTGGTCAGAGTGGAAGACCCGGTCTTCAGGGTGTTGACCACGGAGCAGATTGACGAGCATCTGACGGCCATCAGCGAGCGGGATTGATCGTGGTCCTGTTGACTTTGCTTTCCTTTAAGAAAAGTCCGTTGAAACTGTCTATTGGGCCCGTTTGGTTTGACCTTTATTTTCGAGATTTTGATTGATGAATATCATTGACGTAAGTTACAAGGGTTCAATCTTCTGGGTCAAGGTCAGCGGGAGGTTGGTCTCCGTTGACTTTGACTTTGACGCGCTTCCCCTTGATGTAACGGTACTCCCATGTAGGCGGAGGGTACTTGCGGGTGAGTCTGTCGTATTTGTCATGCATGCCTAGCTTCTGGAAGACGTCTCCCATCATCTTCACGATCCTCCCTTCCGGCCTTATCCCCAGCTCTTCCATGTCAGCGAACACCTTCAGGACATTTACTAGTTGAGAGACACAAAAAATGAATAACCTATATGTGAGCCCCTTATAGAGATAAATACTACGTAACTGTCCCTTAATGGCTATTGGTGTCAAAGGATATAATAGGTTACTAGTAGAAATCATTCTCGGAGGCGTTATGGTAAGTACACAAGAGAGAGAGAGAGAGAATGTCGATGATATGGGTACCTCGAACATCTGCTGATGCATGTCTCTGGAGTAGTAGATGGAAATCATCTTAACGAAGAAGATGCGAGGCAAGCACTCCATATTTTCGGAGAAGAGCTTCTTCCAGAGGTCCTCGGCCTCCTCCACGCGGGCATCCTCCGCCAGCGCGTTCAGCAGCGCATAGTACGTCCCCATCGTCTTCCCTTGCCCCTTGCTCAGCATCCACTTGATCACCTTCAACCAAGCGTAACCAATTTTTGAAGAAAAAGGACCAAAAAATTTAAAAGAAAAAAAAATGGTCCCTCTCTCTCTTACTCTGTGTGTTAATATCAATATATCTCTTCTGTCTTTATCTCACCTGAATTATTCTCTTCCATTCTCTCTCATACTCGAGAGTCTTCAAAGCCTTCTTTACAACGATCAGGGGGAAATCCAGCTCCCACGCGATGAACGAGTCCAGAGCCCCGTACACTTCCTCCTTCACGTTCGACAGCTCCTTTATCTGAGAGAGCATAATCACTCACTCACTTTTGAAAGAAAATATAACGTCTCTCCTCACTGGTTCACATGGAAATTCAACATTAATTTTGCCGTGATATTCGAGGACTCACGCATTCCACAAGTTTCACCGATTTGGAAACGGTTCCGATCTTCCTCTTGGGTTTCCAGACACGAGGATATCTGGGTCGAGGACCTCTGGCGCTGCAGACCTGGGAAATGATAATTAATACTAATAACAGCAATTTTTTATTAAGTAATTTTGAAGAATCTCACCACCAGACCGTAGAGCTTATTAGACAAGAAATTGGGTTCGTGAAAACTCCCGGAAATTGAAGAAAGGAAGCCCCGTGTAAGCATCTTTTGATGAAGGCCTCGCCGAATCAGCTGTTAAAAACCCTAATCTCCGCCATCTCTCTCTCTAAAATTGCGTAAGGAATCTGCGAACGGCCGTCAAGAAGATTAGTGTCGACAAGAGATGAAAGTTGTTGCAGAGAAAACAATAGCGTGAGTAGGAAAAACACAAGCGTATAGAAATATCAATCTATGCCAGAACATTACTCAGGCAAAGAATCCACAAGAGAATGATCGAAGAAGCAGTATCAAAGAAATGGAAACCGCGAGAAGTGAAGGAAAAGGAGAGGGAAGTCCTGAAGCGAGACCGGGAGAGTCTGAACTCTAGCGGATAGCAGGAGCTCGTCGTTTCCTTCTCTCTATCAATGCGTCAAAATGGGCCTTTGGAGCGGTCTTCGGGCCCATGTACAACATCTTGGCGCCCGTTAGCTTGTAAAGATAATCATGGTATTTGCACCTTAGAGCATTAAAATCTTTTTTCGGTAGCCTCGATTATTTGAATATATTTGGTCGTCAAATGCTTCACTTTTTCTGGCTCATGAGTACGATTCCAAGACCAGGAAGGTGCCCATTGAACTCCCTTCAGACTCAGGGAATCACGATCTGATGATGATTGCAGACCACCCGCCTAGTCCCAGTTTCTATTCTAGGGAGTTTAGAGATGGAAGGTAGTCATCGATTGTTGCCTAAAGATGGCCGATCATGATCTATCAAGATTGAGCAAAATCATTCGGCTATTGACGACCAGATGATTATTATGATCATGATTACAATACTAGTAGAAAAGTCGAGGACGACGGTAACGACGATAGCTATAAAGGTGATAGAAGTGGTCTTTTGGATGATGATGATGGTTGCAATTATGATAGGAAATGATGATGTTGATACTTATTCAGATGACGATAGTGGTGATTAGGATGATGATGGTGATGATTAAGATGATGATAGTGGTGATGATGTCTAGGATGACGATATCCATGGTGATGGTAACGAATACCATGACAATAATGATGATGGCTTGCCCCCTACTTTGATGTTACTAGGCGTGGTCGTTCTGTTCGCATTGTGCGAATATGTGCGATTTGTGTGTTCTGTTCTCTTTTGAGAACATAACATTTTCAAATTTGCACAGAGAACCGCACGCACCCGTGTGCAATTCGTTATGTGCGAATTTGTGTGAATTTTGTGAGTTTTTTCTCAAAAGAGATAAATTCTCTCTTCTTCCCTTCTCCCCTTCTTTGAGTTCTCTAAACCCGAGTTCTCTCTCTCTACTGACGATATCTGATATCCCGAGTCCTCTTCTGCTATTAACATCAAAATCTTGGGCGATCTTCAACGCACCTCCGACGATCTTCAACGTGAAATTGTGGGAGATCTTCAAGTCCATCTTCAACGCACTTCCGGCATTTTATCTCTCTCTCTATCTCTCTTTGTCTCTCTATCTTTCCTGCGTAGAAAATCTCACCTGAATGATCAAAAGAGGGGTATCGTACAAGCTCTCAGTTCCTTCGACGTTCTGGAGCAGCCTATCGGCGCTCGTGACCGGCGGCAGCAAAGGCGTCTCAAGCTCGTCTAGTCGCAATTGCGCGTCAGCTTCTGCGAAGAGTACTCCTTTCGCGTTGCACTCCACCACCGGCCTCAAACCATGAGGTCTGCGGCGGATGCGACCGGCGAACGGATAGTAAAATACCAGCGCTTTGGATAGGGCTTCTCGAATGACCTTCGCCGGGTCTATCCTACCATCCTCCGTATTTTTGTTGTGATAAAACCAGATGTCGTTAGTGTGGCACTTAGTTGATCCTTGAAAGTCGATGTCCGATAGTTCTTTGATTTTCCAAGGGGTCGGCTCGGCCGGGGAAACGATTGTCCGCTCTATTAACCGTACGGTGAAGTTCGACGGACGTCGGGCCATCGGAGATCAAACAAGATGGATTCATGATGGACTACAGGGCCTCGGCAAAGTATTTTTATAACTTTTGATTCGCTTGGAAGTTACCTTTTTCTTTGGAGGGTGCAAACCTTCTCCACCTGGAAATAGTAAAACATTAGCGAAAGTCTTTTCTCTGCGGAGAGGAGCAGCGGAATTCCTTGAAGTTCCCAGTCGATATCAGTTTCTTCTTATTTTATTCATAATGGCAAGTCTCCTCGGAAGCCAAGCATCGTCTCCCAGTAATGTCCATTGCCCGGCACAAAAAGCACCGAGCTTCACACTTCGACTTGTTTGGAAGTTTTACCACATTGTTATTCATTCGGTAAAACTCCCGAAACCTTCACAGGGATCACCGTCTCAAAAGGATTTGTGGTGGCGTACGACCCCCGTCGCCACCAAGACACGATACCACGACACCAGAGGAGCCCTTTTGGGCGCGCGGATCTATCAGCTTATCTTTATTTCTTTATTATGAACTTTTGACCCGCATGTGTTTAAGCTGGGTCCTCGCTTATTTCCCTTTCCCTTTTAGGCTTCCGGGTGGGTTCTTCCCTTTTCGGGATCACATTCGTAAAGCCCTTTCTGTTTGTGAACCTTTATTTTTCTATGAGTATTTTTAGGTGTTGGGTTGTGGGCCTCAAGTGGGCCCTTTCCCCTCTCGGCCCATTATGGGGAAGGGACCCCCCACAAATCCTAGCCGTCATTTGAAGAAAGAAAGGAGTTCTCTCCCTCTCAAGTGGCTTCTCAAGGAAGGCCGGGGAAGGAGTTCAACCGTCGTCGCCGCCGCCACTCCTTGCCCCGGCCACGGATACTTCACCGTTGTCACCGCGACGCCACTGTCCCCTAGCTGCCGCCGCCGCCACTGCCCTCGTGCCGCCGCCGCCTCCGGACCATCGCGCCGCCACCATCTCCACCTCCTTCTCCATCTCCCGCCATCCCCCAGCTCCTCCTCTAGCTCCACCACCTCTGCTCATCCTCCCCGTTGCCCATATTTCTCGTTCTCCCTCTTCCCCATCGTTTCACGAATTCCTCCCGCCGGTCAACCTCCTATCGACCTCATCCTCCAGCTCCAGCTCGACCTCCCTCCCCGGATTTTTCCCCATTTCCGATCATATCCTCCACCACTCTCGTCGTCCACCTTCGGCCTTCCCCCCTTCCTCCCTACAAATCCTGATTTCCCCTTCCAGTTCCCCCCGCCAAGCTCCTCCCGACGCCCCTCCCTTCTCCTCTCCCCTCTCCTCTCCCGAGTCAATGCCGAATCGCCATTACTCCCTCCTCCGTCTCCTCCGCCAGCGTGATATCCCCTCCCCCTAAATTTCCTGCATCGAATTTTCCCTCGCCTTCCCGTACCTCCCTCTTCCCCCCTCCACTCCACGTTCCACCCCCTTCCCCCGATTTTCCCAGCCCATTTTCCCAACTCCCGCATCACCCTCTTCCCGAATTTTCCCTCTCCCTCTTCCCCACGATCTTGCCGGCTGAACGTTTCCACTTCCCCGATTTTTGCAGCCCAATTCCCCACTCCTGCATCATCCCTTCCCCAAATTTTTCCCTCTCCCTCTTCCTCGCGACCACACCTTCCGAACGTCCCAACCTTCCCATACCCCTTCATCAATTTCACCTCCGCACCACGCCGACCTCCTTTCCCCCGAAAGTCATTGCCCTACCCTCCCGACTCAGACCAAATCTGCCAATCCCGCTTCCCTCCCTCACCACCGAACATCCTTCAACCTCTCTCATGCGCAACCTTCGATGTCACGGATTGTGAAGGAAGGATTAAATTCGCCACACCCGTGAGTGTCACGACCTGCTCGACGGCCTCATCACTAGTCGCACTCATCAACGTGCCTTTCACACCGAAACGTGGGGTTGACCACTCTTCCCGCGATGCCAACCTCGATCACTCCCGACAGTCGCACCCGCGTTCAGTTCCAGCTGCGCCTGCTCCCCAATCCGAATCGCCGACGCGACATGAACAATTCTCCCTGCCGGCGCCGGTTCTACACCCTAGGCGGGGACTTTGGAACTACCTTGCAAGCACCCTGCTTCAGCCTGTGCCCCCCCTTCCTCCCTTGCCGCACCTGCACTCCTCGTCAATGCCCTGCTCCGTGCTTCCCCGGGTTGACCTCCACTCCCTCGGGTTGACCGCGCCCCTCCCCGGGTTGACCGCATTCCTCCCCCTCGGGTTGACCGCAAACCCTCTTGGGTTGACCGCTACACCCCCTCGAGTTGAATGCACTGCCCGGGCCACTTCCGCGCTGCCCTGGTCTACTAGTGCCACCCCGGCCCGATCGCGTCCCCCCCCTCGACGCCCAGCCGGTCACACCTCCCAAGGCAGCCAATGCCGCTCCGTCTTGACTACACCATCTCGGGCAGCAGCGGTTTACCGGCATCTCCACCGACTATCCCGCGCCGATCCCGATCTGCCTTCACCTCCCGGGTGGTCTGCCTGATCCCGCTTGCCCGCACAGGATTGGCTTGTCCCGCGCCGCTCGGGTTCACCCATCTCGCCCTGGTTGACTCAGTGCCAATCCAGTCTGCACGGGCCCGTCTCTTTCATTGCGACCCCGCCACGCCAATCACTCCACCGCCCCCTCACGCTCGAGTCTATCATCTCCCCCTCTCTCGTTGACACTGCCAAGCCGACTCCCCACGGCGCCATGACCCACCGGGCGCTTCGCCCAGCAAGTTAGCTTCAACCCCTCATTTTAAAGTTCGGTTCCTTTTTGAAGCGTCTCCTTTTACTCGTCTCCACCACCATCAGACGACGTAGATAGGATGGTACGACTATAGGTTCGAGACTTTTGACGCGTACTTCAGGTCCGACACCGAGCGTGGGCTGCAGCCTCCCGGCTACTCCACGACGAGCGACTTCCACGCCTCTGAACGCAGATCGAGATGATCTCCCCCTATCCATCATCGCGAGTTTCCCCGGGTCACCCGGAGTCGACTCCACTGATCGGCACGCTTGCCCGTACTTAGGTTTAGGTTAGGTCTCATACTTATGGGTCTAAGACTCGCCTACCCGTAGATTAGGTTTGACCACACTCTCTTCAATCAGCCTCAGTCCCATTGATCAGGCACGAGGGTTTTCATAACCGCGTCCTGCATCAATTTTCAAATGGATTTATATACTGTGTGAATTTTGTTTGGATTGTGCCAATTGTGTGTGAATTGTGCGAAAAGCTGTTCTAATTTTTGCACACAAAAAGAACATAATAAAGAACAAGGCCCTGTGCGGTTCTTTTGTGCGAATTTTCTGTTCGTTTTAAAAGAATAGAAAAAAACAACCATGTCTAGATGTTACCACCGATCTTTACTCCTAGTGAAGCACTGTAACTGATTGTTGCTTCTTCATCTTCTTTGATGAATACATTCGTCCACCATCTTCAAAATCCCTATACTATCTTCGATAAGACAAGCTATTACTAGCTTCTGACATTTTTTATATATTCATGGTCGTCTCTTTTTCTCCACAAAAGACCCTCCCCCATTTGGGGATCCTAGTTGTACAACATGGTTCATCGAGGTTCAAGCCATCACGGCATGACCACTCAAGTTGGCGATTCCTTCTATTAGTGAGCCTATGCAGCTCATTACACCGACCAAAGCTATCTGGGATGAATGGACTTCCATGAATGGTTACGAGTTTAATATCTCCCGAATCATTGACGTATATGAGCAATTGTTCAAGGCGAAGTAGTCAGAGCGTTGCCTTCAAGACTATTATGCTAGCATTCATGGACTTTCTCACTTAGTTGGAGTATTCGTATATGGTTGATCGTACGACTCAACGTCATTATTGAGAGGAGCTTGTTATTTCTATCTTTCTTGGAGGCCTTGACACCTCGATCTCCTCTCAGATTCGAGGATCTATACTAAGTGAGACTCATCTTCGGACTCTTACCATGACCTTCTCTTCTACTCTTCGAGTGTCAAGTAGGACTCCTCTTTTACTATCACCTACACCTCCCCCCCCTTGCATCATCTAACTCTACTACATTTTCATCTTTCAAAGGGAAAGGGCAACCCACAGATGGTGACCGAGGGTGCGGTTGAGGGCATTGTCGAGGGCATGATGGGAAGTCATTCCCTCCATGCGAGCATTGTTGACAAACTAATCATCGTTTTGATCGTTGTTCGCAGAAGTTTGGCAAACCTGATTGGGTTGTCAATTCTGCCTCTACTAATACTTCATCCTCTTCATCCTGAGTATGATGACTATATCTTGGGAAGATTATAATCATCTTATGAAGCTTCATGCGATACCTACAGCTCCTCCAACTCACTCGTCGCATCATGCATCTACCTCCGGCTCAGGTATTGCCTTACTTGCCTCTTTGCCCGACTCTTGGATCATTGACTCGAGGGCATCTGCCCATATGTCAGGTGCACAATCCCTACTTGCTTATCCAAATTATCACAACCTTCCTCTATTTCTATTGGGGTTGGTCGTGCATGTCCTATTGTGGGACATGGTGAGGCCAATTCAACCTCCTCACTCCAGTTATCTCAAGTTCTTTATGTTTCCAATTTTCCTGGGAACCTCTTATCTATCAGTGCCATCACCAAAACATTATTTTTCTCCATCTCATTCTTTCCTTACCATTTCACCTTTCAAGCTTTGTGGATAGGGAAGAGGATTTTTTTTGGGGCGTCAGACTGGACGTGGACTTTATGAGCTTGTCCCCGATCATCTTCCAGTTGGGCTCTCTTTTCTCCTTTCCTCGATCGATTCGTCACTCCAGTGGCATCGATGACTTGGCCACCCAGGTATTTCCAAACTTCGCCAAGCTCTTCCATGGATTTCTATGTCCTCCTTTGAGTGTGAGTCATGTCAATTAGGCAAATATTTTTGAGCCTCTTGCCCCCGTCTAGAATCTATTCCAAGTAAATATCTTTTTGATCTTGTTCATTGTGATGTGTGGGGACCTTTTCAGGTGCCATCTATCTTGGGCTTTTGTTTTTATATAGTTTTTGTAGATGATTTCTCTCGTGCCTCTTTGTTTTATCTTCTCAAAGACCGTACAGATGTTCTGCCCTCTATTAATCAATTTCTCTAAGAGATCTCCACTCAATATTCTAAAACCCCAAAAATTCTCCGCACCAATAATGCTCTTGAATTTGTTCAAACTGCTCTATAAGATTTATGCATCTCTTGTGACATTCTTCACCAAACCACATGTACTCACACATCTCTGCAAAATGGTGTTGTCGAGCGCAAACACCATCACCTACTCGACATGACTCGCACTCTCTTGGTAGAAATGAGAGTTTCCCATTTTTCTGTGATTTGATGCCCTTCTTACCTCTACTTACCTCTTGAACCGCTTGCCCTCGTCACCTCTTGGTGGTGAAGTACCTCTCATTGTCTCCACCCTAATCGTGAGCTTTTTACCTTGCCTCATACGGTGTTTGGTTGTGTGGCCTTCATTCATGATCACATTCCTAATACATCCAAGTTGGCACCCTGTTCTATTAAAGGGGTGTACGTCAGCTACTCGTGCATGCAAAAAGGCTATTGGGTTTATTTTTCATATCAACGCAAGTATATTGGCTCTATTGATGCCACATTCTTTGAGTCTACTCTCTTTTCTCCTCCCCCTCCTGATCTACTCCACCTCCAACACCATCTTCATCCCCTATATCTACCTCATCCTCTTCGTCCTCTCCAGCAAACACATATCATCTACCTACTATGATGGATCCTGCTCCTCTCTTATCACTATCTCCACGATCATCTCCTACCCTACTACTTCACTCTAATGCTTCTCCACTACTTATGCCACCCAGGACGTCGCCACTTCCGATCTCTACTCTAGTCTCCGCACTTCCACTCGCCGAATCCTCAACCTCATGCTCAGATCCAACGCCCAGTGCATTACCATCAAATAATCTCCACTTACCTATTGCTTTTCGTAAAGGTAAGCGCTCTTGAACTCTTCACCCTATTTTCGTACTTTGTTAGTTATGATAATTTGCACCCTAACTATCGTGCATTCTCCCTTTCTCTTACTACTGAGTCAATACCCAAGTCTCACTTAGAAGCAGTACGCTACCTCACTGGAAGGCAGCAATGGACTTAGAGTACGAGGCTCTAGTCAAGCAACGAACATGGGTATTAGTACCTCGACCGGTCAACATTAATGTTATTACATGTAGATGGGTGTTTACATTCAAGTATAATCCTGATGGGATGATTCATCGATACAAAAGCTCATTTAGTTGCACGTGGGTTCTCCCAGACCTACGAGATTAATTATAAGGAGACCTCCCCTATGGTCCGCCTTAACTTACTAGCGTATTATTCTCTCTCTAGCGGTGAATCAGGGCTAATATCTGACGAAGCGTTTTAGTGCGGTCGTTAAAACACACAAACGTAGGTCAAACAAAATTTATAAAACCGAACTCACAAAGATAAAGATAGAAGATCAAGTAATGTGTAAGTATCGGGTCGATCCACAAAGAGCAGGGTTGACTTTAATTGTAAAGTTGACTTGGTCAAACTTAGGTTTAAAAGAGGTTTAAAAGAAGTAAAAATAAGATGTTATGAATAGAAACTATATAAATAGACTAAATAAGAAATTTTAATATTTGAATTCTCGGATTTCACACATAAAAGTGAAAAGTCAAAGTCAAAGCATTGACTTTGACTAACAATCGGTGGTCTGAAAAATCAAAGAATCAAAAGGTGTCAGCAGATTACGAAAATTATATATTTAGAAATTAGAGAGAAAATGGAATTTATTGATATAGAATTCGTGATTTTTGGATAATAAATGGATTTACTATGAATTATTGAAAATCAAATATCAGAAAAATCTCCGAAATGAACACCTCAAAGGAAATCTTCAAATTGACTGGTCAAATGAAATCCAAATCTTGAAATTTATATATAAATGGAAAATCTAAGAACCATAGGAATCTAAAGAGACCAAAATGATCAAATTCTGATTTGTATTTTAAAAGTAATTGACCCCGAAAGTCAACAATAAAATTCTCATGAAAATGAACAGTGCTCGATCAAATGTTAAATTGAAGGGTTTAACAGAGGAATCCAATGAAACCAAAATCGAGTGATTTCGAATTATAATCAGAGAGATATCCTATTTTCAAAATCAGAGAAATTTTGGACTAAAATTTGGGGAAAATGAAGAACACTAAGAACTAATTTGCAAAATTAAAGTTCTAAATCTAATAAAAACTCAAATTACCTCTTCATAATCAATCGAATCTCACTACTAACCCGATTTTTACAAGAATAGGGGCTTTCAATTCACGTGGATTGAAGCGAATTTTCTGGATTTCTTCCTCGCAGACGTTCGAAATTGAAGGGGAAAATTCGATGAAATCAAGGGGAAATTCGTGATCAATCCCGCTCCAATTGCTTTGAAATTGAGTCTAAACGCGGGGGATCACGAAAGAGCTTAAGATTTTGCCCCAAATTTGCTTAATTGCTTCACGAATCAATCAAAAGTTAAGTTAAAACAAAAGAAGAACATCGGTTTTTAAAGGGATTTCCGCGCGACGATCGTCAGCCGTCTATTCCATGATGAAATCCGCACCGTCCGATGAAGCGAAACCGATTGAATCGTGGCCCACGACGCGGTCCACGATCTCATTGAAGGAGAACCGTCCGATGAAGATCGGAGACTCCATGCGTCTCCTGATTTCACGATCGTTAGCCATGATCTCGCGATCGTCAGCTTTGATCGCGCGATCGTTGCTTTTCCACCGTCTGATCGCCGTCGCCGTGTCGAGGTGAGTCCACATGTCCTCCTCTTCCATCGGGTTTAATCATGACCGGTTGATCGCGATCATCCGCTTAATTTAATGCCTTCAATTTGATGAAGATCGGGAGCTTCTCGGGACGCCACATGTCGTAAGGTAAGCCGTTCATCGCTTTCACTTAAATACGGATTTAGCGCACGTGCCTTGAGTAATGATCGCGTGGACTCGGGTCCACGCGATCGACGTCTTTGCTATAGGATCCGACGCCTGTGATGCCGCCACATCGCCTGCACATTGAAACGTTAGACGGGACATGGTCCCACACGAAGAAAGTAGGAAAAACCGGCGTGTATATAACATGGAACGCGGTAACGCCTTTGCGTTACCGCTCCAATACTCTCACCAGGGCCCACTAACCCGTGGACCCTTCACACACCAGCCCTCCTACCACGTGGCACCCCACACGGGCGTCCGCATGGACCCGCGTGGACCTGCGTGGCCTCCTGCCACGTGTCCGCACCCTGTGCGCCACCTGCGCCTCACGTGGGCTCGCAAGGCCCTGCCGCATGGCCTTGCGTGCCGCGTCGCATCCGCGTGGGTCCCGCGTGCCACGTCAGCCAGCCCTACGCGCCCCCTGCGCGCCACGTCAGCCCCACGATCCTGCGGATAAAACCCCAATTTTTTGTGATTTTATAATGAGAAAATGCACTTAAAAATTCATAAAAAATTCAAATTAAAATCCGAAAAAGGTATAAACTTCATAAATTCATAAATTTAAATATATAACTCCTTTTAATCTCAAATTTTCTCCATTGTATCACAAATTCTTTTCTTTTTTTGAATATTATACTATTAAAAATATAATTAAGAAGAAGAACATAGGATGAATTAAAAATAACCTAAAAGCATTCATTGAGATCTCTCTCTCTCTCTTTTAATCATCCAATACATTCCTTCTTAGCATTAACCTTTAAAATCATTTACTAAAGTCAAGATACATGAGGGAAAAGTTTATAATTCATATCAGTTTAATCTTTCAAGAAGATTCATCATCAATCACGCATATAATTATTCCTAATTTATACATAAATATGAACTTTAGTGTAGTGGCATACCAATGGAGAAAATTCATAAAGTTAAGATAACATGCATCATAATTACATAAAATAAGCATAAATATGAGTTGAAATAAGATAATAATTTAAGTTATAAATGCATGTTATCACAGCCCCCCCAACTTAAATCATTGCTAGTCCCTTAGCAATGGAAAGATAAAGAATGTGAAATAGGACTAACAAGCTTAGAAAACTATGGGTTAAACATTGATAGAATCTGAAATGAATGTTCTAACTTAAATGATGCCAAGAAGAAGGTAATGTACTAGAAACTTAGGGTCACGGCATTTCTCCGGCAAACACTTTAATCCACCACAAGAACTAAGAATGCTCTTGCTCAATCGCTTAGTATTTCTACATACTAATAGAAATATACATAATTAAAAAAAATCATCATACCAAACCAATCGTTGCTTCCTCCTTGCACTATGGACATGAATGATAAGGGCACAAGAAGTAGAAACAAGCATCATCCTTTTCATACATAGTGGCTATAAAATAGAGTTGGCTAAAACACATGGGAGGTAGCTTACCATTCTAATTCTACTTTTTTTTTTCTTTCTTTCATCTTAATTCTTTTTTTTTTTGTCTTTGTCTTTCTTTCTAATTCTACTTTATTCATCCTAATTCTACTTTCTGCAAGCCTTTTTGAAGAAGGAGATTAGATAATTCAGAATTTTAAATTTACAAGGCTTTTTATGCAAATTTATTGAAAACAACATTACTTACTTCATGGTGCTTATCCTACCCATGTGTCGTCCTTAGTAGACATGCAGCTTATTCCCCCGAAGAGGTTTTAGTATCTCTATGGATCAGGGAGCTTCACTATGTCAATAATAGTAGTGCCAACAAAGGATGATACAAGCTACGACTTGTTATGGAAAGCGGAAGGATGTGCGTGCAAGGAGTCATTAACTCAAGATTTAGAAAGAAGAATGAGTGGATGAGAAGTATAGAAATTTTTGAAAAATCATACTATGAGCTTGAGTAAATCCTTAGTTTGGATTTTATGGTTCCCCAAAGGAATACCTAGATCCATAATTCCATTGACTCTACCATCTCCTCAACATAACACTTAAGGTTGCTCTTCCCACGACTTTCTAAACAAGTGGAGGTGTTAATATATGCTATGCTTTATTATTTCATGTCGTTTTGGAAAGATCATATTGCTGTTCACATGTTAAAAAAAATCAAATCATGCATAGAATATCAAATAAAGGAATGCAAAAATTTTAAAAAAATTTTAAGTTTTCTAGAAAACTCCCCCCCATGCTCATTCATTTTATTGTCCTCAATAAAATCCAACATGCTCATGGAAAAAGTGATGACAATCAATATGCATGGCATGCAACATCAGTAAAAAGCAAAAGAGACATAGGAGAGAAAATAAAAACTTAGCGGGTAATTTGTATTGGTTACATTCTTCTCTTCATTTGTGGAGTTGTTTTGGAGCTGAATTTTTTCTTTTGATGTTCCCCTCTCCTTAGTACCTAATAAAACTTATAGAGAAGCAACAGAAAACATCAAAGCAAACATCAAATATAAAAGTAAAAATAAATGCTAAAACAAGAACAAAAGTAGAGAATAAAGGCAAAAAAAGAAAAATAAGGATGGGTTGCCTCCCAACAAGCGCTAAGTTTTCCGTCTTTAGCTAGACGTAACTAACTCTAGCGACTAAGTAGTGGCTGAGATCTCAAGGGATTGCAGCTCTTCACTATGTGGAGGTGGGGGTCCTTCTTCACCAATGTATGGCTTCAACCTATGTCCATTTACCTTGAAAGGAATTTTTGGTCTTGGGATCTAAAATCAAGACCGATCCATTATCATACAATTCAAGGATCTCATATGGACCATCTAACCTTGAGCACAATTTCCATGGAAAAAGTTTAAGACGAGAATTATAAAGCCATACCTTGTCATGAACATGAAAAGTTTTCCTATTAATGTGCTTGTCATGAAAGGCTTTATTTTTGGCTTTATAAATCTCCGCATTTTGATACGACTCATTCGGTAGTTCTTGGAGCTCTTGAATTTGTAGAAGTCTTTCTTTTCCAGCTTGATCAAGAGATAAATTGAGCTTTTTAATGGCCCAATATGCTCTATGCTCTAATTCGACGGGGAGGTGTCAAGGTTTGCCATAAATGAGCCTAAAAGGAGACATCCCGATGGGTGTCTTGAATGCGGTGCGGTAGGCCCATAGAGCATCGGGTAGCTTCGCTGCCCAATCTCTTTCATCCGTACGAATGATCTTCTTCAATATGTTCTTAACTTCTCTATTGCTGACTTCTACTTGGTCATTTCGCTTGGGGGTGATACGAGGTTGTGACGCGATGGTGAACTCCATATTTCTTAAGTAAACTCCTGAAATGAGAGTTAGTAAAATGAGATCCACCATCACTAATAATAGCTCTAAGACAATCGAATCGACAAAATATATTGATAAAAATAAACTTATTAACCACTCGATGATCGTTTGTCCTCGTTGGTATCGCCTCGACCCATTTAGACACATAGTCCACCGCTACAAGAATATACTCTTTGCCCTCCGACGGTGGAAATGGCCCCTATAAAGTTAATCCCCCAAAGATAAAAAAATTTCTACCTCAAGGATGGTTTGCAAGGGCATTTCATCTCGCTTTGAGATGTTCAATGCGGATTGACACTTAAGACATTCCTTGCAATACTTGATCGCATCCTTGAATAGAGTTGGCCAATAGAAGTCACTTTGTAGCACCTTTGCTCCAGTCTTTCTAGACGCAAAATGTCCTCCAAATAAAGATGAGTGACACATCGCTAGAATATGCTCTTGTTCTTCCTCCGGAACGCATCACCGAATAATCTGATCAGCCCCTACATGTAACAAATGGGGTTTCTTCCCAAAAATAATGTCTAACATCATAGGAAAATTTCTTCTTTTTGAATGCGTGTTCCAATAATTGGGGACAGATTTTGTGACTAAGTAATTAACAATATTCATAAACCAAGGTACCTTAGTCGCAACGGCGAGAAGCTTCTCATCGGGAAATGTGTCACAAATCTCACTTGAAGATGTGATGTGGAGTCGAGAAAGATGATCAGCCATTGAGTTCTCACTTCCCTTCTTATCTTTGATCTCCAAATTGAATTCTTGAAAAAGGAGAACCCATCTAATCAGTCGCAATTTAGCCTCTTTCTTGGACAGCAAGTACTTCAATGCGGCACGGTCCGTGTAGACAATGATCTTGTTGCCCAAGATATACTGCCTAAACTTCTCCAAAGCAAAGACAACCACTAACAACTCCTTCTCCGTAGTCGTGTAGTTAAGTTGAGTGTCGGCTAGCGTCTTGCTTGCGTAACATATGGCGGTCGGCTTTTTGTCGATTCGTTGCCCCAAAACCGCGCCCACTGCAAAATCAGAAGCATCACACATAATCTCAAAAGGTAAGTCCCAATTAAGACTTTGTAAAATAAGCGCTTCCACTAATGCTTGCTTCAGATGCATAAAGGTGTGCTTCCCTTCTTCCTAAATGATAAAGTCTTTTTCCTTGCATAGAAGAGAAGTTAGTGGTTTTGAAACTTTAGCAAAATCTTGAATAAAGTGACGATAAAAACCGACATGCCCTAGGAACCTTCTAAGTTCCCTTATCGACTTAGGGAGTGCAAGGTCTTGGATTACCTCGACCTTGGCCTTGTCCACTTCCAATCCTTTGCTTGAAACTAAATGTCCAACACTATACCTTCTCTTACCATAAAGTGGGACTTCTCCCAACTAAGGACTAGGCATTTCTTAACGTAAACGTCGAGGATTTGCGTTAAGTGCTCTAAGCATGCATCAAAACTTGGCCCGAAAACTGAGAAGTTGTCCATGAAGACCTACATGTTCTCTCCTATAAAATCGGAGAAGATGGCCATCATGCACCTCTGAAATGTGGTAGAGGCGTTACATAGTCCAAATGGCATGCAGTGAAATGCATATGTACCAAATAAACATGTAAACGTCGTCTTCTCCTGATCATCGGGGTGTATAGCTAACTGATTATACCCGGAGTAGCCATCTAGGAAGCAATAAAATCCTTGACCTGAAAGCTTGTCAAGAATTTGGTCAATAAATGGCAAGGGGAAATGGTCCTTTTTCGTCGCTGCGTTAAGCTTCCGATAGTCGATGCATACTCTTCACTTCATCGGAAGACGCGTCTGAATTTCTTCGCCCTTGTCATTTGTCGTCACGGTAATCCCCGCCTTCTTGGGGACAACATGCACCGGACTGACCCATGGACTATCAGAGATGGGATATATGATACCTGCATTAAACCATTTAAGGATTTCATCTTTAACGGCATCCCATACCTTAGGGTTTAGCCGTCTTTGTGCCTCTCTAGAGGGACGAGAGTCCTCCTATAGGAAAATGTGATGCGTGCACAAAGAGGGATCAATTCCCTTAAGGTCCGACAAATTCCATCCGATTGCTTCCTTCCTCGCCCGTAAGACCGCCAATAATCTCTCCTCTTGGTCCTGATCTAGCTGTGAGGAAATAATAACGAGGTTAGCATAATGATGATCAAGAAAAGCATATTTCAGCGTAGAAGGTAGCGGTTTTATCTCGGGTGTCGTCTCGCTGGAGGGAAATGGATCATCCTCGGGCTCTTGAAGGCTCCTGTCCTCAATGGCCGCCATCATCTCCTCGATACAACTCGAGATCTCCGGATCCTCGTAAATATCGACAGTGCCTACCTCATCGGACTCATATGAAGGATGTCGCATCGTGCTATCTCCAACCTAAAATATAACTTCCCCCTTGCCCCAATCCGTGATCGCTTTCGTGGTAGCTAAAAATGGTCTCCCTAGTATGATGGGAGAGTCGGTGAAGTCCTTCGTGGATTTTCATATCCACGATAATAAAGTCTACAAGAAAGTAGCAGTTTTCGACCTTAACTATCACATCCTCCACTAAGCCGTGAGGTCGTCTCACGGATCCATCTGCTAAGCTCAGCTCGATAAATAATGGCTGCAACTCGCCAAGTGGACAAATGTCATATACTCCCTTCGGGAGAATATTGACACTAGCCTCCGTGTCGAGGAGAGATCGAGTGAAAGTCCTACCCCCTATCTCACAACTAATCATGGGAGCTCCCGGATCACGTCGCTTACGAGGAAGTATACTCAGCATGATGGAACTAATGGTCTCACTCATATAGATACGTTTCGGCTTCCTCGTAGGGGTGCAAAGTCCTTTCAGGAACTTTGCATAAGATGGAATATGTTGAATGGCGTCTACTAATGGGATGATGATGGTAACCTTCCTAAAAGCCTCTAATAATGTGTCATCACTATCACTCTTAGGGACTCTAGGCCAGCTCAATAGCTGAGGATATGGCACCGGAGGTTTGTAAACCTCGGGATTAGGCTCTGCCCTACTCTCCTCATTGGGTGCCTCCTCATCCTTGGAGTCCTCCTCCGGAATAATCGTGGGAGATGGACGATCGTCCCTCTCCTCAAGCGGGTCCTTGCGGCGCTTGTGGTCCGTATGAGGATCCACTAAGACCTTGCCGCTATGTAGGCCCGATATGGCATGTGCCTCCTCCGATGCACTATCAATGTGAACTTCGTTCACATTGTGGGTGCGGCTCGACGATGCTTGACCTACATTCCTGGGATTTGCCAAAGGTTGGGAAGGTAATTGATCTATAAATTCAACTCGCTTACCCTTCCTTTGCTCGGTAGAAGCATCGGAGCATTGGGCTTTAGCCCCTTCGACTCGGTCGATTCGGTCGCTAACCTCATTCAATTTACTCATCATTTGTGCTAATGCACTCATGACGGGGTTAACTAAAGGTGTCGGAGGTGGCACTGCCTGTGGCGGTGTGACCGCTCGGGGAAGACCGGGGGTGAAAGATGTCGGCCTCGGGTTCCCCATATGTTGCTGCTCGGATCCGTAGGGCTGATGATATGGCGTGTGATGCCTATCCCGCTGCTGCGCATAAGTAGGGTTATGAAAACTAGAATAACCCTGATTCGAGTAGTTTGACCTACCCGCCTGGCTCAAACCTAGATATGTAGTAGGGTTTGGCCGAAATACAAATGGACCTTGGATTGTCATCACGGGGCAATCCAGCTCTACGTGCTCAAAACTAGAGCAATGCAAACACGGCAGAGACATCAACATGTGAAACTAGCGCGAGGCTATCAGAACCCGGTCGGATCTTAAGTGAATCCATGATCAAGTTATGTGCTTCCGTCAGTTTCTCAATCTTATCTAAAAGGCATACATGTCTCTGCCGCCTTCGTGTCCAACATCTCTCCCTTAGCGGGAGCGCTCCGTCCTCCGAAGGATTGAGCCAAATGATGGTGGCTATTCTCCGCCACCAACTCGATCAAACTCGAGGGCTTCATCCTCATACATGCTCATGAATGTGCCTTGACGAGACGGGACCGCGAGGTCGTTGATTTCACTCGGTCTCGTGTCAAAAATATTTCCGAGCTTACCAATTTGATGAAAATGTATCGAATTGAAGGGTATAATGGTAAATAAGGGTTGAATCCACAGGGAAATAAGGAAATTTTTTATGTATTCTTCAAAATTGATCAAATCGGATGATAAATTGATGATAGAAATTCAGGGGAAAATGATAAATTATGTAAGAGAACTTCAAATCGATTCCACGGAATCAAGAATCATCGAATTTGGACTTGATTTTGTGGAGAAATTGGAGATCGAAGTAGAGAGAAAATTTCTGATGAAGAAATCACGATTTTAACTAAAATTAAACCAAATTGAACTTGAAATCTTAATTTAAATTGAAATTAAACATGATAGGAAGGTAGATTATGAAAAACCGCTTCCACTAATCCAAAATCGCGATCAAATCGATGCGATTAAACTGATTAATCATTTAGAACACGAAGAACGCGAGGATGAGATTCAAGAGCCGATTTCTCCTAATCTATTCCACCAAATCTTGATTTCAAAGGCTCCGGAGGTGTGGAATTGAGAATAGAACACGATGAGATCTAGAGAAACGAGAGGGGAGATGTCTAGACAGATCAATTTCTTGATTTCCAACTCGAATGCTTTAGAACATCGAAGAACATCTTGTTTTGTAGTACATTTGGGCGTAACCGTACGATCAAAACGATCGACGGTTACGATGGAATGGTCCATCGTGGACTGTTTCGAATATATCGCATCCGTTGGATTGCTGATGGAGGGTCCGGATGATCCGCTTGATAGGCGTTTTAAAATGTCTTGATTTGCGCTCCCTTGGATCGCGATCGGACGGTCGCGATGCACTCCTCGCCATTTCATCTCAGCCGTTATAATCCATTTAATTCAAGCACGCACGTTGATCATCTCCGGTGGACCGCAGGTACATCCAGTCGACGCGCGACGATTGATCTGTCGTTCGATCCAAGGCCTCAACTTCTGCCACGTGTCCTGCAATTATAAAAATCGTGGGAAACTTAGTCCCACACGGAGAAAGTTAAAAGAATCGATCGGGTTTATAACGGGCGACGATTCTGAGGGGTAATAATTCCCTTCTGATAAACTGGAGGCTATACATTATAAACTATATAGTAATACATATAAATATTGCGCATCTATCACATCGCCGCGTAGGCGCCGAGTGGGCCCGCATGGCGCTGCCACGTCGCATCCACGTGGGTCCCGCATGGAAAAACCCTTTTTTTGCTTTTATTAAATTATTTTTTAACATTTAAAAATCGTAAAATTAATAAGAAAAATCCGGAAAAAATCCCTAAAAATAAGGAAATTCATAACTTTTAATATATAACTCAAAATTAATCCAAATTTCTTTCATTTGATCCGAAATTTAATTATCTATCATTCTAAAAGATAAAATTTGATAAATAATGAGAGTTTTAAATTTTATTTCAAAAACACATTTATTTTTAACTTAAGAAAATATAAATTAATGTTTATAAAACATTTTCTCTCATTATTTTAACTTTAAAAACATTTATAATCTCAAGTAAAGATGGGTTATTAATTATTCGTCTTTTAAATCATCATATTTAACCCTAATTTAAGGTATTTAGAAAAATACACATAAGTATGATAACATGCATGGAAATGAAATTATTTATTCTTTAATATGCATCAATAATCATGTTTTATCATGTTAATATAGCATGTTATCATGCCTCCACTAGCGGCATCGAGCAAGTATCTGTCAGGTGCACCTAAACCATCATAAAAAATCTGAGTAATCTCATGTTTAGGTATAACATGATGCGGGCACTGTCTCAAGAGATCCCTAAGTCTCTCCCAAGCCTCATAGAAAACCTCACCTGGCCCTTGTGAGAACTCGCGTATGGCGCGTCTCACGACACTAGTCTTACCTACCGAGTAGTACTTACGCAAAAATGCGTCTTCCATGTCTCTCCATGAATCGAACTCGCGGCCCAAGGTGAAAAACCACTCCTTTGCCCTTTCCTTAAGCGTGAAGGGGAAGAAGCACATCTTGGCCGTCTCGGAGGGGACATTGTGGAATTGGTTGAATTCGCACACCTGGCTGAACTCGTCCACATGTCGATATGGGTCCTCCGATGGTAGTCCATGAAAAGTGGGCAAAAGCCCAAGAATATGTGAGTCAATTTTAAAATTCACACCTCGTTGAAGAGGCGCATTGACTCGTGTAGTCTGCCTTTGGATGACTAGTCTTGCGTAATCGCTAAGACGTCGTCTCACTATCTATGCAGGAAGAGGGGCATCTATCGGCTCTCCTCGCCCTGACGTGGCGATGGCTGGAAGGGAATCACAAGAGGCCTCTGATGGAGCTCTAGAATGCGTGGATATAGCTAAGAGGTCCTCATATAAGGCGTTGTTCCTTGTATGCCTCGTGGGTTGCGGATTCTGATGTCCTTGTCGTCCTCCTCGGTTCCTAGGATGACTATTCATATCTAAATCCAAAAAGATCACAGAACAACAAGTATATATATATATATATATAAGAAAGTCAGAAAAGGGTGAGACGAAAAGGGTGATGTCCAAATGAAAAATGCTTCACTCTACTCCACCAAAAGATAGATCAAGCTTCACACTATCAAAAATCACACCAATAAAGATACTAATACTAATAAGTCACTGATAACTGAGAATGAATCTCAGATATATCAATATCGATGTTTCAAATAAGTGAAAAATATAAAATAGACTACCAAATTTGCACCAAAACTATCAAATAATGGGCAAAATTAGGTAATCTTACCTCGCTATACCTTTTCCACCACTGATAGGGTCTGATAAATTCTTTGCAGGTCAATAAACAACAGAAGACAGAAACCTAAATATAACCACAAAATCAAGCAATAAAATTAATAATGCATGCGCCCCGGCAACGACGCTCATTTTGACGAAGCGTTTTAGTGCGGTCGCTAAAACACACAAACGTAGGTCAAACAAAATTTATAAAACCGAACTCACAAAGATAAAGATAGAAGATCAAGTAATGTGTAAGTATCGGGTCGATCCGCAGAGAGCAGGGTTGACTTTAATTGCAGAGTTGACTTGGTCAAACTTAAGTTTAAAAGAGGTTTAAAAGAAGTAAAAATAAGATGTTATGAATAGAAACTATATAAATAGACTAAATAAGAAATTTTAAGATTTGAATTCTCGGATTTCACAAAGAAAAGTCAAAAGTCAAAGTCAAAGCATTGACATTGACCAACAGTTGGTGGTCTGAAAAATCAGAGAATCAAAAAGGTGTCAAAAGATTACGAAAATTATATATTTAGAAACTAGAGAGAAAATAGAATTTATTGATATAGAATTTGTGATTTTTGGATAAGAAATGGTTTTACTATGAATTATTGAAAAATCAAATATCAGAAAATCTCCGAAATAAACACCTCAAAGGAAATCTTCAAATTCACTAGTCAAATGAAATCCAAATCTTACAATTTATATATAAATGGAAAGCTAAGAACCAGAGAAATCTAAAGAGATGAAAATGATCGAATTCTGATTTGTATTTTAAAATTAATTGACCTCGAAAGTCAACGTTCAAATTCTCATTGTCAAAAGGTAGGAGAGGAGAGGAAGAAGACGATAGAGGAGTAAGACAAAAACGATAATGCTATGACGGCTAGGGTTTGATGTGACCCATACATGCGCAAATAGAAAATATATAGAAAAGAGAGAGGAGAGAGAAAAGAGAGTAGAGAGGAGAGAGGAGAGAGGAAAATGGGCTTCAGCCCAATAGGAGAGGCTTTAACACTCCCCCTCAAGCTGGAGCGTGAAGGTCAAACATGCCCAGCTTGGATCCGATGGTCTCATATGCAGGGCCTGGTAGGGCCTTAGTAAAGATGTCTGCCAACTGATGTGCGGAAGCAACGTGTGGGAGTACGAATAGTACCGTTAACAACGTCATCGTCGTATAAAATGGCGATCGATCTCAATATGCTTCGTCCTCATATGAAACGTCGCATTACTGGCGATGAAGGTAGCAGCTATGTTGTCGCAGTACATCTGCATAGGACCTTCTGGTGGGAAGCCGAGCTCAGTGAGAAAGGAGCGTAGCCACAACATCTCAGCCTTGGTATCTGCCATGGTGCGATACTCGGCTTCGGCACTAGAACGGGACACGATAGACCGCTTTCCGAGAGCGCCATGTGACCGAGGTTACCTCCAACATAGGTGGCATAGCCACCATGTGACTTTCGATCCTCCTTGTCACCGGCGAACCCAGGAATCGAGTAGGCCTCAATGTGTAGATGACCCTGTCGCCGATACAAGAGGCCCTTCCCCGGAGCTCTCTTAAGGTACGCCAGAAGCCGATAGACGCCCTCCAGATGGATAGTGCGAGGAGCCTGCATAAACTGACTCAAGATACTAACCGCATAGGAGATGTCCGGACGAGTCACGGTGAGGTAGATCAATTTCCCCACAAGTCGGCGATAGATGCCAGCATCCTCAATAAGTGCGGTAGCATTGTCCCACCAGTCCACATTCTGCTCCATAGGTGAGGAGGCCGGCTTGCACCCCAGCATCCCTGTCTCCTCCAGTAGATCCAATACGTACTTCCGCTGACAAATGGACATCTGCCCCTGACGGTAAGCAATCTCAAGTCCAAGAAAGTACCTGGGGGGAGACAGATCGCGTGTGACGAAATGCTGAGCCAGATAAGCCTTGGTCGCAGCTACCTCTGCTTCGTCACTACTAGTGATGATGATGTCATCCACATACACAGCCAGGATAACACATCCATGCGGGGTGCGTTTCCGCATGACGGTCGGATCAGATACAGTAGAGACAAAGCCATACGCAAAGAGCAGCTGCGAGAACTTGTGAAACCACGCACGCGGGCTTTGCTTCAGCCCATAGATCGCCTTCTTGAGGAGACACACCTCAGACGACTCCCCCTGAGCAACATACCCAGGCGGTTGCTCCATGAATACCTGCTCATCAAGGTCTCCAGTAAAGAAAGGCATTGGACACATCTAGCCGATGAAGCGGCCGGGGACTGGGTCCCAGAGCAATGGAGAAGAGGACACGGATGGAGCTGAGGCGCGCCACAGGCGAGAAAGTCTCATGATAGTCAAGACCATAGGCTTGAGAGAAGCCACGAGCCACAAGACGCGCCTTGTAGCGCGCGATGGAGCCATCAGGGTTGTACTTGAGGGAGTACACCCACTTGCAGGAGACAACATTGGCATCAACAGGCCGAGGAACCAACGTCCGGGTCTCCCGCCGGAGGAAGGCCGCGTATCTACATCCATCGCCGCTTTCCACGCCGGTACCCGCAACGCCTCAAGATACGACTTGGGAATTGACTCGGTTAGAACGGCAAGGGCAAAGGACTGATAGGAAGGAGAAAGGCGGGCAGGAGAGACATGATGGGCGATAGGATATTGCGTACACTGGCGAGTGCCCTTGCGAAGAGCGATGGGAAGATCAAGGTCAGAAACGGAAGGCGGTGGTGAGGGGGGAGGTGACAATGTGGCCGGAGCAGGAGATGGCGGCATGGGAGGAGGTTCCGCCTCAGAGGATGGATCGGATTGGAGGGAGGCCGAAGAGGGTGACGCCTCAGGCAAAGGAATCGGGACAGGGATAGGGAGATCGGTAACAGGAGTAGCAGATACAGAGGACAGGAGGGATGGAGGGGAGAGATCCTCGGCAGACTGAGTAGAGGGAAAATAGGGAACATCCTCATGGAAGGTCACATCTGCCGAAGTAACGTACTGGTGCCGATCGGGGAAGTACACACGGTATCCCTTCTGAGTCCGAGAGTAACCAACGAACACACCCTTTCGGGCACGAGGAGCTAGCTTGGAGAGGCCGGGGGTGTGATCCTGGACAAAGGCAGTGCAGCCAAACACTCGAGGGGGTAATGAGAAGATATCCCTGCAGCGAGAGTCAAGCGTCGAAGAGGGATAGCACCTCCAAGAGCAGCAGATGGAAGACGGTTCACCAGGTAGGTAGCGGTCAGAACAGCTTCACACCAGAGATACTGAGGGACCCTCATAGCAAGTAGTAGTGTGCGTACCATGTCCAGGAGGTGTCGATGCTTCCGCTCTGCCACCCCGTTCTGCTGCGAGGTATACGGGCAGGTAGTCTGATGAACGATGCCATGAGCCAAACAGAGGTCCTCAATAGCCTTCTGAGTAAACTCAAGCGCATTGTCCGTGCGGAGAACTTTGACCAGAGTGTCGCGCATCGAGTAACAATCTCAAGTAGAAAGTGTCTGGACACGAGAGGTACCTCCTTGCGACTCTTCGAGATATATGTCCAACTCGCCCTGGTATAGTCATCGACGAACACCATGTAGTATTTTTCCTCCCGTAGGCGATGAATGCGGGCCGGACCCCAAACGTCACAAGTGGACCAAGTCAAACGGGCGATGGGTAGGTGGACCAAAGTGCGTGATGGATACGACGATCTATGGTGCTTCCCAAGTTCACAAGACTCACAATGAAACTCGAGATAAGGTTAACCAAGGTAGAGTTTCTTTAAGTTTGACAAAACTAGGATGCCCCAATCGGGCAGGTGCCACAAAAAGAGTCATGAAGGGAGCTAGAAGAAGCGAGATAGTGCAAAAAGGGCTTGAAGTCCCGTAGATGGAGAGTCGACCACCACTCGTAGATGCCACGGCTGCTCTCACGGCCCAGCCCAATCCTCCGGCCCCGTGTCTAGATCCCGGAAGACGCAGTGATGAGGATAGAAAAACACACCGCAGAGTGAAGGGCTTTAGTGATCGCACCGATGGACAACAGATTCGCAGAAATCCCGAATATACAGGACATTCTCGAGAGGTAGGGACGAAGTAGCACTAGACTCGGCTGAGCCAAGGACAGGGACGAGAGCGTCCGTCGCAATACTGACGTCGGGAATGGATGTTTTAGGTCGATAAGAGGTGAGGATAGTGGAAAGGCCTGGGTCATGTGGGAAGAAGCCCCCGAGTCAATAATCCAAGAAGTAGTATGAGGAGTTGAGATAGACGGCGTACTCGGAGACGATCCCCGTCCGCCTCGCATAGGACACCAAGCTGCTCGTCGCTGCCGCAAGATCGGGCCGATGGAGCCGTGGGCGGGCAAAGTGAGGAGGCTCGTGATGCCCGAATATAGGCCAGCTCCGAGGGAGATAAGGTGAGGCCGACTCGTTCCCGCAGTCGAGGGAGTAGTCGAGGATGATCCGTCCGCCGGGGACATAGTCGCAGACGTCTTGCCTCCAGCGAGCAGCCCATAGCCCGGGCAGTGCTTCCCAAACTCCTTCCAAAGCACTTCTCGATGGGTGAGTCGTCTTCCCGCAAGATTCTGCAGGGATGGATAGGAGTTCCGGGTCCTCCCTGGGAAGGTGCACTCTTCCCTGCATGCCCCCGGGAGCCCCACTCGATGCGATGAGTGCGGAAGTCTCAGTGGGCTGTGAGGACTGGGAAGCGGGCAAGCTGTCCTGCACTCGAAGCGCGGCTGCAAAGATCTCCTCGGTGGGTAAAACCCGGATCCCCCAAGCACCCGACCCCCGAATCATATCTGCCAACCTCGGGACGTAGCCCGCTAAGAAATGCTCCTGCACGGAGCTCATCGCGATACCGTCTCAGCGTATCGAGATCCAAGACCAGTGGCTGATAGAGCTCGAGGTTGGTAAAGATGGCATCGACCGCTCCATAGTAAGTCTGGAGAGTCCGGGTGCCCTGGCGACATACAAATAACTCCTCATATAGGCGAACTGTCCGGCTCACGTTGCTCTTGTTGGCATACATCGTCTCCAACTTGAGCCATAGAGCGCGAGCAGGACGGGTCATGCTGAGCGGCTCCATGATCTGCGTCGCTACACTAGAGATAAGCCAAGAACATACCGCAGACTCCAGTCGGCTCCATTCCGAGTATGTTGGGTCCGATTCCTTCGGCGAGGAATCAGTCAAGTGATGCCAAAGACCATGAGCGTTGAGAAACTCGAGGAAGGCGCATCTCCATGGCCCATAATTGGACCCATCGAATGTGTAAGCGGGCTTGGCCAGTGCACTCACAATCGAGTGTTTCCCGGATTGTCGGGGCAACTCTGCAAGCTGAGAGGGCTGAGCAACATCCGAGGATGACGATGCGGCAGTAGTGTCGGCCATGTGGAGAGGAGTGGAACCCGGCGGCGCAGATGTATCGGCGCAGATGAGTAAGCGGCAAACCAAGAAGGCGACGTAGATCAGAACACAGTAGGGGCAACAGGTCGTCGTTTCCGAACGCAGATCAAGAAGACGACGGTTGTCGGGGTAGACGGCAGAAGACGGAACGCAGACGGATCTCGTGGAAGGGAGACAAATCGCCAGAAAATGAAGCGTCACCTGGAAGGGAGACGGATCGCCGGGGCAGGAAGATCTCTGCGCCTGAGGTAGGGCAGCAGGGCGGCGTCGCCCGGCGTTGCAGCAGGGCGGCGTCGCAGGGTCAGGCGTCGCCCGGCGTTGCAGCAGGGCGGGGTCGCAGGGCCAGGCGGGGCGTCGCAAGGCAGACCTCCGCGTCGCAGTTCAGCTTGGCAGGGCGGCGTCGCAAGGCGTTGCAGCAGGGCGACGTCGCAGGGTTAGGCGGCGCAAGGGGAGGCGTCGCAAGGCAGCTCTCTCCTCTCTAACCTCGCTCTGATACCATGTCAAAAGGTAGGAGAGGAGAGGAAGAAGACGATAGAGGAGTAAGACAAAAACGATAATGCTATGACGGCTAGGGTTTGATGTGACCCATACATGCGCAAATAGAAAATATATAGAAAAGAGAGAGGAGAGAGAAAAGAGAGTAGAGAGGAGAGAGGAGAGAGGAAAATGGGCTTCAGCCCAATAGGAGAGGCTTTAACACTCATGAAAAATGAACAATGCTCGGTCAAATATTAAATTGAAGGGTCAAATGAACTCGGAATTTGATGAATTTGCACCCACTGAAAGCTGATGAAAAGAGGAATCCAATGAACCAAAATCGAGTGATTTGGAATTATAATAAGAGAGATATCCTATTTTCAAAATCAGAGAAATTTTGGACTAAACTTTGGGGAAAATGAAGAACACTAAGAACTAATTTGCGAAATTCAAGTTCTAAATCTAATAAAAACTCAAATTACATCTTGATAGTCGATCGAATCTCAGTACTAACCCAATTTCCGCAAGAATGGGGGTTCAACTCACGTGGATTGAAGCGAATTTGCTCGATTTCTTCCTCGCAGACGTTCGGAATTGAAGGGGAAAATTTGATGAAATCAAGGGGAAATTCGCGATCAATCCCGCTCCAATTGCTTTGCAATTGAGTCTAAACGCGGGGGGATCACGAAGAACTTAAGATTTTTCATGCCGGACCGAGGGGTGAGCTCGGCCTGACGCTAAGGATACTATGGGGAACTAGGGAAGGGGTGTGGCCTATGGTATCTAGATGATGCGATGATGTCTCGATGCACTCCTCAAGCAGTCAACCTTCCCAACACGTCGTCTCGGAGTTCCTGGGATGCGCCGAGTAGGAGGGGTCGGGAATCCTCCCGGGCTTGTCGTGGCAGGAGAGAGAGCAACCTCGAGTCGTCGGTGGGAGCTCGACCGTCAACCTGGCGGCCGGATCCACGATCCCAATCCCGTAACCAAAACTCACTCAACCTAACTAGGCCCGAGGGCGGTGGAGACAGATGCGGGAAGTACTGAAAGAAATATTGCACTTCAAAATAAAAGGGAGGGGATGCGTGCCTAACCTGCGGGGCGCGAGCCCGGTCGGTCGGGGCGAGGGAGGTCGTCGGGCGCGGCAGTGGCAACTGTCGTCGAGGCGAATCGGCGGGGTGGCGCGAAAGGACGGTCGGCACTGGTCGTAGGCGAGGGAGATTCGCGGCGAGCTCGGCGGAGAGAGGGGCGGCGTCGGGCAGCGGTATCGGGCGATGCACCGAGCGGTGGTGACTGGGCGCGACGGCGGATGCTGGATGCGGCGGGATGCGGTGAGTGACGATCGAAACGGTGGTGGAATAGGGCCCGCGATGGAGGCGGGCGATCGGGCCGGGCGATCGGACGCGCGTGAGGCGGGACGCGGCGAGGCGGCTGGCAGGCGCGCGCTAGGGGACCGAGCGCGGCGGACGGGCGATGGGGCGCGTCCGGCTCAGCGATGGGAGTGGGAGATCGGACAGCGCCGGACGGGCGGCGGCTGCGGGAAGCGGAGGGAGCGGAAGGCTGCGCAGCTGCAGCCGGCGTGGCGGCGAGGCAGCAGGGACGCGAGGGCGGCGCGGCGGGAGCGCGCGCGGCGCTGCCAGCGCGGCGGCGGGATGCGGCGGCGGCGATCGCAGTCGCAGCGGCGGCCGAAGGGGAATGGCGGTTTAGCGCTTGCGGCAGTGTGGCGGCGGCCTTGAGCGGCGGTGGCGGCGGCGGGCCCAGATCAGCGCGGCGGCGGATCTCTGCGGCGGCAACGACGGCGGCTTGGAGCGGCGGCGATGGCGGCGCGTGGAGCGGATCCGGGGCTAGGAGCAAGGAGTGGCGGCAGCGCGGCGGCGGCACGAGCGGAGTGCGGCGGCGGCGTCGGCGGTAGGACTTCTTCCCTAACCTTCCTTGAGCAGCCACTCGAGAGGAAGACTCTTCTTTTCTCAAATGACGGCTATGGTTTGTGGGGGTCCCTTCCCCTCTTATATAGCCCATGGTGGGCCAAGAGAGGAAAGGGCCCACTTGGAGGCCCACAACCCACACCCATGCTCATAGAAAAGAAATAAGGTTCACAAAGGGAAAGGGCCTTAGGCTAGGGCCCCGAAAGCGAAGGGAACCCACCCCCAAGGCCTAAAAAGAGAGAGGAAGATATGCAAAGGCCCGCTTAAACACGTGCGGGCTACAAAAGTGCGAAATAAAAGGAAAGGGTAGAACGATAAATCCCCGCGCGCGCGAGCCTGATGAAGTCTGTGGTGGCGAGATGAAGTCCTCACTTAGTGTAGTGAAAGTCGGCATCCTTCGTCTTCGCCTGTCGAGGGGGCTGGACGCGCGTGGGTGTTGGCTCCTCCGGCGCCGTAGTGTCATGCCTTGGTGGCGACGGGGGTCGTACGCCACCAATTTTGCTCCAAATTCGCTTAATTGCTTCACGAATCAATCAAAAGTTAAGTTAAAACAAGAGAAGAACATCAGTTTTTAAAGGTATTTCCGCGCGACGATCGTCAACCGTCTATTCCATGATGAAATCCGCACCGTCCGATGAAGCGAAACCGATTGAATCGTGGCCCACGACGCGGTCCACGATCTCATTGAAGGAGAACCGTCCGATGAAGATCGGAGACTCCACGCGTCTCCCTGATTTCGCGATCGTGAGCCACGGTCTCGCGATCGTGAGCTTTGATCGCGCGATCGTTGCTTTTCCACCATCTGATCGCCGTCGCCGCGTCGAGGTGAGTCCACGTGTCCTCCTCTTCCATCGGGTTTAATCATGGTCGTTTGATCGCGATCATCTGCTTACTTTAATGCCTTCGATTTGATGAAGATCGCGAGCTTCTCGAGACGCCACATGTCGTAAGGTAAGCCGTTCATCGCTTTCACTTAAATACAGATTTAGCGCACGTGCCTTGAGTAATGATCGCGTGGACTCGGGTCCACGCGATCGACGTCTTTGCGATAGGATCCGACGCCTGTGATGCCGCCACATCGCCTACACATTGAAACGTTAGACGGGACATTTTCCCACACGGAGATCTAACTGGGTGGGACCCTTGACGTTTAATCGCGGTCCCACCCAGTTAGATCTCCTCCCCATTGCGCCGCCATGTCAGCGACGGTCACTGCCGCTTACTGTCGCTAAGCCCGTGAAGCACCTCTCGAATTCCTCTTCGTTGAGGTCAGAGAAGGGCATGATACGGTGCACCGTGCTAGGATCAAGTGCCTGGTGCTCCGTGGCTTTGGCCAAGTTCTTGACAAAGACACCAAGTTTGTGGAGATACTCCTCCAGGGAATCGTACTCCTTGCCGTATTTTCTTGCGAAGGAAACGAATGCCGCCTCTTCTGATGTACCCACGAACCGATTGTTCTTTTGGATACCATCTTCTTCGTTGAGCGCTTCTACGGGGGAGAAACGAAGCCTGCGACAAACACGAGGAAGGAGAAAACCCCAACGCTTAACCCGAGCTCTCCCCGCTATGATTTCCTCTTCATTCTCTTGCTAGTCTCGCCATACAATTGTGCCAATTTTGTTCCAATTGTGCGAATTGTGCGAATTTCTTCAGATTTTGTATATTGTACGAATTTTGTTCGGATTATGCAAATTTTGTGCGAATTTTGCAAAAAGTTGTTCTAATTTTCGCACACAAAAAGAACAGAACAAAGAACAAGGCCTGTGCAGTTCTTTTGTGCGAATTTTCTATTCGTTTTAAAAGAACAGAACAGAACAACTATGCCTACGGGTGATAGAAAGGACACGCTAAATGTTTTCCATTATCCGATCCAGTTTTAAATTTCGGACCATCTTTGAGAAAAGACAGGCCCACAGATGTTATTATCCGATCGATCTTGAAATAGACTGCAATCTCTGAAGTCTCATCGGCCCATAAATATTGGGCTTGCCCAATGAAAATACCCGTCGGTCCATTTCGCGTCTGATTAACAGCGGATCTCCAATATTTATCATTTAATATTTGATTTTTAAAATATTATCCTCTTTGTCTCGATATAAAAATTTAAAGCCCATTTGTGTCCTCAATAAAATCCACGTGATTAAAAGTGGCTATCCAAATACTACTTGCCTCGAGAGAGGCCGCCGTCTCTCCCCCTATCCAGTCAAGCGACCGCCGTCCGATCGCAAGATATTTCGGGTTCATCGATCTCACGTCCAGCAGAAGTCCATGCGGGATTTATCAAAGTAGGACCCTCCTGCAGCGGTCTCCACTCCATTTCGGATCTCTTCGCGGGCTCCACCAGAGCAGTGGTCATCACAGTCGGGGGGGGGAAGAACGTTTCGTCTTCGTATTCGGTGACTGGTAACGCTTCCCTTCTTCGTTCTCCCACTCCACCATCTGTCATATCAATCTCTTCAAAGATAGCAATGGAAGGATTGACGCAATCAACGTCCCAGTGACCTAATTTTTTATCCTTAGCCGCTGTCTGCTTTCCCCCGCAATTAAACACGTGAGAAAATGTACGAAACCAACGTTGACCAACCTTCAATACTGAACACGTCCGATCAACGCAACCGCACCTCAGACCGTTCGATTCCATTGGAGCCGGAAAGGAACTCCGGTCGACGTCCGCTCGGTTTCGTCTGCCAGTTGACAACCTCTCTCGCGTCGCCCCAGCCGTCTGATTTCGATCGGCGGCAGCTCCCCCGCGAGTAATTTACGCAGTCTTTGATGTGACTGTGTGCCGTTGACAACTGACAGTCCGGCCGGGCTGCCTCACTCCCATCAACGGAGGGCGACCGAGATTTCCCACGGCGCATCCTCGCCAATTATCACCACTTCACAAAAGGTCTCTTTTAACTCTCGACGAATCCGCGGACCGGATGTTAACCAGTGGCCACGTGGTATATTCTAAACCGTTAAATGGAAGATAAGTAGACGCGGATCGATGACGATGGAGCGATGGTGAGCTGGCAAATGGGTCCCGCCTGAATCCCCTTCTCAAGCTTCCAATCATTGAGCTCCTCTGTCTTTCCTTGGCCGCGTCCAAAGATAAAAGTGCCTCAGAACTCCCTCCTTCTTCCACAAAGGGGGACATAAAAAGAGCCAAAGAGACAGCTAAAAAGAGAAGAGAGAGAGAGAGAGAGAGAGGGAAACCTGCCTGAGATGTCTCTGGACTTCGACGGCGGAGAAAAAGGAGAGGCGGTTACGGAGGAGGGACTGAAGGAGGCGGAAAGGCGACCCGCGAGCGTTGTGGTCTGGGATAAGGAGCGATAGCCAATAGGTATCGATTCATTTTTATTCTGTCTCTTCCGGTCTAAATTGCACCCCGATTCGCCTGCCGGCGGCAGTTTCTGATTCTCTCCAATAGTCCAGGTGAAGGATTCCTAGATTTCGAGAAGGCTTCAACCGCCGAACACACTTGCCACTTCGCCATCCGCTGCAGAAATGTCGGCGCCCGCGATCGGGGATCAGGAACACCAAGCGCTGGAGGTGGAATCCGTGACGTGCTACTGCTGCAGCCTGACGGAAGAGTGCACGCCAGCGTACATAGGACGAGTCAGCGAGAGTTACGGCGGGCGCTGGATATGCGGTCTATGCGCCGAAGCGGTGAAGGACGAGATCTGCCGGTCGAGCACGGTGGAGGCGCTCGACAAGCACATGTCCTTCTGCGCCAGCTTCCAGAGCTCGCCGCCGCCGATGGCGTCGGACGCCAACCAGCATCTCATCGCGGCCGTTCGGCAGCTTCTCCGGCGAAGTCTGGACTCTCCGCGCGGTGTCAGGTCCTCGCCCAGCAGCCCGAGGGAGAAGTTGGAAGCTGAGGTCGGAGCTGCTCGCGGGCGGCTCGCTAGGACGGGCAGCTGTTTTCCTACTCTCGCGGGATGAAACGAAGCGCACGTGAAGGGGAAGATCTCAAAGTGGGAATAAACGACAGCTCGCGAAGTGGGCATGTCCACTTCTTCTAGTCTAGAATCTGGATCCCTCGTTTCCTTCTCTGTTCATCTTTCTGACTTCTGAGTAGTACTGAGGGGGGACGGCATTCTGCGCCCGTACCCGAGAGTTCGTCAAATCTACATTGGGACCCGTCGGGAAGAATGCTGCCGAGTGCTGAAACTGCAACAATAATGGCGGAGAACGACACGACGGCTAGGTGGGATAGCGTCATCTGTGTCAGAATCTAGGAGTTCGAGCTTAGGCAGCCATAACCTTACTACGCGGGGGTAGAGAGAGAGAGAGAGAGACAGGAGGGCGTCTAGAACGTCCACCCACAGAGCGTCCGATAAGTGCAGTAATTTCTATCGCCAAATGGGTCAGTATGAATTCCAAGTTGACCAGCAGCGGCCAAAATGCTCGAGCCAGCAGCCAGGGGGAATGAGACAGATGGACAGATAGAGACCGAGAGACGTCAGTTTCATCCCCCAGAGGACAGCGGGAGGGTGGAAAGTTCAGTCAGAGCCATGTGGTTCACGGGCCCGACTTTCATTTTTACTAGAATAGTATAATACATTTCTAATAAATTTATTGTTCAGGTTGATTAGCTCTTCATATGATCAGGGGAGATTACCTGACCTAGCCAAAGTTAATGCCCTGCGCCAGCGGCAGCTCCTTGCCGTAGTTGATCGTGCTGCAAAGCAAGAGTCAACAAAGAAAAACGCCACGAGTCAAAGGCTAATGGGCTGGCGGGGCCTACCACGTGGACCGCCGCATGTACTGCTTCCAGGAGTCGCTGCCGGCTTCTCGCCCGCCGCCCGTGGCCTTCTCGCCGCCGAACGCCCCACCGATCTCGGCTCCGTTCGTCGGGATATTCACGTTGACTATTCCGCAGTCGCTCCCCAGAGCACTAAAATAATAATGAATAAAAATGCTCTTCCATTATTATTTTAAATAAAAAGTTTATGACGACTCACCCTATCCACTGGAAGATGACTTCGGGCTTGCGGGTGAATATGGAGCTGCTCAGTCCCTGCGGCACGGCGTTGTTCGTCTCAATCGCCTCTTTCAGAGTCTGCACCAACGACAGTCAAAAATAGGTAAATGACAGTACTAAAATCAGTAGATTATACACCTGAAATTTCATGACGTAGAGGACGGGCCCGAAGAGTTCTTCTTGAACGACGGGCGCGGTGGCAGAGATCTCAACGATCGTGGGCTGAACGTAGTTCCCTTCGGAGCCGAAGGCTGCTCCTCCGACCAGGATATTACCCCCCTATAATATTAGTCATTAGTGTAGATATAGGAAACAAATATATTCATTTAGTGCCTTTAATTGACCTGCGATTTGATGACCTCGATGCCGTTCAAAAATTGCTGCTTCGAGTGAGCGGTGTGGAGCGGGCCCATTAAAGTGGTCTTCTCCAGCGGATCCCCGATTTTCACTTGCTTATAGACTGCGACCAGCTGCTCTAGAAAAGACTCGTATATGCTCTCATGAAGCAGCTGTTCTCCCCCCAAGAAAAAGTAAATATATTTATCCATCGAGATAAAATTTAAAAGGATGTATGTTTCTGTTTACCAGTCTCCGGCAGGTGGTGCAGCGTTGGCCAGCAGTGCCGACCGCAGCAAAGAGGACAGCTCGAACGGCGAGCTGGATATCTGCGTCATCCATCACGATAATTGCATTGTTTCCGCTCAGCTCGAGAAGGCATTTTCCAAATCTCCGGTTCACTGTTTGTTGGACGTTCAACCCGACCTGACATTTTAATTCTAGTGTTTCAGTATCATGGAGAATTTAGAAATTTTAAGAATTTTCTGTCAAAAGCATTCTCACATGTGAGGATCCGGTGAAGGAAACGAGTGGAATGCGGCTGTCACGAGCAATGGCTTCTCCTATTTCAGCGCCGCCGCAGAATGATGTGAAGATGGCGCCAGGTAAGTTGTTTTTTTCGAGAACTTGAGCAATTATCTCTGTGGTGGCGATAGTAACTAGAGGGGTTGTCGGTGCCCCTTTCCTGTATCAATGAAACTAATATTTCTATGATATGGATTTTACACCATACATACAAATAGATATCTCTTATGCTCACCAGACAACAGAGTTTCCGCATACCAGTGCAATGCAGGCATTCCATCCTGCAAAACCGGATAATATAAAAGATTTCTAACAAGCCCAATTCACGAATGATCAAAAAGAGGATGTATCGATCCAATTTTGAAATTTAGATGACATTTTATCATTTCAAAGAGGCAAGTCCTCACCAAGAACGGCACATGGGAAGTTGAAGGCCGTGATTACACCCACGATTCCTAGGGGATTCCAGACCTTCATTGCAATAGATTTTGGAAAGCTTTTATCAGTACTGTCGATGTCAACCAGAGATTAATAGATCGTCACTGTGATGATCGTACCTCCATCATCATATGATTTGGGCCTGTGGAAATGAGGAACGCTCAGGGTAAGGCTATAAAGATATATCATTCTATTCCGTTGAAAAAGTAAATTGAGACAAGAAGAAAGGGAAAGGGAGAGAGAGATTGAGAAAGTAAGAGAGAGAAAAGAATCGTAGGATTAACTCCCACACTCTTTTCAGGGGGAGGGGAAACCCCCTCTTAAATACATGCCCTAGGTACAACGGTCATAAATTGGACCGTTGTACTTAACAAAGTCTAAAAAACCCCGTTTGTATACATTCTTACAAAACAATATAAAAAGGATGGAATATTGTGTTTATGCCCGAGTAGCTTGTGTCCTAACACTCCCCCCCAAGCGCAGGAAGGGCAGTGACCATGCCAAGCTTGTCAACGAGAGAACGATGTTGTGGTCCATGCAATCCTTTGGTAAGAATATCAGCCCGCTGCTCTGCCGTGGCAACGTAAACCATCTCGAGGATGCCAGCTTCCAGCTTCTCTTTGATGAAGTGTCGGTCAATTTCGCAGTGTTTCATTCGATCATGTTGAACAGGATTTTTGGCAATGGCTAGAGCAGATTTGTTGTCGCAAAGAAGGTGAGTACGGGAATGGATAATGCAGAGATCCTTCAACAGATTTTGTATCCATATAGTTTCACAAACACCGAGGGCAAGAGCACGGAACTCTGCTTCTGCACTAGAGCGTGAGACAACTCCCTGTTTTTTGCTTCGCCAAGTAATGAGGTTTCCGCCTAAGAAAGTACAGTAGCCCGTGGTGGATCGGCGATCGGTGAGGGACCCAGCATAATCAGCATCCGTGAAGACTTCAAGGAGAGAAGTGTTGGAGGTTTTGAAGATGATGCCATATCCAAGGGTGCCTTTGAGGTATCTCAGAATTTGAGACACAGCATGGAGGTGAGGAGTTCGTGGGTCATGCATAAAGTGACTGACCAGTCCCACAGCGAAGGCTATATCCGGACGGGTGTGAGAGAGATAAACGAGTTTACCAACAATATGCCTATACAATTCAGGATCGGCGGAAGGGCTATCAGTTTCAGGCCCAAGTTTACAATGAGGATTGACAGGAGTCTAGATCGGGGAACACTCTAAGAAGCCAGTTTCATGCAGGAGATCAACGATATATTTCTGTTGTGACAGGATAATCCCATTCGGAGTGTGAAGGAATTCAATACCAAGGAAGAAGTGTAGGGGACTTAGGTGTTTAAGTTCAAATTGCTTGGCTAAGGTTTGATGGAGGGCCTCGATTTCATCCACAGCATCCCCGGTGATGATCATGTCATCGACATAAACCAGGAGAAGGGAAATACCGTTTGGGGTTGTCTTAAGAAAAAGAGTGTGATCGCCGCTACTCGGGCGGTAGCCGAGATTGGTTAAGACTAGGGAAAGCTCACCAAACCAGGCTCGGGGAGATTGTTTGAGACCATATAAGGCTTTATGAATGCGACAAACAAGGTTGCTGTTAGTAGAGTTTTAGAATCCAGGTGGAATGCGCATATAAACTTCCTCATCAATCTTCCCATGAAGGAAGGCATTTTTAACATCGAGTTGGTGCATGGTCCAGCCTTTAACCGCAGCAACCGCAACAAGGATGCGTACGGTGTTCATTTTGGCGACGGGAGCAAATGTCTCGTCATAATCAACCCCGTATTTCTGAGTAAATCCTTTGGCCACAAGACGAGCCTTATATCGGTCAATGGCTCCACTAGAATGGTATTTGATGGTAAATATCCACCGACACCCAATGGGTTTCTTCCCGGGAGGTAATGGTACGAAACTCTAAGTTTCGGTACGACGGAGAGCAGCCATTTCCTCTTCCATGGCTTGGCGCCAAGGGGGTGAGGAGAGAGCTTCGGAAATTGTTTTAGGAACTGGAGCGGCAACATGGGAAATGACTACAGTCTTAAGTTCTTCGGGAGAGTCCGGAGGATAAATGAACATGAGGGATACAGAGGCGGAGTCTGAGTGACGAGGGAGCAGACCACCGTTCGAGGGACGACGCCCATACACATGTTCAAAGGGCTGAAGTGGCAAGGTTGGGAGATGAGCAAGGTCGGATGAAAGGAAGTGCGCGGACTCCCCCTCGGCCCGTGGAGACTCCCCCCAATTGGAGGGGATTCCCCCAACCGGGAGCGGGAGGAGAGGGATAGGAGGAAGACTAGAGGATGGAGGTGGCGAATTAAGTGATGTTTTCGGCAAGGTGAGGGACTGGGGAAGGAGACGATGATGGCTGGCTGGACTCTTCGGGAATGGTGGGAGAAGATCTACGGGGGTCGAAGTGACATCATAATATGACTTGAGTTCATCAAACCGAACATCTTTTGTAACATAATAGCGTTTGTGAGTGGGATCATAACAACGGTAACCTTTTTTGTGTGGATGAGTATCCAAGAAACATGCACTTGAGAGCCCGAGGCGCAGTTTTGCCTTGGACGGCAAGTGGATATAGGCTACACGCCGAACACACGAAGGGGAAGAGTCGATGCCCATGAATGGTTGGGGTAGAAAGTACGCAAGAAGTTAGAGGGGCTTTGGTGATCTAAAACGAGTGGAGGGCAAGAAATTGATAAGGTGGGCACTAGTAAGGAGGGCATCACCCCAAAGGTAAGGGGAACCCGATGTTGGAAAAAGAAGGGCCCGAGTAACTCGAGAAGATGGCGGTTTTTGCGTTCGGCTATACCGTTTTGCTGAGGTGTGTTGACACAAGATGTTTCATGGATGATCCCTCGTGCATTGAAGAATTGCGTGAGTGTGGTGTTTGTATAATCCTTAGCATTATCCGAGCGAAAACGTTTAATGAGACAAGTGAGTTGGGTTTCTATCATCTTAACAAAGTTGATGATAACGGATACCGCTTCGATTTATGGGAAAGGAGATAGACCCGAGACCATTCGAGATGCATCATCTATGAAGGTGATGAACCATTTTTTTGTTACCCAAAAGTCGTTTTGGACGAGGGTCCCCAAATGTCACTATGGACTAGGTCAAAGGGAGATGAGGATCGATGAGAGGATGTAGAATAAGACGAACGTGTTAGTTTTGCAGAGATTGGCAAGTCTCACACACAAAAGAGGAAGATTTGAGAGAGTGTTGAAGAGAGGGACATATACGTGAAAGTGTTTGAAAGGAAGGGTGGCCATATTGTTGATGGAGAAGGATGGCACGCTGATGAGCTTTATCGGGGACATGGAGGGTCATCGTGGAGGGGATCGTCGCTAAGGATACTCCGGAGGAAGTCGAGGAGGGCCCCACTATATAGTATAGCCCGTCTGCCTCCTTAGCGACTAGTCCGGTCCGCAAGCCCGTGACCTTGTTCAGAAGAACACATCCGCAAGCCCGTGACCTTATCAGTAAAGACCAAGTCGTGAATCATAGACTTGCGGAGTCGACTAACGGATACAATGTTGGCAGATAGTTGGGGAATATGGAGGGTGTAAGGGAGACGACCAATGCTGGGGAGGTCTATTGTCCCAACGCCATGAATGGGAATGGATTGATGATTAGCAGTGAGGACATATCTAGGGGTGTTGTATGAGTGATATGCAATAAAAAGGGTACGATTAGGGGTCATATGATCTGTCGCACCGGAGTCTAGGATCCAAGTGGAAAGAGTAGGGCGTACGGAAGGTGAAGAAGGGATGCAGATGCTAGTATAAGCATAGTGAGGGGTACCTGTATTAGTGGACGGAGGGGCTCTGAGGAATCGGAAGGGGGTTGTGGGCGCCAAGAAAGAGTATCACTTTCAGCGCACAGGTAGGAGCGGGCCTGCATCGGGCGGTTGGATATACGCTGCTCTGGATGAAGAACCCAACATGTGTCCACTGTGTGGCGTGGTTTTTGACAATGAGTACACCACAGGTGGCCTTTTGGATCATTGGCCGGAAAGGGAGGGTTGGAGTGGCCATGTGGTGGACGAGTAGACCGCGGAGGGCCTCGTGTTGCTGGGACAGGTGTGGAGACAACGGTGGTCATGGGAATAGATGGAGTGGGTATGCTCGAGGACTTCATCCGAGCTTCTTGCGAAGTGCCATTTTTAAGCGCTTCAGCCCAACTAGAGACGGGATCCTTATTCTCAATCACGAGTCTTGAGGGCATCATATTGAGATTTTAGGCCTGCAATCAACTTGTAGACCCTATCTTCCAAAACGATTTGACGATCCAAGGAGTTGGGATCACGGGGTGACCGATACATATCAAGTTCAGTGAAGATCGAATCGAGCTTAGATGCATAGTCCATGACAGATAGGGATCCTTGGACGATCGTGAAAGAGCTGAGAGCTGAGGTTAGCAACATGGGCCTTGTCATTTCTCTTGGAGTGGATGTTCTGCACTTTGGCCCAAATGTCCCTTATCAGTATCAAGGCCGATTAAAGGTTCGCCAATTGAAGGAAGCATCCCTCAATGAGCCATTGCTTAATGAGGGAGTCGGCTTCCCACCATGACTCTATATAATGGGTCGGATTCAGCGGGATCAGAGTCAGTCAGGTGACTCATTCGACGAGCGTTCACGAAGTATCATCTTGACATAGTTTGCCCATGCGAGGAAGTTAGGTCCCTTCAACTTGTAGGTTTCGGAGAAGGTCGGGAGATCACGAACAATTTTAGCATAATCTTCTGCAGTTTGAACCGGGACAGGGATGGCTGAGAGACCAGAAATGGGGCAGATGAGGGAAACAGGGCTGGGGATCGGTGAGTGTGTGTGGGAAGGTGTGCGGCCATGATGGGAATTAAGAGAAGAGGAGGAGGAGATCGGTGAAGTTTTCTGACCTGTTCCTGCTGGAAATGTCGAATGATTGGCTGAGAACGCTTTGGGGTGGATGTGGAGAGACGAGGAGCTGAAGTTTTCCCTGCTGTCGAACTGATCACTTTGGGGTGGATGTGGATGTCGAATGATCCTGCTGTCGACGCCAGTAAGTTTTCGGACCTTTTTCCGAGGAGCAGAAGAGAGGCGTAGAATCACCGAGTTCCGAGCTTTCTCAGAAGCAGAACCCTAGCCGGTCTTCTGCCGGTAACCCAGATATTCGAGATCGCAGAGTGGGCCCCTCCTGGGCTCTGATACCATGAGACAAGAAGAAAGGGAAAGGGAGAGAGGGTGAGAGAAAGTAGAGAGAAAAGAATCGTAGGATTAACTCCACACTCTTTTCGGGAGGGGAAACCCCCTCTTAAATACATGCCTCTAGGCACAAATCTGTCATAAATTGGACCGTTGTACTTAACAAAGTCTAAAAAACCCCGTTTGTATACATTCTTACAAAACAATATAAAAAGGATGGAATATTGTGTTTATGCCCGAGTAGCTTGTGTCCTAACATAAATATTTATCATAAATTGTTCAACTGAGATGGGGGAAAAGAAACTGCAGTTACACATTGATACGTGAGGTTAAGACATCTAAATTAGTTGGTGTTATGACTTGAAAGCGAGCCGTCTTAATGTAGCTGTAAAGGGATAACGACTATTCGCTGAGCCATTATCTCTGCTTATCTCTGCTAAATCGGGCTACAATTATCAAATAAAGCACAGAAATTTATCTTCTTCAGGCTGAATTGTTCATAGCATTTAAGTTTACATCAAACTTAATCTGACAGTTAGGATTTTCTTCTGTGAGACTGGTTCCAGTTAACTCTAAAGTTTGACTCAAATCGGTCACCTTTGTCGAATTCTAACCGACTCCAATGATGCTTTCATGGACAACAGTAGGAGAAGATGTTCTAGCAGTAGAAATTTCCGCAGTAAAAAATGGCTGAAAATATGAATTATTACACTAGGGCTCTCAAGTGGCTGACCGTGCCCATGTGGCAGGAGGCACTCAGACATGCACAAAAATGTACCCCTTTAAAAGAGCATGTGAAGGACGATACATTATATGGAGTACGTGCATGATTGAGTGGAGAGAGAATGAGAAGATATCTCATGTAAGCCTAATACATCTAAAAAGTTTATTGAGCTTTACTCTTACAATCTTCCTGAATCTGGAATGTATAAATCAAACATGCTTAGCTGAGGACCCAAAGAGTTATAAGCAATGTTATTGAGAGGTTTGGCAAATGTCAAACAATTGGTCAAATGAAACTATATGTAGTGCAGAGATGACACACTTGAGGACCTTGTCTCAGATGTAGAAACAATTTTGCTCGAAGTGCTTTGTTCACTTATGAAACTTGATGTTGCTCATAATAAAAAAGACAACCTGGTTGTCACAATACACAGGCATAGGTATCTAAGAGATAACACGCAACTCTTGAATAAGAGACAGAAGATATACCATCTCACAAGCAGTGCTTGTCATAATGTGATGTTCTACACCTGTATTGAAATAGGAAACTCTTTTTCACTTCCTAGAGTGCCAAGCAACTAAATTGCCACCATTATAAGTTCAATAACTAGTAGCAGACTTCTAATCTCTAAGATCCTCGTCATATCTAGAGTTTGAATAAGCTTAAACCTGAAGATGACCATGTCATATATACACGAGTCCCTTGCGAGGTGCTTGCTTTATGTAAACCAGAACTCAATAAAATACTGGCCAAATGAACTTCACAAGGTTTCTTCATAAATTGACTAAAGACACCAACCGCATATACAATGTCAGCACAAGTCACTGTTAAACTGTATAAGCTAATTCAACAGTTGTCGATAATGGTTACCATCTTTCAGCATTGGAAAAATTAATATTCCAAAACCTTGGCCGAGCCTCTAGTGATGAAATCTTAGGTTTAAACCCAAGAAAGCCTATCTCTTGAAAAAGATTGGAGCATATTTCTTCTACAAGAGAACTAATTTGCCAGAATGATAAGCAAACTCAATCCCAAGTAAACAACGCAAGATCGGCAAATTGATGAAGATTAGCTTTGGCAGCTAACCTACCTACCTTATCACAATCTATCAAAATAATATTATTAATGTAATGATTGGATATATTGTTCTAGACTCAGAGGTGAGGCAGAGATAGATCTCTTTGTGGAGATCGAAGAAAAGAAAAGCTCGCTTAATACTCCTCCACAAGGGAGGTATTTATACAGGATGAAGTGACCATTCAGTTACAACAGTAATATATTAACGGTCACTTTGCAGTAGGGTATAAATCAAATATTAAAAGTACATAAATCTAATTAGTCTAAATTTTTGGGTATATTTGTAATTTCGCCTATTTTGACATTTAACATAAACCACTAATAGCATAATACCTTCTGCCGTGGTCTTACGCATCATAGTTATATCAATCTTGCAGGGATAAACTCTTAGGCGATAAGAATACAACTAAACTTCACAAACCAGGCATGAAGATTTTGTTAAATTCTATATATAACACAATGACATAAGCAGATCTTAGTAGACTCCTCTTGAGCAACATACCCAAGGGGAATCTACTTTATGGAGGTTGCTCCATAAAGACTTGTTCATCCAAGTCCCAATATAGAAAGACATTAGAGACATTCGATTAATGAAAAGACTAGGCTGGGTTATTAGCAAGAGATAAAAGAACTCGAATGAAGTTTAGGCCAACTGCCAAAGAGAATGTCTCAATATAAACCATGTTATAAACTTGAGTGAATCCTTGGCCACTAATTGTGCCTTATGACGAGTCATCATTCCATCAAGGTAATAATTTACAGTGAAGACCCACTTAAATGTCATAATATTAGCATTTGTGGCACAAAATATTAGGTCTCATCTACCGCAGTATAGGAGAGCCTAATCGTCATCTTTCACCCAAGTACTTGAAGAGCTCCATAGTATGAAGCGGGTAACGACTCGGAAGACACAACTAGGGCAGAAACATGGTAGGTAGGGTGAAGGTGCTCATAAGATATTACTTGGACATTAGGATGTTAGGCACATAAGTATTTGCTTTTACGCGAGGTGATAGGAAAGTGAAGATCATGAGTTGATGGTTCATTTGGTGGTAATGGCGAATGTCTGATCTCAATGGATGACCATGGAGATGGGTCGATTGACAGAGGATTCGATCAGGGGCATGGATGATGATAAATCAAATACTATTTCTAGTAATGCAGATGGAGTTAAATACTCGAACACAAGCAAGGAAAGGGAAATAACTAAACCAGAGTTAAGAGGAAAAACTTGGTGTAGAGCTCACACTGATCGACTACAAGTATTACTAGAGTACATGAGACCTAATACAGAGATATAAATGAGCTAGATGTTCATTCAAGAGAAGGAACGTTCTTATGAAAGGTGGCATCATCAAAGATAACATATTACTGCATTTCAGGAAAGTAAACTGCCAACTCAAGCTTAATCTAACTTATATTTTAATAATAGCAGGAAAAATGCTCTAACACATCAAAGTCAATATTGCCGTCTCAAGCCACAACAAAATACGATAAGTAGGAGACATTGCGTCTAGAGGGGGCAACGTCCAATGATGTAATAGATTTTGGGCTCAAAGAAAACCCTCAATTTTGAACGTACACAAATCACACTATAAAAGATATAAACTGGTTGAGTTAATGAAATTTTTATGGAATCACAAGGTACTGGTACCAAATCAACCAAAAAAAGGAGGTGAAATTACTGAATGAGGAGGCACTGGTGGCAGCCAAGTAGAGGACAGTGTGATAGCTAGCATTAGAGCCAATGACGATAAAATCAAGAGAGATTCAATAGGGGTATCAGTCACAAATACTTGTTTCAGCAAGCACAAAGATTAGATCTCATAAAATAGATCATAACACCGGATTCCTCATATTTTTCTAGTCAATTTTGACTCCTTTTGGGCCCAAATCAGGATTAAATTGACCAAGATTAGCCTAAAATATTTTTCTAATGGTTTTAATGGGCTTCATTATGCTGCTAACATAGCCCGTAAGAAATCTAATAAGAGAGCAGTGACAACAGCAATAATGTCGCGATGACTTAGGGGTGACATCAACGATGACAACAGTGATGATGTTAATCTTCAGGCCATGTGATGGCAACATGGATCCAGAGGTTGAAAGTTATTGCAATTCACTGATTTGATGGCAGCATAGATGGTCAGATAGATATTCTACAGAAAGTGGACAATAAAAGATGCACGCAGACAAAGAAACATCAGATGAAGGCCCAAATAATGTCTAATTGGGACAAAATGGCAGGCGCTGGAAAGCTCTCTAAAAAGAGGAATCCAATGGTGTGAAAGTAAAAGGTTTAGAAAAGAGAAAAGAATGAGAATATGTCCCATGTAGGACTAATACCTCTAAAAGGCTTATTAAGCTTTACTCCAACAAGTCAATGGCCTGACATTGACAAGTAAAATTCTTTAATGTTCTTCTGACCGCACATTGTCTCCTTGTTTTTTCTTTCTTGAAATCCCTTTCAATCTCTTCATACACTCTTCTCCGTGGTGGTGTTGATGACGACAGTGATTCCTTACCACTAGGACAGTATGTCATTGAAATTGGTGAAGGTGGGATTCGACTGGTAGTGACCCCCCTCCCCCTCTCCTCACTCAATTAATGCAGTGAGCAAAGGACAAGCGGAGTCACAATTATGGTGTTTGCTCCCAACCAGAACAGCAGGGCAATGATAGCAGCAAAGATGTGCAAAAATGAAAGTGCCTTCTCCTCTCTCTCTCTTTCTCGTCAAACTTCTCTCTTCTCTCTAATTTTTTGCTAAATTGAGACCTAATTCTAAGCTATTGGAATTTATCATACAAAAGCAATGGCTGATCAAACGGCTGATAATTCTTGCAGAAGTGAAGTGTGCGCTGCACAATGGTGAAACATGGCATACATTGCACCGAGACGCGTTGAGCTGCACGAGATGCATGAGTCATGAAATGAAACCATGCCCTCATAGTCGTTGCATGACATAGTTTCAAGCGTCTCAGACACAAGATAGAGGGTACTTAACATTATCAATCCACCATAGTACAGTTAAATTTTTGAAAAGATTTAAAATTAGAAAGATTTAAATTTTTTGAAAAGACCATAGTACAGTTAAATAAAATTAGAAAGATGATATGATGCAAGAATGCAGACAAACTATAGAAACCAACTCAACAAAGAATGCCCATTCCATATTAGAAGATATGGGGATCATCGAGCTTACGTTCAGATGGAATAATCGATCCACTCAGCTGTCGACTCAAGCCAACAGCATAGTCGCACATATCAATGATTTCCTGGCCAAAATTATGAAATAGGTGATAGTATCCTCAGCCACAGAAAACTAGAAATGACTGTCAAGGATGACAACAATTATAATAAAATTAGATGCCGGTCAGAAATCTATTACTTGCACTTCGCCTATTCCTTCGGCCAGTATCTTCCCCATCTCAAGAGAGACAAGCCTACCAAGTTGCTGCAGTTTTTCTCTAAGAGCATCTCCAATCTGTCTAACGATTTCACCCCTCTTTGGTGCTGGAACCTACAAAATGCATTTATTTGATATTAGTGGATGTGTCACCAATCAAAAGTCCAGGATGACACATCATCTTGATTCCAAAATACAGTCATCCTTAAATCAAACTTCTCTACACACTCTCTTCATTATCTTACTCTATCTTTCCACATAAAACATGAAGGTAAACTGGCCTAATTACCGGCCAAAATCCTTTAAAATTTAAAATTCTTCTTCAATGCGCGATCCCATCAATTTAAAACATACGAATTTTTTAAACATGCGCATGGATCTCCGAAGTATGGATCCCATTCTTCGAATGCTAACCTGCATCCATATCTTCGAAGCCTCGGCGCATGCCTTCATACCATCATTATAGTCGTCGATTGACGCCTCGACCACTTCCGCAATCCTCTGAAAAATAAAAAAGAAAGGGAAAACCAAGAGTGAACAAACTTTAGTTTCACCATCGGCTTCAACAAAGAAGAGGCAGTACTATCACCTGATTGGTCGCCGGATTACAGGAGACCACGACGGGACCATCGCCGCGCCAGGTGCCGTTGACGTAGCAACCAGGGTTCCTCGGCCCGATCCCGAGCTCCGTCAGAAACTTGTACTCCTTGGAAAACCCCATCGCTGGAACTGTGCAGTTCGGTCCGATCCAGACTTTTATTTATACACGGGCAGCACGTGGATGGATTAGCGCGGGAACCGCTCAGCGAAATATATAATTATTATACTGGAAAGTACGATAGTGCCCTTCGTTGAAACGTGACGCAACACAATTTTCCTAGACCGGTCGAACCGCTGAGGTGTCGACCCGCCGGTTTATTTTGGCCTATCGAAACCGTTCAATTGCAGATCTTTCGTACGATAAGATCGAGACCGCTGGTTCTTTGTACGATTGTAGTACAGCGCAGAGTGGTTTCCTTGTATTTCTACCCCGAATTTCGTCGTCGAGAATGGTGAGATCCCTCCGGCAAGAGCAAGATGATGCACATGACCTTCTACTGGGGGAGACGAGTCACCGTCCTCTTCGACGGGTGGCGGACGGAGACGTGGACGGATTACGGCCTCACGATCATAGCTCTCCTCCTCGTGGCCACTTTCTACCAGTATCTGGAAGATCGCCGCCTCCGCTTGAGGAATCTCAAAGCGGCGCCGGCGGAAATTCCTCTGCTCGGAGTCTCCGCCGCGAGACGCGCCGCAGCCGTTAGATTTACCGTGGCGGCGCTATTTGGGGTGAATTCGGCTGTCGGGTACATGCTCATGCTCGCCGTTATGTCGTTCAACGGGGGAGTGTTTATTGCTGTTGTTGTCGGGCTCGCTGCCGGGTACTTCGCGTTCCGGAGTGGAAGCGAGGAAGATTACGCTACCATGGAGAATCCCTGTGCCTGCGCATGATGCTTTAGCTTTTGATTCAGTCATCCTTTGTACGAGGTTGTCAAATATGAATGGAAAAACGGGGAAGTTGCAGGGTGAGGAAATTAAGGGAAAATGGTGAGCGGAGAAGAAGAGGAATCAGAGTACGAGAGCAAGTGAAGATGGGGCTTGGAAGTTGTAATTTATTGAAAAAGAGTAATTGAATAAAGGGTTGCAAATTGTACTGTTCTCGGATTTTTCTCTTAATTTCTTTAATAGGATACGAATCCAGAGAGCTTCTGGACAGACTTTGTGGATGTCTCGCAAATCCAGAGCTTCTGGAGAGAATCTGAGGGGGTCTGGCAAATGGGGAAGGGGAAATTGCGAAAACAGGATGATAAACGTGGAACCCGGCGAGTTCAATGAGAAGGTGACGTGTAAACACGAGTAAGGCCCCACCGAACCCCCTTGATTAAAAAAAATATTGTGTGAAACTAGGGTTCCTGACGTAAGGATATTTCAGAATGTGATGCTATGTATGATGGTGATGATATGTATAAGAAATAATCCTACAATTGATTGAAGGACCTATGAATGATATCACTATGAAATGAGGTCATAAAATCAGTGACAATATAGTGTGATATAATTCAGGAATATAAAGATATATGATGACTTAGTAGGGATGATAAGATGGATAATAAGAGAAGAGAAGAAATATGGAAGAGGAATAATATATAATTAAATATGATAAGGGAGAGTGGCATTGACCGGAATATTTTCTGAGATGTAAGATTTTCAGAGAAGAGCTAGATGTGATATATAGATGATAGAAGATGAAGAATAAATTTAAGAGAGAGAGAGAGAAATAAAATATAGAGATTAGAATGGGTGGGAGGATGGTCTTCTTGACTAGCTTCTTTAATGTTCAATCTTCCATGTTGAATATGTAGGTGCATGGTTTTACTCATGCTAAAGTCTTGTCTTGAATAGATTGAGAAGATGGTTTTCTCCATAAGTAATTGATCCCTCCTATGATTCTAACTAGAGGTGGTATTCAAAGAAAGAAAGAAATGGAATAACAAAGATGTTCCTATTATTCTTTTCTTTTGAGATCATTTATTCACACAAGGTACCTATGATATAGTGGATGTGGTTTGGAAAATAAGGAACCTATATCAAGGTAGAAGGTGGTTGACTTGGTCCATTCAAAGAATTCTAAGTATCTAAGGATAAAAGTTTAATATCTTTTGACCAAGTCAATCTTTAGATCAGTGTAAAATAGGAAAATGAGGGAAGATAACTCCCTTAAGATCTACACTCTCTTTCAATTATTTAGAGAGGATTTCTTCATTCACTTAATGGATGGTGAGTTTTTTTAAACTCATGAGTGAGGAGGAATATTAGTTCACTTGGAACCCTTGTATTCATGTTTGGAAATAATTCTCCATCAGTTCCTCCCTCCATGAAAGGGACCCCTCTTTAGCCCTAGTTTACTGAATCTCACATCTAGAATTATGTGTTTTTTCTTCTCTCTAATGAAACACGCTTTGCACTTTCAAGCTTTGATCTTCGCCTTGGGAAGATAACCGAGAGAAGTCTGGCACTCAAAAGATTTTTTACAGCTTTCGTCACACTAAAATTACGGCCTTTGATGGGGACTTTCAAGAACTTTTGAGTGAAATCAAGGACTATGGACTCTTCATTGGCTTCGTCGTTTGTAGATCTCCATCAGTTCCTCCCTCCATGAAAGGGACCCCTCTTTAGCCCTAGTTTACTGAATCTCACATCTAGAATTATGTGTTTTTTCTTCTCTCTAATGAAACACGCTTTGTACTTTCAAGCTTTGATCTTCGCCTTGGGAAGATAACCGGGAGAAGTCTGGCACTCAAAAGATTTTTTACAGCTTTCGTCACACTAAAATTACGGCCTTTGATGGGGACTTTCAAGAACTTTTGAGTGAAATCAAGGACTATGGACTCTTCATTTGCTTTCTTTGCATTTTCATGCACTTATCCTACCCGCTTCCATATCAGATGAGTGGCAAGTACATTCAGAAGGTGGTTGAATTGGAAACATTTTATTCCTTGAATCAACACTGATTTTTTTTATGGGTTTGTAGATTTCGTGTGAGTAGGTATAGACAATTTTGCTCGATCAACTTAAAGTCGATGCCTCCTCAATTAATCAAATTGGTCTGTGCGCCAAATCATCGATTGATTGAAGTCCACGATCTTGAAGAGAGAGAGAGAGAGAGAGAGAGAGAGAGAGTAATTACTCTCATAACACCTTTCTCTAAAGAGTAACAACTATCTATCATTGTTGTCTCTACATCGATAGCTATAGGATCAACCATACTCGTCATATGAGTCAGATTAGATAGTGTTATTCTTTCTGGATAATTCAATGTCCTTATTGAATATCCGACGAATAGGAACATTTAAATATATGTTTAAAGACTAGTGATCATTGTATTATTATCTCATCATAATTCACTTAGTCATTGCATATGCTCATGGAGTTCATTACAAACATCATACAAGAATGACGCTAAATAAATTTCAATAAACATAAATGAGATACATAAAAGTATGATTGACTCATAGCCACATAATATCTATCAATTGATTTATGTGACGATTGTGTCCATGGTCCTTTAACTTAAGACACCAAAAATGTCTTTGTGAATGGATGGTCGTGTTATGATTTGGACTCTTGAATATCTAGCCGTGAGATCTCCAAAATGTCACAAATTGGATATGCCATGAAGTGTAAGAAGATGATTGTATGATCTAGATAAGATCGTCCAGCCTCAGCATTTGAAGAGATTGACTCAAAGAGTAAAATTTAATAAAATCATTGGCTAAAGTAATAGAAATATCGAAGAAGGAGTTCTTGATGATTTCCTCCACATATAGTACTGACTTTAGTAACCGATTAGGATTTAACAGTTGATCATACCCTAAGTCATTTATGAGTCTCACACACATGAAGGGTTATTTATACATGATAATTGATGACCGCGAGGTTTGATAATAAAATTCTTATACACTTCATATCGCATAAAAGTATGTGGTGTAAGTTGACACTTAATGGGTTGGCAACTTGACATATTGATTGGGTTAAATCAATCCTTGATTAATTATTTTATATTGTGATATATATAGTTAATAAAGGTTTATTGATTAGGGGTTATTAGGTCTATAAATTTATTAACTAGTGAGATGTATGAACCTAGAGGGTCACACAAATAAGGTGTATGGCCGTGAGAAAATGTAAACACAATTATGAGAATTTTTATGAAACATTTACATACCAAATGTCTATAAATAGAGAGATAACAACCACAACTCAAGATGTCTGTGCAAGTCTTATGAGAACTCTCTCATTTATTCTCTTTATTTCTTATTGAAGAGCTTTAAAGAGGAGATCCAGCTATCCAATGATCGTATGAATATTTCTAGAGGCTAGACACTTGAATAGCTTCAAGAAATCTTTCAAGTAAACCTTATAAATATATTTTCTCATATATGCTATATGATAGGATCATCAATTCTTGTTGCCTTTGTGCTTTGAATATCCAATTCAATATATTTTATTGAATTCGATATTTTGATCCAAATTTTAAAAGGCTTATCGACCTAAGATTCTAACATCAACTTGACTAATAATTAAATACAAAACTATTCAAGGATTCATACAAATCAATTTAGTAAACTCTTTCTCCAAAGAGCGCCTACTATCTATCCTTGGGGTCTCCACCTCAATGGCTACAAGATCAAACATACTCATCATATGAGTTAGATTAAATAATGTTATTCTTTTAAGATAATTCGATATTCTTCTTGAATATCCCATGAATATGAATATTTATAACATATGTTTAAAAACTAGTGATTATTGTATTATAATCTTATCATAATTTACTTAGTTAATATTTATGGTCATGGACTTCATTACAACCATCACACAAGAATGACAATAAACATATTTTATTACAACACACATAAAAATATACATGAAAGTGTGATTAACTTATGGGACATATGATATCCATCAATATCTCACTTGAACTGAAGCCAATTCTTTGTGCATCAACCCCATAGTTGTATCTTGACACTCAAAATCTTCTTGACCTAAAGATTTTGTCAATGGATCTATAATATTATTTTTTAATGGAACTCTTTTCACTACTATATCTCATACGGAGACGATTTCCTTAATCAAGTAAAGTAAAAGCGCCTCAAAATGTGGTTAGACTTCAAATGAGACCTTGGCTCTTTTTTTTATGTTATCCCACCATTGTTGTTACATAACAATGAAATAGCATATGAGATCGTAGGGATGATGCCAAGGTCTGTGATGAACTTCTTCAACTAGAATATCTCCTTGGTGACATTATTCAGGATAATGTACTGAATCGTTATTGAGTTCGTAGTGGTGGGATGCTTGGAACTCTTCTAAGACAATTTTCCTTCATTCAAAGTGAATAAGAATCCATATGATAACAGATCTACTATCATCTAGGTCTGACTAAACACTCAAGTCAGTGTAACTTTTGAGCTTTAGCCGCTCGCCTCCATAGACCAGAAATAAATCCTTAGCAGTTCTCAAATACTTAAGGATGCATTTCATGGTTTTCTAATGCCTCTCACCCGGGTCAGCTTGGAGTGTGCTTGTAATATGTAGAGCGAATGCCACATCTTATCTTATACATAACATATCATGGATGAGGGATTCAATCATTGAGGTATACATGATCTTCTCCATTAATGCTCTATATTCAAGAGTCCTTAGATATCTTTACTCCATGTGTCATTGGTATGAAACCTTTCTTAGAGTTCTCAATGTCAAACCTTTTCGTAATGGTGTTTATGTACATGGATCGGGGTAATCCAAGCAACCTCCTTGATCTATCTCTATATATAAGTATTCCTAGTATATATGTTGCTTTTATCAAATCTTTCATAGAGAAGTTCTTTGATAGTCACACCTTGATTGATTGATAACATACCTACATCATTTTTAATGAGTAAGATATCATCCATATATAGGACTATAAAAGTTATCAAACTCTCACACTAATCTTCTTGTACACACACGTTTGTCTTCATTCTTAATAAAGTCATAGGATCTAATAGCCCTGTCAAATCTCATGTTCTAACTCCTAGATGATTGCTTCAATCTATAAATGAATCTCTACAACCTGCACACTTTTTTAGAAACTCTTTGGATGTATAACCCTCAAGTTATATCATATATACCTCTTCCTCAAGGTTTCCATTTAGAAAAACAATTTTTACATCAATTTTCCAAGCTTGATAGTCGTAGTGTGTAATTATAACAAGAAGAATCTTGATTAACGTAATCATATCAACTAGTGAGAAGGTCTCATCATAGTCAACTCATTGTTTTTAATGATAATGCCTCGCCACTAACCCTGACTCAAAGGCATCAATCAGTCCTTCAACACTAATCTTAGAGTTGGGGGAGACTTGGATAGGAGAAGTCCATAATATTTTCTTATACAAACTTATTTTTGTTTTTTAGTCAAGATGAGATCATTTGTACTCGCCATCTTTCCCCTAGTCACTTCGTACATTGGCTCAGACGAGCCCCCCCCCCCCCCATATTCGTCATCATTGGTTTTTCCACACACGCCATAGTACTTGACTAGCAAGAACATCTTCTCGCATCTGAACTCTGAAGGGTTTTGGAAATCATTTGTGCTTCCATCTTGTTTTCCTCGTGGGTTATCTAGTTACCTTGATGCCTAGGGTCTATTAGTACTTAATAGACTAATTGCCTCTATGCCCAAACTGTATTTCCCAAAAATTCACCCATCCTTGAATTGTTTTAGCTTGATCATGCTTAACTTTGGAGTTCTTATTCATTCTACTACCACATCAATTTTAATTGAAGGGTCTTGTAAAAACTTAAGTCTAAAGTAAATATGGATAGGAGTATGAATATTGCTTCAGGATTATTGAACATTTGATCTCATCAAGCTTGATTCTTAGATATGAAATGATGATCGAGAGTACAGAGGAGTAGAGGTGCTCCTTGAATCCTAAATGGCTAATGGAATGGAGATTGAGGCGTTAGGGTGTAAAAACAAAAAGGATGTAGATTCACCAATTGCTTACTTGAGAACCTAAGTAGTTGGTGTTCCTAATAAAGTACTATAGGACATATCTCTTCTCTTGTCTCTTTCTCCTCTATAAATATAAGATTATCTGCTCTCATTTACCTAAAAATCAGCCGAGTCTTTATCAGATTACAAAATTTTGTAATCAAGCATATTCTTTGTATGATATCCAATACGAGTTCCCTCATGCGAATTGTTCAAGTCTTTGATAATGTATAGATGAATACATGATTATATGCCCTGATATACATAGTAGAAGACGGCAAAGATAGTAAGATGTCCCATAGGTCATTAACATTTGAGCCAACCAAATATTTACCATTTCATAAATATTTTGTAATCAAACATAGTCCTTGCTTGATGTCAAACACGAGTTCCATCAAGTAAATAGTTAAAGCCTTTGCTGATGTATATGTTAATAAGATATTAAAAGCCTTTATATATAGAGGAGAAGATGCCAAAGGAAGTATTATGTCCTATGTGGGACTAAGACCCTAATGGCTTAACCTAGTTGGGCCATACTCAAATATCTTAATTGTTGGAGAGTATTCAAAATTTTCTTGGATTCTCTCATAAAGATTGAACATTATAGTATAATAATACAAGAAATTTTTGTTCACACGGGGCTCAATCCAAGATATGCTATGTTTTGGATTCCAATTTTACAACAAATTGTCAGATGGAAATCATGTTTGATAAAGAAAATGATCCTTCCAGGCATGAGTTAGATTCAACTCTTTGCTTGTCTAAGCACAATTGAATCACCATGAAATCTTCCCCCTTTCATTAAACTTCACACATGCCTAAAAACAAGCATTTAATTTAAATTAGTGGTGTGCAATCTCGCACATGCTTTAAAAATGAACCATCAAGGGTCTAGATCACTTTGCAGATACTCCCTAACTTCTTACATAAGTGAGAATTGGGACCATATCATTGACCCCCTAATAAGCTATGTCTGCCATGGAAAACATTTTTCAACTATGTGATACCAATTTTCATGATGTCTCATCATTGGATAAATCCTCACACTGAATGAGGATTTCAACCATACCACCTCATTTCTTTTTATGTAGTATACATGCAAGGGCAATAGTCCACTAAATATCCTAAGTCAAACCCTTATGTATCTCTCATGGTCGGTTAGTTTGGGCCACTTCTTGAGGGAACTAATATACATGAAAGACTGATTTTGATTTTAATCTGAGCGTACGTTAGATTTTATGCTACTAGACTCCTCTTTGATGATTTTTAAGGGTCTAAAATATTTAGCTGCAAGATTCTCATGTATTCTACTTCCTGTGGTAGGGAAGAATCTCTAAAAAAACTCTTCGTCTAAACTATATTAATTGAAAAAATATTCATAAAAAATCATGAATTATGTAGACTATATATTTTCACGGGCTCATCAATCTATGGATATGAAAGAATCAATTAATCAAGATTAATGGAATGGGAACAGACTCAAATTAAAAAGGACTAATCTAAATTGATATTTTCTATAATTTTTTTAAAGAACGGGGGACAATGATCTAATCTATGTGTATGATGCCTCCTAGACACCTAGGGCGTGTTAAAAACCATATAGGATCTTCTAGAGAAACTCCTTTTGATCGAATAATGATGTATATTTCCCAACAAAATGAAAGCCAAATACTAAATTTGATCTGATTGGATTGATCAGAATTAAGAGAGGAGTTGTTCTTTGAGCCCTACGGAAAATGTAGGATAGATAAATCACTATGTATTTTTTATGCATTCTGGTACCATTTCTGGAACTAGGAAATATTCGGAAATTTCTGGTTGTAGTCAGAAATGGGCGGCCCAGAAGCGATGAAGATGCTGCTCGAGGATCCGGTACTCTTTTTCTAGGCATGGACAGAGCTGTCCAATGAAAGACTCTTTCAAAGAGAGAAAATGTGTCTTTTCTCTCCATCCAATGAAAAAAAACACAACTTCTCTATATTATCTCTCTCTCTCTCTCTCTCTCATAACCTCACAAAACATTTATTTTCTCCCAAAAAATGAGCCAAAGTCCTTCAAACTGTGTGGTGATGGCCTCCTTGATTAGACATCTTGTGAAGTGACACTCAAAATCAGACAGAGATGGATGATGACGAAGGAAGGTTGTCAGGTTGCATGGAATGATTTCCACATGAGAAGTCCTGAACGTTGAGAGGAAACGAGTAAGAGCAAATATCTCCTCTGATCGTTGTGGCTTCTTCTCCTCTGTTACTCCAAATTTAATCAGCGGATCTTGAGCAGCTCCATAGAAATGGATCAAGAAGATAAATGAATGAAAGAAAGAGGGTAGCGAACAAGAGGGTACGGTTCATCCAAGATCCCCCCTAAAACTCGACATACGCTTCATGGCATCAATGATTCTCGTTAAAGGCCAGATTATACCATGTTTGTATATAAACAAGTTGGATAACAGCTGAGCCGAGAGCTTTAGACCGAGGTGTCTCGTAGACGAAAGTCTTTCTAGATTTTTAAATTTAAGCCTCAGAGATCAAGAGCCGCGACGAAGGCTTTCTTTCCTTTGGATTCTTGGCGTAGAAGAGAGGGTTTCCTCCATTGGACCATGGAAAATCGAGAGTCAAGACAAGGGCTTACGTTAGTGAGAGAGAGAGAGATCCCCGCAGACATTTTCTGCCATTATAGAGAACCTCATATTTTAAAAATAATTTCCAGCCAAACAGATACTGACGGTCTGTTCGCCGTGGCGGAGATATTTCTCCTTTCCACTTTGTCTGCCGATCGTCCAAACTCATCCTACCGCACGCACGGACCCACATCGTCCACGACATGGATATAACGAGAGTCATGAAAAAAACGCTCTGACATCTCCCCGGGTATTCCTGGAATTACCTAAACTAATCTCTCTCTCTATCTCCGGCTCTTTTGCGTGTTCATCGTCATTGTCTGAAATCGGATCCCGATTTCCTGCAGGAGAGCAAGGGAGGAGGAGGCGCCGTCGACCAGGAAATCGGTGGCTGCTATCCTTCTTCGGACCCAGAAAATTCTAGGCTTCTGCTGCTCCAGATCCCGCCTAGCATGTCCTTCCCAAATTCCTCTAAAGGAAGGTTGTCGGAGACGTTTCTCCGGGCGAGTCTGACCTACGAAAAAGATCAAATTCGGTGACTGATCCGTCAGGGAAATCTCCCCGGATAATGTTTCTGATTCACAGTTGATCAATTTCGAGGACCCGCGATTCCGTAATTCTTCCATGGGAGTTGGAGCTTCAAGCTCGGTAAGACCGGACTCCCACGGACCCAACCTCGGCGACCTCCCCGAGTCCTGCGTCGCCGCCGTGCTGCGCCACCTCGACCCTCCTGACATCTGCCGGGTCGCCCGCCTGAACCACGCCTTCCATGACGCGTCCTCTGCGGACCAAGTGTGGGAGCCCAAGCTTCCCTCCAATTACGCGTACCTTATCATGAAGCTTCTCGACTTCAAAGGGTTCTCGAAGAAGGATATGTTCGCCGCCCTCAGCCGCCCCAATCCCTTCGACGGCGGCACCAAACAGCTCTGGCTCGACAAACGCAGCGGCGGCTTGTTCTTAGCGATATCCTCCAGGGCGATGACGATAACGGGGGTCGACGACAGGAGATACTGGACCCATATCCCCACGGAGGAATCCCGGTTCAAGTGCGTAGCCTACATGCAGCAGATATGGTGGCTGGAGGTGGAGGGAGAGATCGAATTCTGCTTCCCCCCGGGGAACTACGACGTGTTCTTCAGGTTGCAGCTGGGGAGGACCTCACGGCGGCTGGGGCGGAGAGTCTGCAGCACGGAGCACGTGCACGGCTGGACAGCGAAGCCGGTGCAGTTCCGAGTCGGCGGCGGCCCGCCTCTCAGTTACTTTCTCAGGGAGCCGTGTAGCTGGGTTCTCTACCGCGCCGGCAGCTTCACTGTCGGCGCGGGCGAGCCGGGTAAGATCTCCTTCTCCATGCGCCAGATCGACTGCACACATACCAAGGGAGGTCTCTCCGTTGACTCCGTTCTGATCCGCCCTGCGTTGACTTCTTGATGCGGTCGGGCGCGGAGCAATGCCCATGACGGAAAGCTTTGTCGACTGCAACTTGGGAGATCATCAGCTTCCTGAAGTTGCGATAAGTGTTCTTTAGCGGCCGTCGAGAGTCGGGAAACAAAGGTGGGACACCTCAGGGGTCCTTGATGTTGATGCTTTGAGATGGCATTCTCTTCTTGATAGTCGATGCTTTGAGATGACATTCGCTTCTTGATAGTCGATGCTTTGAGAGAGCGTCTCCGGCACTACAATGGCCACCCTCCATGATCGGAGTTGGGAGCCCAGTAGAGGATTTACAATGACGCTCACCACAGGGCTTCACTCTCCAAGTTCTTATAAACTGAGTAACCGCCCACGTAGCGGTTACTCGGCGTTAGAAGAGGTCAACAGCCAACAATCTCCCGCATGATCTAATCTAAAACCACCAAAGCATTAGATACACACGTCATTTGATCCTAACATCTCACGTATTAGTCATGGCAGTGATACATTCTAAAGTCGGAAGTTCTAATCATGCACCAAGTATTCATAATCTCAAGAATATAACTTTGATGTTTAACATGAAAGTTGAATACTTAGTGCATGGTATGAGACACTTGATGAACTCATAATCTCATGACAATATTTCAATCCCTAATATTTGAAAAATATATAATGATTCATATAGAATATTAATCAGAGATATAAAATTACATCTTAGAAATACAGGTACCTAGTGGCAATGAGTTAGTAAGCATGTTAGCAAGAATTGCACTAGTTCTACGTGCACAATCCACACCTATCCATCTCTGATCCTCTCCTTTACAATCAAGAACTTCACTTCCATGCGCGAGCAAGCACTTGAGCCATTGCCGTTGTTGGAGAATTTGACGACAACTTCATTATCACAACATAATTTTATGGGCTTCTTCATGGAGTTTAAAACTCACAGATGTGAAACAAAGCTCTGCAACTAGATGGCTTGTGAGTATGCACAGTAACAAACCATGTACTCAGCTTCCATGATAGACTTTGCAGTACTAGACCACGAGACAGGCTCCCAGAAAGTATGAAAATTTATCTAGATATTGATCTCCTCAGAGTCAAACTTTGAGTAAGAAAAACTGCGACTTCCAAATGATATGTTCAATTCAGGTGATCATCAAACCTTTGGTCCCTTGCAAGTAGTGTAGAACCTTCTTGAAAGCTTTCCATGAGTTCAAGATAATTTTGGTATCTTCCCATGTACCTAGTGACAAAAGCTTGGTCAGTTTGTGTTGAGGATCTTTTCGATACAAGAGTCTAAAGTATATATTTAACTAAACTTAAGTATCTACCAAGAATCTAGGGATGAGATTAGATGAAGCCCACAAGCAAAATTGAGAAAAAATAACTTTATTAAATGGAATGAAAAATGTTCACAATAGAGGTCCAAAACAGCTCGGACAAAAGGAGGAAAGTAAACAAGTTTACCAAAGGGACTAACCAACAAGAAGAGCCACACTTAGTGTCACAAAGCTTCTTTCAAAGATGCTATGTTGACCCCTCTCTTTTCTCCAACTATCCAAGTAGCTTGACCCTTCCTTCACAAGGGTTTTACTATCTTAGGATGCTCTTGCATTGCTTCCTTAAGGTTTTTCAAAAGCTTACGGTGAGCTCCTCCTTTTATAGAGCTCCTTAGAAGCTTCTAGAGACTCCCTCTCTAGAAGATATCTGATAACGTGTCATTGATGCATTAATTTTTATGATTATAAATGGGTTTTAATACACAATTCTTGTTAATATAATTCTTGTTTTTCATGTTTTTATGATATTTTTGCATTCATCATTTCATTCCACTCATATACTCAATTTTCATCATTTCATTGCACCCATTTACTGCTAATTTGGTAAAAAAAAATTGTCCTATTATATATCATTCTTTTCAGTTACTTATACTATGAGACTAACCCCATTTGAATCTTTCAAATTCAAGTGGCTGAATTTTCACATTTTATATGAGTTATATAGATTTAGGGATATGGGTTTTTAGGAAATCATGGATATGAATGACAATAAGAGGGAAGAGGAAACAACTCTCCACCAAATATGAACATCAAGCCAACCATTTTTTTTAAAATAAGTAGAAAATGAGGTTTATATTTGGTATAGGGATCATCATAAAGTGTTAAGGATGATCCACAATTGATTTATAGCGAATATTAGGTTAACCTCCTTATTTTTAAGGAGGTTGGATCGAAATTTTTATTAAATGAGACCTTAATTTTTTCACATGATTTTAGATATTTTTGGATAAAAATGTAATCTACACTTACTCCTGCAATTAAAAAATAGAGAATTAAATTCTTAATCCAATGGAAAAAATTTTACGGAAAAAGGAGTTCTATTTTATGAGATATCTAATTTCTAAGTTTAGATATTTTTCTAATTTTTTTTTAAATTTTTAGAGACTTTTCCTATTTTTAAGCATTTTTACAAAAATATCCCTCCGTTTTTTGTAGTGGAAATTTATGAAAAAAGCCCTTCTAAACTTATAAAGGCTGACACACCTTTTTGGCATGCAGTAAGATTGTGCCGCATGATATGCCCTTATTGCACAATCTCAATCAACGACTATGATTTTCCTAAATTAAAATCATGATATCTCATGATCTAGATGGAGTTTTGAGTTAAAATTTTATGGCTAGATTTAAATTTTAACCCTTTATCCATCTATACCGTTGGATTGAAGAATCGAGCTAGAAAAAAAAAATGATTTTTAATGATTGGACTCTTTTACCCCCTATACACTAAAACCCTAGGAACCCACCTATTAAAGCATTCATTTTCTCTCTACTTATTTTTTTTTGCTCTCTCTTAGCATCAGGCTACCAGAAGGAAAGGGACAGGAGTTTAAGGTCCAAGGAGGAGCATTTTTTGATGCTCAATCTTGTAGTAGAGAAGGGATCAAGTATAGATCATAATCAAAGCGATTGAGCACCACTTGGCCTAGGACGGGCACACTAGTAAGGTTTGTGCAAAGCTCTAGATTGGATTTTTGCTTGGGGACATCTCCATATACAATAGACATGTGTTTTATTTTTATTTTTATTTTATTATAGTAGCTTTGACATCATCTTTGCATGCATCTCTCACTCTCACCCTTACGGTGCATTTATCCATTGCTACCGCTATCTATTCTTTTCATCTTTTCATCATATTATCTCCATTTTTTCATCTCTATTAATCTATTAATCTCATCACTTTTCTAATTTCTATTTTAATTATAAGAGAAACTCAAAATTATCTCTCATACTTACCTCCAAGTACTCCATTTCAACTCACACAACTTCCTTCGCCCTCATCTTTCTTTTGAACACATAACCTCATTACTTTATCTCCTTATGGATTCGACCCTTGGTGACACTATACTAAGGAAATATATTTTATTGCATGAAATTGATGCACAAAAATGATGAAAAACATGCACGATTGAGATCATCACATACCTAGCTAGTCTCCCCTTGAACCACATACCTAGGTGGTTGCTTTATGGAGACACGCTCAATAAGATCACCGTAGAGGAAGACATTGGACAGATCAAGCTGATAAAGAGACCGCCCCTAATTCACCACCAAAGAGAGAATAATATGTACCGAGTTAAGGCAAACCACAAGGGAGAATGTATCCTTGTAGTCAATCCTATAGGTCTTGGAGAACCCACGAGCAACTAGATGAGCTTTGCGTTGATGAATCATCTTGTTAAGATTGTACTTCAGTGTAAACACCCATCTGTATGTAACAACATTAGTGTTGGCTGGTCGAGGTGCTAATAACCATGCCCACCATTTGACTAGAGCCTCATACTCTAAGTCCATCGCTGCCTTCTAGTGAGGTAGCTTTACTACTTCTAAATGGGACTTAGGTTTTGACTCAATAGTAAGAGAAGAAGAGAAGGCTGATGAATCGAGACTGCGAGGTCGTTGAAAACACGCGGTCAAGAGTCAAAATTAATACCAAACTCACCAATTTTAGGAAATAAACACAAATTGAGGGGTATAGTGGCGAATAAGGGTCGAATCCACACGAAATTAGGGTAATTTTGAGGGATCTTTTTCGAATTCGATCAAATCAGACGATGAATTATGGATAGAAATTAGGCAATTTGATATTTTTGGAAAGAGGACTTAAAGACGAATCCAAGGAATCAAAAATCATTGAATTTGGATCTGATTTCGTGAAGAAATCATCGAAATGAACATGAGGGAAATTTCTGAAATTGAAAATTCGCAAAAAACCAAAATTGAAAATAAAATTGACTCAAATTACAATTCGAAAATGAAATCTAAAACTATACAAAGATAGATTGGGATGAAAAACGATCCCTAACCCAAGATTGCGCTTGAAATTGATCCAATTTAGTCACCGGATCAAGGCTCTCAAGTACTCCGTGGACATGTGAAATGAGTCTAGAAGCGACTGGAGAGTCAAGAGATTTGGTGTCTAAATAGTTTCGATTAAAGTTGAATTGCCCTGGAATGCTTTACAATGTTGAAGAATATCTCAATTTGTAGGGCAAAATTGGGCGTGACCATCCGATCGACATTTAATCTTCTATCAACGGCTTTGATGAAACGCTCAAATGTGAATCGTTACGATTACGTTGTGGCCGTTGGATCGCCAATGGACAACCGAGATGATGACACGTCACGCGCATTATAAATAACACATCAAACGCTCGTTGTTAGATCTTGTATCGGACGCTCAGATGCGTTTTTGTCAATTTTAATCTTAGCCGTTATAACACTTTTGATCAACGGCTAAAGATTAAATCATTTTCAATATGATTCATCGACGAATCGGAATGCGCCACGTACCCCCCGCCTTAAGTGACGATCAATGATCACGATTTAATCGCGCGATCGGATACTCTACGTTGCGCCACGTCATTGATAACATGCATATATAACTTAAATTCTTATCTTATTTAAATAATATTCATGCTTATTTTATGTAATTATGATGCATGTTATCATAGTTTTATGAATTTTCTCCATTGGTATGCCATTTTACTAAAGTTCATATTTTTGCATTATTTAGGGTTAATTATGTGTTTTATTGATGTTTGATCTTTTTCAAGTTTAAATAATTAGAAATTAACCACTATCCTTGAGTTATTTTGACTTTATTTGATAATTAAAATAATTAATTTAAAGAAGACAGTTATGGGATGATATAAAGTAGAATTTTTAAGGGATTATTTAAGATTATTTTGAATTCACCCTCTTTTCTTGTTGGAATTTATATTTTTACATGAAATAGTATTAAAGATGAAGAATTTTTTATCCAATGGAAAAAATTTGAGTCAAAAAGGAGTTATATAAAGAAAGATATGAATTTTTGAATGTTATGGAATTTTCTGGATTTTATTTAGATTTTTCAGGCATTTTTCGGATTTAATTCTTATAAAAAGGGAAAAAATCATGGGGAGATCGTGGGATTGTGGCTGATAACATGCATTTTATACATGAATTTACATGATTTTTAATATAAATAAAAACATTAATTGTTACATTTGTATGTATGTTATCATATTTTAAGTACATTTCTATCATTTTATGCAATTTCATGTTATGATCTTAAAATACATCATTTTATGGATAATTGTGCATAATTAAACAATGTGATTCTAATAATATTTATATTTAATATCATAATTATGTTTTCATGATTAAATGATAAGAGAAAAGATCTTTGTTTACACTCATGTATTTTTCTAAATTTATTTTATAAGATACATGAGTGTATTTATTTAATTAAAATTCATTATCTTGTTATTTTTAATATTTTGAATTTTTAAAATGATAGATAATTCAATTTCTGATCCAACAAAAGAAATTTGAATTAATTTACAGTTGTATTTTGAAAGGTATGAAATTTTCAATTTTTAAGAATTTTTTGGAATTTTTCTGAATTTATTTAAATGTATTTCCGATTTTAAAATAATTAAAAAAGGAATAATTTTTTTAATATCGTGCGCTGACGTGGCGGAGCAAAGCCACGTGGCGACGCGTGAACGTGCGTCTGTGTGACACGTGGATGCCTGTATGCATGACGTGTGTGCGAGACGTGTGTGCATGTCATGCGTGTGTGTGCGTGACACGTGTGTGCGATAATAAGTGGTTAGGAGCATCCATAATCGGATTTAAGCTAACCGCATAATATCTTCTATCTTATATACCCAATTCATTTCACTATTTTATCCAGTGTGGGACTATTTCTATTTAGTTTTGATTTCAGGTGATATGGTGACGTGTGAGACATCCGATCGCGTGATTGAATCACGTGCGTTGGATGTCACTTATTCACAGGGGTACGTGGCGCCATTGTATTAAACAACGATTCAATTGAATCACGTTTAATTTCAGCCATTCATCCTCAAGTTATAAAGGTTGAGATTTTAAGCGCCCGATGGACACATCAACTTATCATAATTGTCCGATGAAGATCCGACGAATGAAACGAAATGACGCCTTCTCTTTTTTGCGCAACGTGGCGACATCTCAACGCTCCATTTCAGATCGGACAGACGTGACTTAATCGCGTCGATTCATCAATCGACGCATAATCTCAGCCGTTGATCGTGATTAACCGACACATCTCACGGTTACACCCAAATTCACTTATAAATTGAGATTTTCTTCGCGACGAAAATGTATTCTTGAATTTTTGAGCAAATCGAATTGTCTAGATGATAACATGCTAATTAGACATGATAATTCATGATTATTAATGCATATTAAGGCATAAAATATTTCATTCGTATGCTTGTTATCATATTTATGCGTATTTATCTATCATTCTATGAAAAAGTCATTATAATCTAAAATACTTTAAATTCGGGTTAATTATGATGAATTAAAGATAAATAATTTCATAACCCATCTTTACTTGAGATTATCAGTAGTTTCTAAAGTTAAATAGTGAGAGAAATAATTTTGATAAACATTTATTGAATTTTCTAAAGTTTAAATCTTAAAGAAATGAAATGTATTTTTGAAATAGAAAATTAAATCTCTTGTTATTTATTAAAATTAACTTTTTAGAATGATAGATAATTAAATTTATGATCAAATTAAAGAAATTTAGATTAATTTGCAGTTATATTTTGAAAGTTATAAATTTTTTAATTTTTAGGGATTTTTCCAAATTTTTTCTGAATTTTTTTAAATTTTTAATAAATATCTAAGGATTTTCTTGAATTAAAAATCGATTTTCCTAATTTAAAATCAAATTTTCAGATTATTTATAGCTCGCTGGTGATGTGGCGCAATCTGGAGCGTCCGACCGATCGCGATCAATGATCAAAAGTGCGATGCGACGTGCCGCATCGTGGGACGTTCGATCGCACGAGATATCAAAGCCGTTGATCTTCACTTAAGTGATGGGGGGTACGTGGCGAGCTTAGATTCATTGGGTCGCATTTTAATCTCAACCGTTGATCAAGAGGAGTTATATTGGTCGAGATTAAATTGATGGAATATGCATCAAGAGCGTCCGATCGCGATCTAACGACAAGCGTTTTTTATGTGTTTTATAACACATTTGACATGGCTTCATCTCAGGCATCGATTGGAGATCCGACAACCAAGACTTAACGGTAACGATTCGCATCCGATGCGTTTCATTAGAGCTGTTGATCGCGGATTAAATGGAGATCGGACGGTTACGCCCAAATTGCCCTAAAAATTGAGATGTTCTTCAAGATTTTAAAGCATTCGAGAGCAATTCGACTAAATCTCTTGATCCAAATTGCTTCTAAACTCATTTCCGCGTCCACAAAGTACTTAAGATCAAGATTTCGACGATCGAAGAGAAAGAAATCGACGCTTGAACTCCACAAATCGCGATTTCTGAATTTTGATGAATAGCAATGATTCTGGCAATTAATTGGATCAATTCGATCGCAATTGTGGGTTAAGGATCGTGATTCATCCTAATCTATCTTCATTTAAAATTTAATTTTTATTTTAGAATCATAATTTAGTTTAATTTCAATCTTATTTTCTGTAATTTCATAATTTTATTTTTGAAAATATCCTCTCTGATCAATCTTTGATTTCTTAGTGAAAATCAAAGTCAAATTCCTTGATTTTTGATTCCGTGGATTTGTCTTCTAGTCCGTTTTTCATAAAATATCATTTTCCCTAATTTCTATCACCGATTCATTGTCCGATTTGATCAAATTCGAAGAGATCCTTCAAAATTTCCCTAATTCCATGTGTAGTCGACTCTTATTTACCATTATACCCCTCAATTTCTGAATTATTCTTAAAATCGGTAAGTTTGGACTTTATTTTGACACGTGACCGTGTGTTTTTCAACGACTAGTCGGTCTCGTCTCGTCACTAGACACCACAATCTAAGAGTCTTTTGATTGCTTAAGCTTCTTGACTCATTTCCGCATCCGAGGAGTGCAAGAAATCAGAATTTTATCAAGAGAATTTGGGAGAAATCACATCTTTAATGCCATCTTTGTCTTCGAAAGTCGCGGAATAAATAGCCACGAATCCGGCGATTAATTGGATCATTTGGAGTGAGACTTTGGGTTAGATTGTGTGGATTCGTATTGGAGTTATCTTTCTCAATATAATAAATTGCCTCATTTCTAAACTCAATTCATCATTTGATTGATCAAATTTCAAATTTATCTAAAAAAATTTCCTAATTCCTTGTGGATTCGACCCTTATTTTCCATTATACCCTTCAATCCGTGAATTAATCTCTGAATTGGTAAGTTTGAACTTTGTTTTGACACGACATAGTGTGTTTTCAACGACCGCACAATTTCGTTTCGTCAGTAGCCCACTTAAATCACACAATCTCAGCCGTTGAATCATCCTTCAACGAATTGGACGGTCCGCTATTTTCGCGATGAAATTTCTTATAAAAACGATGTTCTTCCTTTGTAAACTCAACTCTTGATTGAATCATGAAAAAATTAAGCGATTTTGAAGGAAGATCTTGAATTCTTTATGATTCTCTTTCATCCTAGACTCAATTCTGCATCAATCGACACAAGTTAATCATGAATTCATGGCAAGAAAAGGTTGGATTCTCCCCTTGAACGTCGAACATACATCGAAGAAGGTTCCGGAGGAATTCTCCATTATCAAGACACTTTGAGGCTCAATCATCGCATCAAATGGGTTAGTAGTGTAATCCTTACCATTTATGTAGTTTCGATTAGATTTAGATATGTAACTTCATTTTAGAAATCAAATTGTTCATCGTTTCGCCCAAATTTGGGTGCAGATTTTTGCTGATTTTGAAACAAGGATTCTCCCTGATCTAAAGTCCAAATCATTTGATTTTGTTTTTATTAGATTCCTTGTTTCATCAGCTTTCCATGGATAGCTTTGTAAAATTTCATCATTGTTTGACGCTTCAATTTAATGTTTGACCATTGATTGTTCATTTTCAATCTGAATTTTGGCGTTGACTTGCGGGGGCAATTACTCTTAAAATATAAAGTGAAATTTGAAAATTTTAGTCTTTTTGGAATCCTCTGGTTGTTAGCTTTCTATTCATATGTGATATGTTTTATTTAGATATCAGTTTTTCAGTCAATTTGATGATTTAACCCGAAGTGTTCATTTCGGGATTTTTATGATATTTAATTTTCAATAAATCATAATAAATCCAATTCTTCTCGGAAAATCACAAATTATATATCAAAATTTTCCATTTTCTCTATAGTTTTTTAATATATAATTTTCGTAATATTTTACCATCTTTTTCTTATCTGATTTTACATAAAGTCAATAATTGGTCAAAGTCAACACTTTGACCTTGACTTTTGACTTTTCTTCTTCAAATCATTTTCTAAATTCTTAAAATATCTTCTCTCATATATTTATATCATTTCTATTTATAGAATATCATTTTCATTTCTTAAAAATCCTAACTAAACCTAAGTTAGACTAAGTCAACTCTTCGATCAAAGTCAACCATGTTCTTTGTGAATCGACCCGATCTTTACACTATACTTGATTTTATATATTTATATTATTGTGAGTTCGGAATTATAAATTTTGTTTGACCGACGTTTATGGATTTTTAACGACCGCATAAATCGTCTTGTCAGTCATCGTTCGCCTTTGATCGTCGATTGCGATTGATCGGACGCTCCAGATTACGCCACGTCACCTGCGCACTTGGAAAAGAATCCGAAAAATTAATTTTAAATTCCAAAAAATCCTGAAAAATTCATTAAAATATCAGAAAAATTCATAAAAATCTAAAAGAATATCTAAAAATTAGAAAATTTATAACTTTCAAAATGTAACTCCAAATTAATCCAAATTTGTTTCATTTGATCAGAAATTAAATTATCTATATTATAAAAAGTCAAATTTAATAAATAAAAATATATTTCATTTTTATTTAAAAATACACTCATTTCTTTAAGATTTTAAAACTTAGAAAATTATCTGAGTGTATATAAAATGACTTTTCTCATTATTTAACATTAAAAACTAATTAAAATCTCAAGTAAAGATGGGTTATGAAATTATTTATTTTTAATTCATCATAATTAGCCGTAAATTAATGTATTTGTATATTATAATGACTTTTTCATAGAATGATAGATAAACACTCATAAATAGGATAACATGCATAGGAATGGAATCTTTATGCCTTAATATGCATAAATAATCATGTATTATGATGTCTAATTAGCATGTTATCAAAAGGCACGATGCTGTAAGGTGCAAATTATCATAACTAAAAAAGTGAGAAATAGGGTGAAGAGTGCAAGAGCACTTACCTTTGTGAAGAGCAATAGATAAGTGAAGATTTTTTTTATGGCAATTCAATGGGTGTTGGATCTAAGCTTGAGGTTGAGGAGTCGACATGCAAAAGCATAGGCACTAGACTAGATATCGGAGCTAGAGACATCATGGGTGACATGAGTAGTGGAGAAGCATGAGAGTGGGGTAGTGGTTTAGGAGATGATGATGGCGATAGTGATAGGAGAGGAACATGATCCATCAAAGTAGGTAGATGAGATGTGTCCCTTGGAAAGGACAAAGAGAATGAGTTAAGTATAGGGGATTGAGATGGTGTTAGAGGTGGATTAGATGAAGAGGAGGATGAGAGATAGAGAGTAGACTCAAAGAATGTGATGTGAGCTTAGATAACATATTTGCGTTGATTCAAAAATAGACTTGATAGCTTTATATCATGCGGGAGTAGCCGACGAATGCCCTTTGATAGAATACGACGCCAACTTCGATGTAATAGGATTGGATCATGAACGAAGGCCACACAGCCAAACACCCACAGAGGCAAGGTAAAGAGGTCATGATTGGGGTGGAGACAACGAAGGGGTACTTGGCGATGCGTTTTTGTGTGGTCATTAAAAACACATGAATGCATGTCAAAACAATAAAAAAACTCACCAATTTAAAGTTTCAATCAAGAATTGATTAGTATAATGGTGAATAAGGGTCAAATTCACAAAGAAATAGGGAAATTTTTCTAGTGTTCTTCAAATTTGATCAAATTAGATGATGAATTGAGGTGAGAAATTATAGATTTTAGTATATTTAGAAAGAAGAATCTAAGACGAATATATGCAATAAAAAATCGCTTGATTAGGATCAATATTCATGGAGAAATCAAGGAGAAAATTTTAAGTAGAAAATTTGATCACAAAGGGAGAGAAAACATAACAATTTTATAAAATTTGACTAATCTAATTTCAAACACTCCTTGGATGCAGAAAAGAGTCTAGAAGATGAAGAAAGTTAGAGATTTAAGGCTTATAATGTCTAAATAGTTTGATTACTGAAAACGTCTGATAATGTTTCCATCAAAGAACAAGTGTATAAATAGGCTGCATTTGGGCGTGACCATTCGATTTGCCTATTTATCTTCAATCAATGGTTGATGATAAACACTTGGATGGAAATCATCACCGTTAAGTCCAATCCCTTTGATCAAATATGGAGCGTTTAGATTTCTCTACATCACGCATGAAAAAGAAGCGTTGGATAACGGTTGTCGTTTGATTTTCATTGAGCGCTCAAGATGGAGCCACATGTCCATGAGAGTCCATCAGGCGTGTTTAATCTCAGCTGTTGAGAGATTAATGAAGGGTTTAGATTAAATAATTTTAAAATCATTTGATAATGAACCGTTATGCGCCATGTACCCTACGCTTTAAGTGAAAATTGATGATCGTGATTAATTCATAAGATTGCATGCTCTAGAATGCACCACGTCATTTTGCACATAAAGGAAATAAAAATAGTCTCACATGACAAAAATTGAGGCAAAAATTATATATATATATATAGGGTTAGCTTATATCCATTAATGGATGCTTAACCCACTAATGCCATGCACATACATACACACACGTGTGCACCACATGGCGCTTGCATACGTCGTCACGTGGCGACATGTAAGCATGCTCTGCCACGTCAACTGTCATGACAGAGCGCAAAACTTGAAAATCTGATTTTATTATTAAAAAATAATAAACCCAAATAAATTCAAAAAATTTTGAAAAATTCTCTTATAAAACTTTATAACTTAAAAAATATAACTCCAAATTAATTTTTATAAGAAATTAAATAATCTATCGCTCTAAAAATTCAAATTTAATAAATAACAAAATAATACAAATTTATTTTAAAAATATACGCATGACTTTTAGAAAATAAGACTAGAAAAAATTAGACTAAAATAAGTGATTGTGTATAAAAATATTTTCTCTTTATTATTTAACATTAAAAATCTAATTATAATCTCAAAAATCAAAATAGTCTAATCTCAAATATTTCTCTTTAATTATTTATGATTATTCCTAAAAACAATACATTTGAGATTATAACTTTAAATTTTTATAGAATGATAGATATCCACTTAAAATATGTTAACATGCATAAGAATGAACTATTTATGTCTTAATTTGCATTAATAGTCATATAGTTACATGTATAAATCATATGTTATCAGTACTTCATTTCTAAGAGGTGATAAGGGCAAATAGTCTAGGAGGGTAAGTAGAGCTAAGAAGGGCATCATACCATAGAAAATGAGGGACTCCCATTTCTACCAAGAGAGTGCAAGTCATGTCGAGTAGGTGATGATGTTTGCTCTCGGTAACATTATTTTGCTGAGATTTTTGAGGAAATGGGATTTGGTAGAGGATGCCATGGGAGTTGTATAAGTCATGTAGGGCGATTTGAACAAAATTCAAGAGCATTATTAATGAGAAGAAATTTTGGGGGTTTTAGAATATTCAGTGGAAGTCCCTTGAAGAAATTGATGGACGGAGGTGTGAACATTTGTGCAATATTTGATAAGATAAACTATTTACATAAACTATAATAATAAAAAAACCCTAGATAGATGGCACTTGAGTGGGTTATTACACATCACAATGAAAAAGATCAAAAAGAGATTTACTTGGAATAGAATCTAAGCGGGGGTAAGAGGCCCAAAAATGTTTGTCTAGTTGACATGACTCACACTCAAAGGAGGAAACAAAAATCTATAAGAGAGCTTGGTAGAGTTTAGAGACACCAAGGTGTCCAAGTCGGTGATGCCACTAGATTGCATAATGGGTCGAGGAAAGGAGATAAGAGAGCCTAGCTAGAAGATGATCGGGGACAAGCTCATAAAGTTTCACCTCTAGTCTCATGCCTTAAACCAATCCTCTTCCCCATACACAAATCTTGAAAAGGTGCAATGGTAAGGAAAGAAAGAGACGGAGCAAAATAAGGCTTTGGTGATGGCGCTAGTAGATTATAGGTTGATAGGGAAATTATGAACATAAAGGACTTGATATAGCTAGAGTGAGGAGGTTGGATTGGCCTCGCCATGTCCCACAACAAGACATGCACAACCATCTGTAATGGAAATATAGGAAGGTTGTGATAATTTGGATAAGCAAGTAAGTAGGGATTGTGTGCCTAACATATGGGTAGATGCCCCCCAATCAATGATCCAAGAGTGGGACGAAGAGATAAGTAAGATAGTACTTGAGCCGAAGGTGGATGCGTGATGTGACGTAAGCTGGAAAGAGCTGTAGGTATCTCTTGAAGCTTCATAAAACGCTCATAGTCCTCCCGAGTTATAGTCATCATACTCCAGGATGAAGAGGAAGAAGCATTAATAGAGGTAGAATTGGCAACCCGATTGGGTTTGCCAAACTTTTGCCAACAATCGATTAGTATGTCAACAATATTCACGATCACGATTTGTGTGGTGCCCCCTTCTTTTGGAAGTGGAATATAACAATTTTGTAGAGTGAGATGATGCAAGGGGGGTATAGGTGATGGCAAAAGAGGAGTCTTAGTCAACATCTAGAGAGTGGAAGAGAATGTCGTGGCAAGAGTCGGAAGGCGAGCCTTGCTTAATATAGATCCTTAGATTTGAGAGCAGATCAAGGTGTTAAGGCTTGCAAGAAAGATAGTTGTCGAGGATCCCATCAATAAAGGACTCTGATGAAGCGTTTTGTGCAGTCGTTCAAAACAAACAAACGTCAGTCAAAAAAAATTTATAATACCAAACTCACAATGACAAAGATATAAAATTAAGTAAAGAGTAAGTATCGGGTTGATCCACAGAGAACAAGGTTGACTTTTATTGCAGAGTTGACTTGGTCAAACTTAGGTTTAAAAGAGGTTTTAAAGAAGTAGAAATGATATGTTGTGAATAGAAATGATATAAATATACTAAATAGAGAATTTTAAGATTTAAGATCTCAGATTTGATAGAGAAAAGTCAAAAGTCACAGTCAAAGCATTGACTTTGACCAACAGTCGAATTTCTATAAAATCAGAGAATCAAAAGATGTCAGAAGATTACAAAAATTATATATTTGGAAACTAGAGAGAAAATGGAATTTATTGATATAAATTTCGTGATTTTCGATAAGAAATAGATTTACTATGAATTATTGAAAATCAAAGATTAGAAAAATCCTGAAATAAACACTTCAGAGAAAATCTTGAAATTGACTTATCAAATGTTATCCAAATCTTGAAATTTATATATCAATAGAAATCTAAGAACTAGAGGATTCAAAAGAGACCAAAATTATCAAATTCCGATTTACATTTTGAAAGTAATTGACCCCGAAAGTCAATGCTCAAATTCGGATTGAAAATGAACAGTGCTCGGTCAAACATTAAATTGAGGGGTCAAATGATCTCAGAATTTGATGAATTTTTTATCCACAGAAAGCTGATGAAATAAGGAATCTAATGAAATATGAATCCAGTGATTTAGAATTATAATCAGAGAGATATCCTATTTTCAAAATCAGAAAAATTTTGGACTGAAATTATGTAAAATTGAAGAACACTATGACTTAAAACTCAAAATTAACGGTCTAAAACTAATAAAAACTTAAATTACCACCAGATAATCGATCAAATCTCATTACTAACCCGATTTCCGCATAGATGGGGCTTCAATTCACTCAGATTGAAGCGGATTTTGCTTGATTTCTTCCTCGCGGATGTTCGGCGTTCAAGGGGAAAATTCGATGAAATCCGATGGAAATTCGTGATCAATCCCGATCCGATTTGATCTAAATCGAGTCTAAACGCGGGGGAATCACGAAGAACTCAAGATCTTTCTTTTAAATCACTTAATTCCTTCACAATTCAATCAAGAGTTAAGTTTACAAAGGGAGAGAACATCTATTTATAGAGAAGTTTGTGCGAAATTGGTGGATCGTGGCCCACGACGCGGATTTCACTCCGTATGATTTCAGCCGTCGAATCGTACGAAATCAGTGGGATCGTGGCCCATGACGCGGATTTCACTCCGTGTGATTTTCAGCCGTCGGATTGCACAAAATTGGTGGGATCGTGGCCCATGACGCGGATTCCACTCGGTGTGATTTCAGCCGTCCAATCGCGCGATTTAATCCCGACTGTCCGATTGCACGATTTAATCCCGACCGTCCGATATCATTGTTCACGTCACGTAGGCACCACGTAGGCATCCATGTGGGCTTGCGTGGCCCTGCCATGTGTCCGCATCGCGCCATGTCACCTCTGCGGGTCCCGCGTGATTAAATAAATCCTGAAAAATCAAAATAAAGTCTAGAAAATTCTAAAAAATTAAGAAATTCATAAATTCAATTATATAACTCCTTTTTTTAACTCAAAATTTCTCTATTGGATCACAAATTCCTTCATCTTTAATATTATGCCATCTAAAAATACAAATTAAAAGAATGATATAAGATGAATTTCAAATAAACATAGATAATTTCTCAAGAAGTCTATTTTTTATAGCATCCAACATTCTCTTCTTGAAATTAAATCTTTCCATCATCTACTAAAGTCAAAGTAAATTAAGGGAAGTAATTAACCTTGTAAAATATTAAACATTTATAAAGCACATAATTAACCCTAAATAATGCATAAATATGGACTTTAGTAGAATGACATACCAATGGAGAAAATTCATAAAAACTATGATAACATGCATTATATTCACATAAAATAAAGCATGAATATGAGTTAAATAAGATAAGAATTTAAGTTACAAATGCATGTTATCAGACTCTAAAGTATGTGTCTAACTAAGCTTAAGTATCCACCAAGAATCTACGGATGAGATTAGACGAAGCCCACAAAGCAAAATTGAGAAAAACAACTTTCTTAAATGGGATGAAAAATGTTCACAATAGAGGTCCAAAATGGCTAGTACAAAAGGAGAAAAGTGAGCAAAGTTCACCAAAGGGAATAATCAACAAGAAGAGCAACACTTAGTGTCACCTCTTCACAAAGCTTCTTTCAAAGATACTATGTTGCCCCCTCTTTTTTCTCTAACTATCTAAGTAGCTTGACCCTTCCTTCACAAGGGTTTTACTCCTTTAGGATGCTCTTGCGTTGCTTCCTTTAGGTTTTTCAAAAGCTTGAGGTGAGCTCCTTCTTTTATAGAGCTCCTTAGAAGCTTCTAGAGACTCTCTCTCTTTAGAAGATGTCCAAAAACTTTCTAGAGCATCTAGAAAGATCCACAAGCTTCAATTGTAATTTAGAAGACTCCACAAGCTTGTAGAAGAAGCATAGGAGATTCTAGAAACCTCTAGAAGATTCTATAAAACTCTATGAAAATTTTAGAACATTTTGAAAGCTTCTAGAATAGAGAGTGGACCAAGTCAATCCTCACAATAGTAACAACAAGCTCCTCTCGAGAATGGTGTTGAGTCGTAAGGTCAGTTATATATGAATTCACAAGAATAATTGCACATATACTTTGATGAATCCAAGATATATTAGACTCATAGCCATACCTGGAAGCCCATTCATCCCATATAGTTTTGGCCGGTGAAGTGAACTGCACATGCTCGCTAATAAAAGGAATCCCCAGCTTGAACAGCTTGATCATCGATGAACCATATTGTATGACTAGGATCCCCAAATATGGGATGGGTTGTCTATGAGAAAAGAGAGACAACCGTGAATATACATAAAATGTAGAAAGTTAGCAAACCAAGTGACATTATTTGTTTCTTCAAAGATAGTATCAGAACTCTGAAGATAGTAGATCAATGGATTCATCAAAGAAGATGAGGAAGCAACGATCAGCTGTATTGTCTAACCAAGAGTAAAGATCGACGATAATGCTTGAAATTTACACAATTATTAATACAAATTAAGGCATAGAATATTCCATTCTTATGCATGTTATCATATTTTGAGTGTATATCTATCATTTGATCTAATTTTAAGTTATTATATAAAAATGTATCATTTTAGGGATAATTGTGTATAATTCAAATAGTATAGTTTTAATTCCCATCAAGATTTGAAATTATAATTGGGTTTTCATGATTAAATAATAAGAGATGATATTTTTTATAGACTCATGTATTTTTCTAGTTTCATTTTCTAAGAGAAATGAGTGTAATTTTGAAATGAAAAATTTATTCTCTTATTATTTAAATAATTTGACTGTTTAGAATGATAGATAATTTAATTTCTGATCCAAAAAAGAAAATTTGGATTACTTTGGAGTTGTATTTTGAAATTTGTAAATTTTCTAATTTTTAGGGAATTTTTGAATTTGTTTGAATTTTTTTAGACTTATTTTGAATTTTTAAAAATAAAAAAATGGTTATATATCACATGCTGACATGGCAACTGACATGGTGGAGCATCACCACGTGATGACGTATGTGTGCGTATGTGCATGAGCACGTGTGCAAGCGTGCTCGCACATGCGCATATGTGTAATTAGTGGGTTAAGCATCCTTTTCAAGACATAAGCTAAGCCCATTAATCCCCACTAATTATATACTCATCAAATCGCATTAATTTTTTTCATGTGAGACTATTTCTTTTTGTTTTTATTTGCATGTGACGTGGCGCAACGAGAAGCGTCCGATCATCGATTTAATCGACGATCGTCGATTTTCCCTTACTTGAGGGGGTACGTGGCTAGATCTGATTAGGTGACAAATTTGTTTTAAAATGCTTTAATCTCAGCTGCTCATCTGGAGAGTTATGACGGTTGAGATTAAATGCGCCCGATGGACTTTAGTGGATGCATGGCAACATCTCAAGCATTGATTCACAATCAAACCAAGATGATAGTGCGATGCTTCTTCTTCACAAGCGATGTGACAAAATCTACGCGCTTCATCGTCGATCAAACGGACACGACTTAATGATGATGATTGACAAATAGGCATTCAATCTAAGGCGTTGATAGAAGATAAAGGGGCGCATCCAAGGGTCGCACCCAAATTTCTTTATAAACTTAATGTGTTCTTTGACGAAAAACTTTGTTCTTAGATGTTTCGAGCAAATCTAATTGTTTAGACAACTCAGTCCTAGAATCACTTACTTTCTTATTCTTCTAGACTCATTTCTGCATCCATGGAATATTTGAAATCAAGATTTTTTTGGAGAAAATTGGAATAAATCACCTCTTGAACGCAAAACTTTGTTTTCGAAATCGCGGAATGAAAAGCCTTTACTTCGGTGATCAATTGGATCATTTCAAGCACGACTTTGGGTTTAGATTACGTGTTTTCCTCCTAATGTTTCTTCCTGTAGCATTAGATTTTAATTTTGAATGGTACATTAATCAAATTATAGATAATTTTATATTTTTTCTCTCTCTCTCTCTTCACGAACAAAATTTCTCGCTTGATTTTACTCCTTGATTTCTCGGCGAATATTGATCCAAATTTTGTGATTTTTGATTATGTGGATTTGTCTTAGAGTTTAATCCTTGTTAATATACTAAAATTCCTAATTTCTCACCTCAATTCATCATCCTCTTTGATTGAATTTCAAAGACACCTAAAAAATTCTCCTATTTCTTCGTGGATTTGACCCTTATTCACCATTATACTATCTAATTCGTAATTATTTCTCAAAATTGGTGAGTTTGGTAATTATTTTTAGACGAGTGTGTGTGTATTCAACGAGTGCACAAAATAGTCTCATCAATGCCGAAGTAGGGGAAAATGCTGGCTGCATTGCAAGAGTAGTAGGGATTGGCTGGGTTGTCAGAGTAGAAGTAGGGATTAGCTAGATTGTTGGGGACGACATGATTGCATGAAATTGATGAATGGACATATATGTCAATGGACAGTCCTTGTTTGCCATAATCTTAAGGTATTGTGATCCCCAAATCAATAAGCTAGGGACCGACTAGGAAATCAATAAGCATGACTGAGACATACCCTAAAATTGGTAGGGTAAATCATTCATTTTTCCATTATGCACTCCTCAAATAATTTTTTTAAAAAGAAAACTTGTAGATCTCAAAATTTTGTATCCAATGATATATATAATTGATCTATTTCATCAAGCATAAGGAGAGACACATCCAAAGTGAAGGTTCCACGTGGCTTTTCTTTGGAAAAACATACACTTTCCAAAAATATTTAATTTAGGCCATCAAAAAAGCTTCAAATCGAATTGACCTGGAAAAAGTTTTTGTATATCATAAAAACCTACTTCCAATGATATTGTATACACAAATTTCCAAAAATAGGCAAGATTGAAGGCATTAGCACCATTTGCGATGCTCTTTGGCTTGAAATAGTTGTTTTTCAATACAAGTTGGAAAATGAAAAAGATACAATGATCTTGATTAAGGAAAAGAAGAGAGGAGAAGAGAGACATATAGTGGAGAGAAGAGAAAGTAAAAAATCTAGAGTTACAAAAGTGGTATTTTGGTCCATATACACTCATCAAATGTAAGAATCTAGCCTTCAGAAAAAGTCATCAAGGTGAAGGGTTTCAGCTTGTCTTATGAAGTGAGAGACATCATTAGGATCAATTGTAAGGAAGATAATGCGAGAGTCAACATTCTCAATTAATGACTTGAAACATTGCACAAATGTTTCAATACCTTTTCCAAATTTTTGCACATGCATATAGTTAATTTTGTTGAATTATATCCTTGTGATGAATGTTGCACAAATCTAAGGCAATAGTAAATAACTACACTTTACATCCCACATCAAATTTCATTTAATGATACAAACTCAATGAAATTTGGTAGTTTGTGGGTCATTTCATTTATGTTAGTTTTTTCTATAATCTTCTACAAGTGGCCAATTAATATATTTTAAATGACAACAAAAATAACAAACACAAGTTCAAGGATGACCAATATGGGGGGTCAACTGTCTAAAGAGAAATAAGCAAGAAAGTGGGAGTTAAGAAGGGGAGAAATGATGCCCAATTCTTGAGGATGAAGAAGAATATTGATGGTCTTGAATTCAAGGTATTTTTAATTATTATTTTAAATTAACTTCTTGCAAAAATATTTATAATTCTTCACTTTATATAATGGTATAGTAAGGGTCAACTCTTGTAGGAGTCTAGGTAATGAGATTAGTGCTTCTAGAGAGTACACATACTATTATAGGGAAAAAACAAAGGTAGAAGGGGTTTTTAAAAAATATGGAAATAAAAAAATGAAATATGGTATGAATGAAATTAAAAATATATATCTATTTCTGTTCTATGAGAAATAATGAGAAAAATATTGAGAATGGAATGGTGGATTGGAGAGATGCGAATAATTGAATGGAAGATGATGGAAGGTTGGTGAAAAATCGGGTAGGTAGGAAATTAGGTAATGATGAAAGATTATTTGAAAAAATAAGAATAAATATAAAATATAAAAAATGGAAATAGGATTTATGATGGGTTATGAGGTCGATAAACTTTCCAAAATTTTTATCAAAATATTGAATGCAGCGGAATACATTGAATTTGATATTCAAAACATTGAGGAACCAAGAATAGATGATCCTATCATCTAGTATGTATGAAAAATATACTTACAGGGTTCCCTTAAAGGAGTTCTTGAAGCTATTAAAGTGTCTAGCCTTTAGAGGTATCCACGCGGTCTCCGAATGGTTAGATCTCCTCGTCAAAGTTTTTCACCAAAAGAGAAAAAGAAGAAGACATATAATTCTCACAAGGCTTGTATGGGCAGCTTAAGTTGTGGTCGTTCTCGTCCTATTTATAGACATTTGATATGTGAATTTTTCATAAAAACCTCATAATTATGTCTATATCCACCAAAATCCATAGACCTTATGTATGTGACCCTCTAGGTCCATATATCTCACTAGTTAATAACTATATAGACTAAATAACACCTTAAGGTTAAGCTTAATTAATTATCTATATCAACATAGAGATTAATTAATCAATGATTAATTTAACCTAACCGATAGGTTGAGTTGTCAGTCAATTAGGTGTCAAGATACACCACGTACACTAGGAGATATGGAATATGTAAGCACTCCCTTATGGAACCTTTCTATCATTGATTATCATGTATATATAATCTTTTCCCCCGCACGAGACTCATGAATGACTTAGGGTATGGTCAAATGTCAAACCCTAATCGATCACTCAAGTCGGTATTGATGAGTGTAGGAAATCATCGAAAACTCTTTCTCTGATATTTCTATTACCTTGGCCAAGGATTTCATTGCATCTTATTCGTTGAGTCAATCTTCTTAAATAATGAGGGCAGATGATCCCATCTAGATCACACAATCATCTTCGTGGACTTGATGTCGTATCCAATATATGACGTCTTAGAGATCCCGTGGTTACGGGATTCGTAAGTCATAATCAAAACACGATCATCCATCCACAACATGTCTTTGGTGTCTCAAGTCAAAAGGACCACATACACAATCATGACATGAATCAACTTGACTGACGGTTAAGTATAATTTGTCATTAGAGGATTCATACAGATCAATTCAGTAACAAATTTTTTTCCCAAAGAACACACATTATCTATCCTTAGTGTCTCCACACTGATGGTTATAAGATCAACCATACTCATCACATTAAGTCAAATCAAATAATGTTATTCTTTATAGAAAATTCGATGTCCCTATCGAAATATCCTATGAATAGGAATATTTATAACATATATTAAAAGACTAGAGATTATTGTATTTTGATCTTATCATAATTCACTTAGTCATTGCAATATGCTCATGGACTTTATTATAAACATCACACATGAATGAAAATGAATAAATTTCATTTCAATGAACATAAGTGAGATACATGAAAGTGTGATTGGCTTAAAGGCCACATAATATCCATCAGTTTACACTATTCTTGGAGGGGATTATAAGAGAAAATCATTTCCAAATCCTTTCCAAATACTTAGTTTTTGTATGCCAGCCTAGGGCTAGGTGATGCTACATTCTCAATCCTCTACTTGATCTTGCCTCCACAATAATCTTGAACACCAAATAATGCCAAGCTTGGGCATAAGCCTCTCCTTTTCTTTCTAGTAGCTTGATACTAAAAAAAGATAGAAAAAAAAAAAAAGAATATTATTTTATATATTCTCTTTAAAGGTTCCTTTGAATTAATGTTAGAGATTTAGTCTTTTTGAGTGCCACCAAATGAATGATGAAGATTAAATATATAAGCCACACTTATAACCATCTCCTAAGGAGGTGAGAGAGTTTCTCCTAAGAAGGTGGGCCCCATAACTGATAACATGCATTTATAACTTGAATTCTTATGTTAATTAACTCATATTCATGCTTATTTTATGTGAATATGATGCATGTTATCATACTTTTTAGGAATTTTCTCCATTGGCATGTCATTTCACTAAAGTTGATATTTATGCATAAATTAGAGATATTCATGCTTAATAGATGATTAATCTTTTTTTTTTAATTAATAGAAGTGAATCTCTGTTATTGAATGAGTTTTGACTTTAATAAATGTTTGGGAAGGATGATTTTAGGATGAATTTATGATTTAGAATATTTAATGAGAAATGATTTAAGTAAATTATAAGTCATCTTGATTTCTTCTTTCTAAATATATTTTAAATGGCATAATATTAAAAAGGAAGAAATTTGTGATCCAATGGAGAAAATTTGAGCTTAAAAGGAGTTGTATTTTGAGAAATATGAATTTCTGAAGTTTTAGGCCCTTTTTTTGAATTTTATTTGATTTTTAAATTGAATTTCCCTTATTTAAAATCGCAAAAAAAGGGGTTTACTAACCTGCAGGTGATGACGTGGCGCGGAGCTGACGTGGCGTGCACGACGGGCTGACGTGGTGCGCGGGACCACCGCGTGGGTGCGACGTGGCGCTCAAGCCACGTGGCAGAGCCACGGGTGGCCCGCGCGGGGCGCACGTTGCGCTGACGCGTGGCAGGAGACCACGCAGACGGGTCCACGTGGGCACCCGTGTGGGGCGCCACGTGTCAGGCAGGTAGGTGGAGGGCCCACGGGAATAGTGGGACCCTGGTAAGTTATTGGGGGCGGTAACGCGAAAGCGTTATGCCGCCCCCTAATTTAACCTCTCCGGCTTTCTTTTTTTCTTCCGTGTGGGACTATGTTCCCACACGACTCTTACCTGTGCAGGACACATGGCGGCTCAACGGACGTCCGATCCAAGGCGCATCGCGTGAAACGCATTGATGCGGTGGACACAGAGTCCACGCGATGTCATCAAAACACGTGCTTAAAGAAAAGTTTAAGTAACACCCTAGATGCGCGACACGTGGCAGAGCAAGGGAGCACCGATCGTCATCGGACGGCTGCAGCCTTTCGCGATCGGAGGCACTACGCGATCATCCGATTTTCATCGGACGGCCGCGATCGTTCGCGACCTTTTCGACGCACGTGGAGCCATCATGATCGGTGGATCTTCGTCAGACGGACGCGATCTCGCGCGATGGGAGCACCGTGTGGATCGCGATCTAATCTTCATCGGACGGTTCAGAAGTTTCGTGGAAGAACTCCACAATCGCGGTCCGATCGAATCGCGATCGCGGCGCAATTGAGCCGCGATCGGGGAGTTTACATGGTGGAATCGCCGCCAATCGAGCTGACGTCGATCGACGAATGACTAGGACCACGATCGTGGCCTGATCGTGGCGCGATCATGGCCCAATCGCGACCCGATCGTGGCCCGATCGTGGCCCGATCGCGACCCGATCGTGGCCCGATCGTGGCCCGATCGTGGCCCGATCGCGACCCGATCGTGGCCCGATCGTGGCCCGATCGCGGCTAAAATGCATGATATTCGGAGGCAAAATTGAAGCTGATTTGTTGCGGAATTGAAGCCACGATCCACGCCCAAGGAATCGCCCCCTCGACGCCATCAAACCGCCTCCACGATCACCTCCATTGCCCACGATTTCGAGCCCAATTTCCCCTTTAAAGGCATGTATTTCCTCCCTTTTGTTCTTCAACTTTTGATCAATTCGTGAAGGAATTAAGCGAATTTCGAGGAAGATCTCTAGTTCATCGTGATCCCCATGCGTTTAGACTCGATTGCGAAGCAATTGGAGCGGGATTGATCGCGAATTTCTCCTTGATTTCATCGAATTTTCCCCTTAAATTCCTATCGTCCGCGAGGAAGAATCCGAGCAAATTCGCTTCAATCCACGAGAATTGAAGCCCCATTCTTGAGGAAATCGGGTTAGTAGTGAGATTTGATAGATTATCAGGAGGTAATTTGAGTTTTAATTAGATTTAGAAGTTTAATTTTGCAAATTAGTTCATAGTGTTCTTCATTTTCCCCAAATTTTAGTCCGAAAAAATGCTGATTTTGAAAATAGGATATCTTTTTTATTATAATTTCAAATCACTTGATTTTGGTTTCATTGGATCCCTATTTTTATCAGCTTTTCGTGGATAGCAAATTCATCGAATTCCGAGTTCATTTGACCCTCCAATTTAACGTTTGACCAAGGACTGTTCATCTTTCATCAGAAGTCAAACGTTGACTTTCGGGGTTAATTACTTTTGATTGACAAATCAGAATTTGATAATTTTGGTCTTGTTAGATTCCTATAGTTCTTAGTTTTCCATTGACATAGAAATTGTAAGATTTGGATTTCATTTGGTCATTCAATTTGAAGATTTCCTCCGAGGTGTTAATTTCGGGGATTTTCTGATAGTTGATTTTCAATAAATCATAATAAATCTATTTCTTATCCAAAAATTACGAAATATATATCAATAAATTCCATTTTCTCTCTAGTTTCCAAATATCTAATTTTTGTAATCTTCTGACTCTGTTTGATTATCTAATTTTGCAGAACACCTACTACTGGTCAAAATCAACGCTTTGACTTTGACTTCTAACTTTTCTCTGTCAAATCCGAGATTTCAATTCTTAAAACTTATTATTTACCTTATTTATATCATTTCTATATCTTGCATCTTATTTTCTCTTATTTAAAACCCCTTTTAAACCTAAGTTTGACCAAGTTAACTCTGCGATTAAAGTTAACCCTGCTCTCTGTGGATCGACCCGATACTTACCCAATACTTGATTATTATATCTTGTCTTTGTGAGTTCGGTTTTATAAATTTTTTTTGACCATCGTATTTGTGTTTTAACGACGCACGAAAATGACACGTCAATAACCATCTCCTAAGTGAGTGGGTTGACCACTCTCTTAGAGGCAGCAACCTTACCACTTCTCTAAAGAGGTGGGCTTACCTCTTTCTCTTCTTATAAATATAGATTCTTCGTAAAAAATAGAAAAGATAAAAATTGATTAATAATAAATAAGGGAGAAGAAATTTAACCTCTTTGGCCTTTCAAGAATGTAGTTGATCACTTTGACTTGTCAATAATTACTTAGACCATCATTGACTTCTATAAAAACAAAAGTGACTAGTATCCTAAAATGGTAAAATGGGTAGATCTTGTCTAAGAAGGTAGTTGACCAACCTCCTAAACATATGAAAAAGTTGGCTAACCTTTTAAATATGTGACCATGTTTGGCTAACCTCTTAGAAAGGTGAAAAGGCTATATCATCCTCCTAAAAAGGTGAAAAGGTTTGATTAACCTCCTAAAAAGGTGAAAACAGTTGACCAACCTCCTAAAAAGATGGAGTACCAATTTCATCTTCTCTTTGTAGATAATTTGTATTAATGTTTGCATTACACCTGACCTATACCCTTACATCCACATAATTTATAAAAATGTGAAAACTTAACCATTTGACTTTCAAGAAATCAAATGGGGTAAGTCTCATAATGTAGTCAAAATATAAGAAATAATTCATGATAGGACTTTGTCATGTTTTCATCATATTCAGTCATATATAAATAGATATTCTCCTTGTTACAATCTTTATCAGACCTTAAACATGATAAATGATGCACCAAAGTAACTTACATTTCAGAGTTATCAAATATTAAGAAGAATGTGAAGCCATAAGCCATACAAGAAGTCGTTGCTTGTGAGGTCTCAAAGCTGGAAGAATCAGTCGTTTGGATCGCGCTATGTGAGTTCCAAAACTCAAGAGGGATGGAACGATCCGATTTTGAAGAGATTGGACGGAGTGTGAGAAAAAAGCGAGGACGCAAGTCCTTGTTACATGAAGCTTTCATAGAGAAAAAAAGAGAGAAAAAATCGCAGCTCAATCAATATCGTCGGTCTTGTGGGACACCACGTTAAATGGAGATGCTGTTAGGGACGCCTCTGCCTGTAACTCCGGGAGGAGAGCTCGGCAATAATAGCTCGTAAGGCAGCACGCCAGCGCCGCACCTGTTCTTCAACTGCCTGTCTTTATTCCTCCCCTCGATCTGCTTCTCTATCCTCCCTATCGCCGCCGCAAATTCATAAAACCCCTCCACCATTCTTTCATCTGCCGTCCAAATCTCGGGCCGGTGCCGCTCCCCGATATACTCCTCATCCGGCGAGTGCGTCGACAACGTATCCACTACAGCCATGAATTTCGTCGCTTGAAGCTTGCTCGGCATGGCGGAAAGGAAAAATTTTACTGGATTCTCCATAAACTCCTCGAACTCTGGCTCTTCTTCCTCAGGAAGAAGCCGCCGAAGCATCGGAGATCTGTTCGGCACGTACCCGCCCATCGGATATTGCCCGAAATTCAACGCTGCATGCTGCGCAGACGATAACCAGATTATCGTCGTCAAAACCGAGACCAAGTTTTCGGGAGAATTGAGCTCCGGCCACCATTCCTCCTTCCGCTTATCCCCGTGCCCGACGTTCACTGCCTCCCAGTACCATTTCTGGATCTCCTCGTCGAATTGCACTACCTCCGGGGTAGGGTAGTAGGCTGCCACGTAGGATGAGACCCAGTTTCTAATCGTTGACCATAAGAGGAGTCCGTCGTTAGCATATGGGTAGTCTTCGATCAAAAGTCTGATGCCGTGGGGTTCGCTGGAATCCACTTCTGCTACTCCTCGGCGGAGGAGATCTGCCGGGAGAGATTCCAGATCGAAGCGCCAGAAGTCGCGGTAATAGGCGGCCGACATCTCCATGCAGAGCGATCCGGGAGTGAAGCACGACTCGATGACGCCGTCAGCGTTGACCAGATTTTGTCTAGCTAGCGCGTTGATCTCGAGGGTGTAGCGAAGGTGAGGACTGAGGAGCTTGAAGATAGGGTGCATGGTGCTGAGCTGGCGGTGGGTGGCTATGACGAAGGGCTCCACGCTGGCGTGGGTTCGGAGCCAATGGTTTACCAGCTGGTGTACTCCGGCGTCGTTGGCGTTGACGTGAGCCTTTGCTAGATGCCAGAGCCAGTAGGTCGTCGCGTTGACTGGCGGTGTGAGGACTCGTCGGCTGGAGGGCAGACTAAGCTCGATGGCGATTGGCTTGATCGTGCCGGAGTCCGAGAGGAAGAAGATGGTCCTCGTCGCGTACGCATTTCTGTTGCCCATGGCGTTGATCTTCCCTACGAACGGGAGATAGACGTCGTGGTAGTCCAGCATAAACAGCTTTTTGTTCTCTAGTGCCTAAATTATGAAAGGAGGTTAGCGGAACGGAGAGAGAAAATTGGTCCACTTTGACGGGTGGGGTCAATACCTGCTGGACGGTTAACCCGTCGAGATGCGGCGCAATGTGCTCCTCTCTGAGGGCGGATTCCAGTTGACCGTAGACCGTAGGGTGTAGCTTACTCACCGGAGGAAACGTCTGAAGAAAGCAAAGAGGTCAGGTGCCAAGATTTATACAAAAAGTCAAACTGAGATCTCAGTGCTAACCAGAACTCTCTCGATGTTGACAGGGTTGACCCCGGCTAGCGCTTGTCGTGCAAACTCGTCGTCCCGAAGCCACGCGAACTTGTCCTCTGAAACAAGCATCGTCGTCGTCGTCGTCATCATCAAAGAAGAAACCCTCGAAGAAGAGGAAGACGAAGAAACCCTTGAAGAAGACGAAGAACAAGCCCTAGAAGGAGAAGACTACGAAGAAGAATCATCGTACTGGAGAGAATGCTAGGTGTATCGTAGCGGAGAAGGCCTTGGCTGGAGTCCTGTATCTGGCGTACAATGGGGATCTTGCGGAGGAGATGGTCCTGCAGCCCCATCTTGAGAAGGAGACCTTCCTTATACAGACCTTCCAACTCGTGGAAGCTACTGAAGTCTGCATTCTCGGAGGAAATACTGGCCATGATAGAAGGAACAAGAGTATGGAGCACAGCCCTCAACCTTCCCCCCAGAAACGATCCTTGCTTCAGTTCCTCAAACGCCTCATCTCTCGGCACGTACACCGGGTTCGGCCTCTCCGCTTTGCTCTCTGACTTCAAATCTGAACCAGGAACAAGCCCTAGAAGTTAGAGAGAGAAACAATAGTGAGAAAGAAGGCTTGGGTATCGAACCGGCGTCCGTAGGCGGCCTTCCGGTGCGACATCTTCTCGGATACGGGATCTTGTCACCGCCAAGAACAGGCCTGGAGAGCTCTGGGGACTTATCCGGATTGCCAAGATCGTTATACACGTCATAGTCGTATATCCTCTCCGACATCTTACGTACGCCTGCGCCGTCTCCTCTTAGCTCTTCCAGCTCTTCTTTCCTCAACTCTACGAGCCCTGGCGGCGTCTCAGATGGTAGATACGGCTGCCCAGAAAAAAAGCGTTTCAGAGAGATAAAGGTATATTTGTTTACTTGCATTTATTACCTTGTTGCTGAAGAAAACTCGTCTGTCATCGCTGTTCTTGGATGGTTGGATCCAGGAATTGCAGAGGAAGTGGACGGGCTCGGAGGAAAATCCCTCGATGACGACGCTTTCTATGAAGAATTCGCTTTGGTGGCGATTCAGAACTGTGATGGCTCCCGGAACGCCGAAGTTCTTATCGACGATGAAATGGGCGGTGCAGATCACCCGATCTCCCTTCCTGTTCATCTTCGCCGTCCAGTCCTTGAGTGCCGCCTCTCTACTCTTCTTCGGGCTCTTCCCATCTAAGGCAATAACTATAATTTAGAGACTGGTCTGGGATTATTGTTTTATGATCAACGTACTTGAATTTGTCTCTTCGCTGATCAGCTGGAGGATGACGTTCAAGCCGATCATGTCCGAGAAATTATCCAAGTGGTGTGTAACGGCGTCTCGGATTTCTTCTTTGATCTTCTTTTTGATCGTCACCGACGCTCTTAATGTCAACTGGTTTCGCTCCGTCTTTTCCGGGGGACTCCTGGGAGTCGATTTCGCCGGCGGCGTATGGAAAGAAGATCTGCATCGTCCAATTCGAGTCGCAGGTGTGGCTTGGCGGACGCGGAGGTTCCCCTTGAGAAACCTTGAACGGTTGCTGAAAGGGAATTCGGATGAAGATGAAGAAGAGAGAAGAGAAGAGGATGATAGAATCTCTTTGCAGGCAGCCATTTCAGATCCCGAATGGCTGGCTTTCTCTCTCTAAACGCCTTTGTTCCTTGGTGCATTTAAATAATGTCGAATACGTGGGAAAATGGGCAAATGTTTATGATTTTTCCTCTTGCTCATGACCAGGTAGTTGGTTCCTGCGGGTAAGCGTGAGAAAAAGGATCCAGTCGTTCTCATTTTGGGCGAACGAACGAATTCGAATCCCCATTTTTGCAATCAAATCCGACTGCGAAGCTATTCGCGGTTTTATTCGATTTTTCTCGAATTTATTGATAAATTGTAAAAACAAATTCTATTTAAAATATTTAAAATATTCTTTTTCCAAAGAGAACACCAAATCGGTACGTAATTGAAATTATTTTTGCTTCTGCCACCACGTCTCCCCGGGTTCCCCCAGTCTCCAAGATCCACCGTTACTCCTGCCGTCATGGCTGCCTCTATGCCTAATCTCCACTTCCCAAGAGGAGATCCCATCCTGGACTTCCAAAGACGTTCAACTCTGGAATTCTTACGAAAGTACGAAACTGAAATCCTTCCAGAATCTTCTCTTAGTCTCTCCCTCTCACCATCTCAAGTCTCAACTCTCACGTCGCCCGGTGATGTCCTTCCGAATCTGCCGTCTTGGGGCTTCTGAGTCCCCACACTAACAGCTTGCAATCTTCCGAGTGATTAATCACGAGTCGCGGCCTTTGAGATGGGAGAGGGGGAAGATGGGAGAGAGCTCTTCTCTTTACGAAGTTCTGAAGCACCCAAGGATCAAAAGCAGTAACCAGTGGTGGAGAGTAGAGACTAGAGAGAGAGGCTGCATTCGTCTTGCAAATTTACAATATCAAATTCGAACGACCGCACTTGCAAACGAATAAAGGAAAAAGCGAACTCCGGATTCGAATAATTTTCTCCGTATTCGTTTCGCTGGCGAACGCGGTAGAAATCGATTGGCGAGGCGAACTTCCCAGCCATGCAGACGAGCGCGAATTCCTGGAAAAAGCCCTGATTGGAGGAGGCGAGCTTTCATTGAAAAGTTTTTTTCGATATCTCCAGGAGTAGATAACGACTAAAGAAGAAAATTCCCTGGCCGATAATTCTCAATAAGTTTCTCGGGCCCGTGCATCGAATCTGACGTTGATGAGAGCAGGAAGTTCACAAACCAGTTGACCATTAAATCCACCGTCGGATTGCGATCGGACGGGAAGATTGGATCTGACCCAGGAAATGGGCTTTTAATGGCTGCGAAGAAGTATTCCTAGTATCGCACGTGGGTTAATTTCCAGCGCAGCCAGACTGTCTTGCACTTGTAACTAAACGACAATTTAGAGTCCTAATTTTTCTTCCTAACTTGCTGGGCCGTGGACTATAAAACTTTGAAAAGAATGGGCCCAGTAGTCTTGTAGGTCCAGTCAAACAGTAATTGGGCTCCACATGGGCCTAAAAGATCGCCATTTTTACAATTATTACCATAAACACCACTTACAAAGTAAAACTCGTTCTATGGCAGTCTCTCTCCTTTATCTCAAGAACTTACAGCGGCAGAGAAAGATCGAAAGATCGTCGTTCACTAAAAACTAGAACCTCTCACTTTGGCGACAGAGATGGGAATAGCTGCCGGCATGGAGAATATGCTCTCCAAAGCGAATCTCCCGTCGGCAGCGCCAGGAGACGCGCTGATCATAGCTAAATCTCGGAGAATCGTGGCGTAGAATTTGCGCATAGCTCGGATTGCTTTCAAGCAATGAAGACTCAGCCACCGGAGCTTCCGCCTTGAACCGCGGCCGCGCCACCAGCTCCCCCGCCGCGTCGCCACCCTGCTCCCGCTGCCCAGTCGCACGGACTTCGTCTTACGCCGTCGGACCTCGGCCACGCGATGGGTGCCGACGCGGAACGACGGCAGCCGCCGGATCATCGCTGCCGCGCTGCCGAGGTTAGCCTCGTGTACCATCGGCTCTTAGAGTTCCGGCGAGGCGAATGTCAAGGCAGCTCCTTTTGATGGGCTTTGTTTATGCTGACGCAGGAGATGACGCCATTAAAGGCAAAAGCAGATTGGGAGAGTGACCTTGAATAATTATTGGGGTCTGGTCGATGAGCGGACGCGTCGCGCACTTGAAGGAGATGACTTGGGTGGAGGGAGAATTATTCAGCTGTTTGGGTCAGATTAACCTCTCTTGGCGAGGGCTAACCATTCGTCGCATTCTGTTTCTGAGGTGGACAGTCAAACGTAAAAGAGCGAATGTCGATTTGTGAGCCGTGATCCGTCTTTGGATCCTGATCGAACGGTGTGAAAGCATTGACCACATCGAATAAATAACGAGGCTAATCGTTTTCTCTCTCCACTTCAAGAGTTGATCGTGACCGTCTATCTAAACAGTGATTAGAGTCTATGCATGGGTAGGGCGTGACCCTTGACTTTTATGGTCACTATTTTCCTCGTCAAGTGACCCTTGACTTTTATGTTATAAATAACACTCGTCAAGTGTTCGACAATTTGCATGTGAAACACTCTTGAATACAATTCTATCGCTTATTCATCTCTCAATCTCTCATCTCATCTTTCTTTTATAGGGTTCTTGATGATCCTAGATCATTCCTTGTGGCTCTCTTTGAGTGCAATAACAAGTGGTATCGGGGTATGTTCGTATTCCAACGATCTATGAAAATGGTCAGAAGGATGGAGATGTTGGCGCAAATTGAGAGAAGAGGAGTTCTGGTTAAATCTTGCCAAAAAAATGGAGGTAACATCCGAATGATAGTTTCTTGTTTTAGATGAAGTCAAACTATCATTGATGGGCGATGACAATGGAGGTTATTTGGAAGCATGTGACTAGTGGGAGCTGATTTTTGGCACTGAAATTCAAAGAAAGAAAGATTGTCAAGCACATTTCGTTGATCATGAACTATATGTCAAGAGATCATGTCTATCAGCTATACATAAAAAAGAGAGCTAGGAAATCCTAAGGACTCTCAACATTGATGTGGCTAGAGCAGTGCAATCCAGTACTCATATGCTAAGAGAGGAATACGACAACGTGGTGATGAAGAAAGAGGAATCGTTGGCTGATTTCTGTCTTACATTCTCAAAGATGATGTTGGAGTTCAGAAATTTAGGGGACAAGTAGTGGAAGAAGGACATATTGTGTAAACTTTTGCGGTCAATGCTACCGAGATATGATCCCTTGACTCTTTCTTTAGAGCAATTTCGTTATTTCTCAACAATGCCCTAATAAGCATAAATCAGTTGTTGCATCCATGCATCAAAAGATTATAATTGGGAATTAATTATTAGTTAAATAAGATAATATTACTTTACCATCTAAATCCTAATATGCATATTTTCCATATATGATGATACTTTGACGCTAACCCCACTTGAGTTTGTTGAAGTTGAGTGTAAAACTTTCACATTTTATTTAAGTTCATTTGGATGCAATGATTTAGATGAATTCAAGTGAGAGATTGGATTTAAATATAAGGGAATAAAAGTACAAAATATTCTCATCCCAAGAGGAAGGCCCATATCTAACAAGCTTGAAAATTCATCGGCTAAAGATAGAAGGGTGCCAACTTTTGGTCCAACCCAAGCTAAGATAAATCACTTATATATAAGTACATTATCTACCGGTTTCATAAATCATTCTCCTTTATCCATAAAACATGATGAAGCCTATCTACTATGCCTATGTAAGATACCTTCATATTGTTGTAAGTTCTTGAATCTCATTATCAATGCTCTTATCTATTCGAACCTTACTTAACTAATATACTCAGAGTGGAAAATATAAATTAGTTTCATGAATTCTATATAAAAAGTGGTCTAGTAAACAAATATATTGATTTCATTATTCCCTTGAAGAGGTTTTTGGGTCATTAAAAGTTCATGAGCAAACCCTCATGGCAATAATCGTTAGCATGTCACAAAAAAGAAGAGCAAAATCAGTCTTTACATGGTCATGATCAAGGTTTTGGCAGAGGAAGAGGAAGGGGTAGAGGATGTGGAAGAAACTTCAAAGAAGAAGGCAAAGATGAAGAGAAGAAACATTTTGATTAATCAACGATCTCTTCTCTTCGTCTTTATTGATGAATGAATAAATCCTAGCAGAATAGGGAAAGAAAATGTGGCAGAAGCCGATGACAAGGAAGAGTCATCTCATGTTATGACTATAATTGATGACGAGAGGGAAGTTCATTTACAAGAACATGGTGAAAACCCAATCAACTCTTAGAAGATGAAAACTCAAGAAGATTCTAATCAATTTATGACATTCATGAGGCAGAAAATGATGGGATAGAAGAGTGTCTTATCACTATTGAAAACCCCAACTATCTATAGAGAAACCATTAGAGAAGATTTATGGCGACTTTGCCATGACGAATAGATGCAAACCATAAAAATGAAAAAACTTGGGAATTAACTAAATCATTAGTGAATTGTAGACCTATTGGTCTAAATTGGATTGATAAGTTCAAGAGAAATTCAGATAGAGATGTGACAACACATCAGGCTTGACTTGAGTTTAAAGGCATTACTTAAAGATATGGAAGATATTATAAAGAAGTATTAGCTCCAATGGCTCGAATTGAAACAATAAGAGTTCTAATTGTCATTTCTGTTGGAGAAAGATGTGAAATCTTATTTTCTCAATGGAGATACTAAAGGAGACAACTTTTAAGTAGCTAAAGGGGTTTATCAAAGGAGATGAAGAGGACTATGTTCTAATGCTGAAGAAGGCACTCTATGGGCTCAAGAATGCTCCTAGAGCCTGGTCTTTCATGCTAGATCAGAGTTTATATTAGCTTGGATTTATGAAGAGCAAAAAAGATCGAGAAGAATATTTGAAAAAAGAAATAAGAGGGAAATTGGGGATTACAATCTATGTTTATGACATGATCATAACTAGGTCAAACTATAATTGGATTAGAGAATTCAAAACCGAGATGAAGAGGCTATTTGAGATGACTGATTTGGGTTTTGTGAACTCATGTTCTGGCATTGATGTGCAACAAGAAGATGATTGAATTTTTTTGAATCAGATTTCTATGTGAGAAGGATACTAGAAGTTTTTAAGTTGGATGATTGCCATACATCAAAGATACTAATGGAGCTAAGCATAAATTTTAAAAAAATGTGTAGTTTATGAGATCTCAACAAAATTCATGAGCTAAATGGGGAGTTTGAGAAATTTGACACGTACTCTAGCTAATTTAATATTCAGTGTGACATTTTGAGTAGATTTATGGAGAATTCTACCTTATAGGACATGAATGTAGCCAAAAGAATATTGACAAATGTGTAGGTGACCGTACGATTTATGCGGTCGTTGAAAACACATAAACGTCGGTCAAACAAAATTTATAATCCTTAACTCACAATAAGATAAATATGAAATCAAGTATAGTGTAAAGGTCGGGTCGATCCACAAAGAATATGGTTGACTTTGATCGAAGGGTTGACTTGGTCAAACTTATGTTTACTTAGGTATATTAAGAAATAAAAGTGATATATAATTAATTTCAATGATATAAATATATGAGAGGAGATATTTTAAGAATATAGAAAATGATTTGACAAAGAAAAGTCAAAAGTCAAGGTCAAAGCATTGACTTTGACTAGATGTTGACTTTTTGTAAAATCAGAGAATAAAAAGAGGGTAAAATATTACAAAAATTATATATTCAGAAACTAGAGAGAAAATATAAAATTTTGATATATAATTCGTGATTTTTCAAAAAGAATTGGATTTATTATGATTTCTTGAAAATAAAAGATCAAAAAATTCCTGAAATGAACACTTCGGTTTAAATCATCAAATTGACTGACCAAATGATATCCAAATCAAGAGAATTCACATATGAATAGAAAGCTAACAACCAAAGGATTCGAAGAAAGACAAAATATTGTCAAATTTCACCTTGCATTTTAAGAGTAATTGACCCCGCAAGTCAATGCCCAAATTTGGATTGAAAAGGAACAGTCGATAGTCAAACGTTGAATTGAGGGGTCAAACGGTGATAAAATTTTATGATATAACTATCCATGGAAAAGCTGATGAAACAAGGAATCTAATGAAACCAAAATTAAACAATTTGGACTTAAGATCAGGGAGAAATCCTTATTTCAAAATTAGCAAAAATCTGCACCCAAATTTGGGCGAAACGAAGAACAATTCGATTTCTAAAATGAAATTACTTATCTAAATTTAATATAAACTACAGAAATTGCAAGTATTACGAATGAATCACAGTAATAGCCCAATTGACGTGAAGATTGGGCTTCAAATCGGATGGATTGAAGAGTATTTCTCATGTTTCTTCTTCAATGTGCGTTCGGCGTTCAAGGGGAGATTCCGAGTATTTTCTTACAAAAATTCGTGATTAACTTGCTTCAATGGATGCGGAAATGAGTCTAGGAAGCAAGAGAATCATAAAATAAGCATGAATATTAGTTAAATAAGATAAGAATTTAAGTTAAATATGCATATTATCAGTAGGGCATTGTGAATCATGGACGGACTTACTTAAAAGTGCAAGATAGGAATAATTGAGTGGGATGCTCAGACAGTGAATTTCCTAGTGATAAAGAAGATTGAAATTGTACATTTAGGTTGATTTTATTCCCTAGATAGATCCCAATCATGTGGAGTTCAATCAGGTAAAACACAGTGGTTGCATCTTGAAAGTCCCTTTAGGGTGGTTGCTTAACCTAAGAAGGGGGGGTTGAATTAGGTTATGTGAAATTTTTATGAAATTGTCTAACTTTTTAGATTCTACTTAGATTCGTTGACTTAGTCACTCACTTCTTGTCCTCTCGATTGCACCGGATATTATTATACTGGTTGGGGGACCTACTGTCCCTTAATCCAGTCTCGAGTACTATAGACTCGGAGCCTCCTCCTCACCAAATAAAACCTAATCCTCTCACCACTCAAAGGGTGAAGGACAATGTTGAGATACAAGGTTTTAGGTTTGCCCCCTACGGCAAACCTAACACTCACCTTTACCTGTCCCTATGGCACTACCCACTAGGCCTCGACCTCCTCGGCTCCTGGACGCCCTGACTCCCTTAGGCCGATCTCCACGTGATCGCTCGTCCCTTCACGCCCTATCGTGCCTCTTGTGCTAATGCCGCCGACCACTGGTAATTTGAGACCTCGTCTTCCGGCTTCTTTCGGTCTTCCCGTTCCCCACGTATAGACTCCTCGTCTCAACGAATGAGACGCTCCTGTCCTCTGCGTGTGTGTGTGTATCTAAATGATATGTCTGACTGCTGCTACCTAAGTGTTTGGCTCTCCCTACTAATGATGACTTACTGACTAGTGTTGACTTTCTGCTGATGTTGACTTTTTCTAAAAGAGTTGACTTTCTTAATTTTTGTTGACTTTGATTGAACTTTGACTTAGAATTGACTTTCCTGAGTTCTGTTGACTCTGAGTTGACTTCTGAACTAAAGTTGACTTTTTGTTAAAGTTGACCTTTTTGACTTTGGTTGACTCTGGGTTGACTTTATCTCTAAGAGTTGACTTCCATTGACTTTGTCTCTTAGAGTTGACTTCTATTGACTTAGTCTCTTAGAGTTGACTTCTGTTGACTCAGTCTCTTAGAGTTGACTTCTGTTGACTCAGTCTCTCAGAGTTGACTTATGTTGACTCTGTCTCTCAGAGTTGACTTATGTTGACTCTGTCTCTCAGAGTTGACTTATGTTGACTCTGTCTCTCAGAGTTGACTTCTGTTGACTCTGTCTCTAAAAATAACTTTTTGATAAACTAGGTAAACTCAGTTCAAGATCGACTTCTTGATAAGTGGAGTTGACTCTTTCTAGAATTGACTTCCTGAAAATTTAAATTAACTCTGTCTACAATTAACTCAATCTAAATTTCACCTGACTAGAATGCGGTTAACAGTTGGATGACTCTAGTTATGTTCAGTGATAATACAGTAACTATTACTGTATGGCAAATAGAATGCAGTCTAACTTCTAACTGGTTGAAAATGAAATTCACTGAAACAGAATAATTAGATTTATCACTGCAATTAAGACAAAAAAAGAACTAGTATTTATCCAAAATATTCAATCTATTTAATGAGACAGAATACTGAGATAGATATCTTACCACTTCTCCTCGAATATTAGTCTCGTGCTGCAAGTATCAGAATAAAACAAAAATATATATATAAACTACAAATAGTATAACCTTGATTGAAATACCAATAACCAATTTATGGCTGAATGAAAGAAACAAACCAGTCGTCAGGGGATATATATTCTACGAAATTGTATTAAATACTTGATGTAAGAAATTTGAGAATATTCACTTTAAATGACAGAGAGTTGATCTAATTCTGCTGATGAAAATGTGATAGTGCAACAAACAATCAGAATTCTGGAATACAGAATTTAAATCACCACAGAATTGAAGCTTACTCACGAGTCATTTTCGTGCGTCGTTAAAACACAAAGACGATGGTCAAAAAAAATTTATAAAACCAAACTCACAAAGACAAGATATAATAATCAAGTATTGTGTAAGTATCGGGTCAATCCACAGAGAGCAGGGTTGACTTTAATCGCAGAGTTGACTTGGTCAAACTTAGGTTTAAAAGAAGTTTTAAATAAGAGAAAATAAGATGTGATGAATATAAATGATATAAATAGACCTAATAAGAAGTTTTAAGAATTGAAATCTCGGATTTGACCGAGAAAAGTCAAAAGTCAAAGTCAAAGCATTGACTTTGACCAATAGTAGGTGTACTGTAAAATCAGAGAATCAAACAGAGTCAGAAGATTACGAAAATTATATATTTGGAAACTAGAGAGAAAATGGAATTTATTGGTATATAATTCGTGATTTTTGGAAAAGAATTGGATTTACTATGAATTATTGAAAATCAAGTATCAGAAAATCCCCGAAATGAACACCTCAGAGGAAATCTTCAAATTGACCAGTCAAATGAAATCCAAATATTGAAATTTATATGTCAATGGAAAGCTAAGAACCAGAGGAATCCAAAAAGACCAAAATTATCAAATTCTGATTTGTAAATCAAAAGTAATTGACCCCGAAAGTCAACATTTGACTTCTGATGACAGATGAACAGTCCTTGGTCAAACGTCAAATTGGAGGGTCAAATGAACTCAAAATTTTCTGAATTTTCTATCAACGGAAAGCTGATGAAAAGAGGAAAACAATGAAACCAAAATTAAGTGATTTGGAATTATAATCAAATAGATATCCTATTTTCAAAATCAGCAACTTTTCAGACCTAAAATTGGGGAAAATGAAGAACAATATAAACTAATTTGCGAAATTAAAGATCTGAACCTAATAAAAATACAAATTACCTCTTGATAATCGATCGAACCTCACTACTAACCCAATTGCCGCATGAATGGGGCCTCAATTCTCGTGGATTGAAGCGAATTTGCTCAGATTCTTCTTCGCTGACGTTCGGAATTCATTGGGAAATTCGATGAAATCAAGAGATGAAATCGTGATTATCATGCTTCAATGGATGCATCTCTACACACTTGGAAGCAGAGGATCACGAGAACTTAAGACCTTCGTCGAAACTCGCTTAATTTCTTCACGAGTCGATCAAAAGTTGAAGAACAAAAGAGGGAAATACATGGTTTTCAAGAGGGAAATTGGCCCGAATATGGTGGCCGATTGACTCGATCGTGGAGACGGATTGATGGCCACGATCAGTCGTGGGAGCAGCTTGATCTATTGATGACGATCGTGGCCTCGATTTCGTGGCAAATCAGCCCCGATCGCGAGGCGATCGGGCCACGATCGCGTCGCGATCGGAGGTCGATAGTACGGTTGATGTTCCTCCAATCACCGCTTGATGAAGTGTGACGACTTGGTCTTCTGATTTCGCGCTGAACGAGCATAATCGCCGCTCGATCGCGATGCGATCGCGGTTCTTCCAGGAGTCTTCGAAGCCGTCAGATCGTAATGGGAGTCCATCGCCAGCCGTTCGATCGATGCAGATCACGATCATCCCTCGATGAAGATCGGCCGTCGATGAAGATCAAGATCACGATGCGTCCACATATCTTCTTCTCATCGGATGTAATCGTAGCCGTCAGATCACGATCATATTAAAGCCTTCGATTTGATGACGATCGGCCGCTTCTCGGGAGGCCACGTGGCGTGAGGTAAGTCGTTCAATCAAACTTCACTTAAGCCTTTTTTTAAGCACGTGTTTTGATGAAGATCGCGTGGACTCCGGTCCACGCGATCGACGCCTTTGCCTTGATCTCCAACGCGTACGATGCGGCCACGTCACCTGCAAAAGAAGGGCTCCGCGGAACTTTAGTCCCACACGGAGAAAACGTAAAAAGCGAGCGCGTATGAGTGTTGAGACGCGGTAACGCATTTGCGTTACCGCCCCCAAGTACTTACCAGGGCCCACTATACCCGTGGGTCCTCCACTTGCGAACCCTCTGCCATGTGGCGCCCCACACGGGCGCCCACGTGGACCGTCTGCGTGGCCTCTTGCCACGCGTCAGCGCCACCTGCGCCCCGCGTGGGCCGCCCGGGATCTGCCACGTGGCCTTAGTGCCGCGTCGCACCCCGGGTCGGTCCCGCGCACCACATCAGCCGCCGCCTCGCCACGTCAGCACCTACAGGTAATAAAACCCCCTTTTTTCGTGATTTTGTTAATAGAAAACACCTAAAAAAAATTTAAAAAAATCAAATAAAATTCAGAAAAAGGGCATAAAACTTCAGAAATTCATAATTTAAAATTTACAACTCCTTTTTAATCCAAATTTTCTCCATTGGATCACAAATTCTTTTCTTGTTAATATCATGTCACTTAAAATATATTTAGAAAGAAGAAATTAAGATGACTTATAATTTACTTTAATTATTTCTCATTAAACATTTTAAATCATAAATTCATCATAAAATCATCCTTCCAAACATTTACTAAAGTCAAAACTCATTCAATAACAGAGATTAACTTCTATTAATTTTAAAAAAAGATTAATCATCTATTAAGCATGGAATTATCCCTAATTTATGCATAAATATCAACTTTAGTGAAATGACATGCCAATGGAGAAAATTCCTAAAAAGTATGATAACATGCATCATATTCACATAAAATAAGCATGAATATGAGTTAATTAAGATAAGAATTCAAGTTAAAAATCGCAAAGAAGAATATTTTTTAAACAATACTGATAAGAAATAAAACGATGAAGTTAGGGTTACTGAATGTGAATAGCAGAAACTATGTTAGAGGTTCGAGAGAGAAGAATCGCTGATGAAATACAACAATAAATAAACTTGAGAATGAAAGATGACTGACGATCAACTGGTTCTTGCGATCAGGTGAATGTCGAAGTCGCTCGTGCGAAAAGAAAAACGATGCAGAAATGAATGTTGTCGACTATGCTGATCTGCTACCGTGAGACAAGAAATCAAGAGAAGCTTGGCGTCCACGTCGTGATCTCAGTCTCCGGAGAACAACAGAGCACACTTTCCGTTCTTCAGCGATTTTCCCCTTTTTCTGTTTGCACGCGATATTTGATCAAGACGCTATCTCTCAAAAGAAAAACGTCTACTAAACCCGAAACCCTAACCCTGCTTAAATACCTGGACCGTAGGTAGTAATTCCAATAATACCCCTGACAGTAGAACTCTTCTTAATAATATATAAACCGTAAAGATGACTAATCATGTATGTTGAGATATTAGAATATAAACTCTAAGCTAAGCCTAGGCATACTCACAGACTTCAGGAATTATATTTATGCTCATGATTAACAACAAGATTAAGATATGTATGATGAGATTCTTGCTGCATTTCCTGAAAGCAAACACAAGTCTTCATGAACACATTAGTCGGTTAGTGAAGAGTAATCAGGGTATAATATGACATGATAATGAAATTAAATTCTTTCCCTAACATTTATACATCCATTCAATCGATGTAAACCATCAAAACTAATTCTCTAACACATCTTCCTCTGGAAACAAATGCATAGCAATGATTTTTTCTGCGTGTTAGTACTTGATGAGAAAAATAAATGGAGAAGAGAGAAATCACATAAATAAATAATAAAGAAAATTAATTTTCTCTCTTCAATTCAAGAGTCAATCATGAACGTCTATAATGATGACTGTGATGGTGATTAGAGGCTACGCGTGTATAATTAGGGCCTGCAACTGTTATATTCATTATTTTTCGTCTTTAATCTCAAAGTGCTATGAATAACACCCACGAAGTATTCATTAATGTGCATGCAAATATTTCATGAATAAAATTCTATGATTTTTTTCATCTCTCAATCTCTCTCCTCATCTCTTTCTTTTAGAAGGTTCTTGGTGATCTTACATTATTCCTTGTGGATGTCTCCCAGTTGGCTAACAAAAATTATCTCAAGGACTGATAACATGTCATTCATGCATTCATTTTCATAGTTATAAACATATCTTAATGTATAATTCTTTCTAATACAATGCATATTATCATGTTTTTATGATATTTTTTTGTATTCATCATATTATGTCACTCATATATTCAATTTGAATCTAATTTGTGATGATTACATATAAACATGAATATGTATTGTCGTGTATTGTTCCTTTGATTTTTATATCTGTAGACTAATCCCATTTGACTCCTTTGAAGTCAAATGGTTGAATTTGTAAATTTTTATGAGTTTTTTGGATGAAAATACATGGAGGTAAATTGAAATTGAAGAGATGACAAAAAGACCTCTTCATCACTTTAAGGGGCAAGTCAACTCTAAATCCTAGAAGTCAAAGGGTATAATTAAGGGTCAAGATATTCAAAGGTGGTCAAATAAATATTTTAAAAAATTATGGAGATCATCCTATCCTTTTGAGGGCAGCCACTTCACTAAGCTAAGTCAAGGTAAGTTAAAGTTGGTCAACTTTCCATACTTTACAGAATGTTGGCCAAACTATATTACAATCCTTTTAAATTAAATTAAATTATATTTAAAATTAAGTGTAGGTCACCCTTTAAAGGTGGATGTCCTCAATATTAGAAAGCAATTGGGTGTCACCTTTTTAGGAGGTGGAGCCCACATTCTGAAGAAGGAGATGCGACTCATTCTTAAGAAAAAGGTTGGGCCACCTCATTAAGGGATATGGTTACCTCTTTGAGGAGGTGACTGATAACTCTAAAATATAAGTCACATTCATGGATCATTTATCATGTTTAAGTGTTGATAAATACTACATGAATGAGAATATCTATTTTTATATGGCTGAATGTGATGAAAATATGACCAAGTCCTATCATGCATCATTTCTTATATTTGACTGTATTATGAGACTAACCCCACTTGACTTCTTGGAAGTCAAATGGTTGAATTCTCAAATTTTTATAAGTTATGTGGATGCAAGGACTTAGGTGAAGTTTAATGGGAGCATTGTTGAAAATTATCTAGAAGAAGAAGAAGAAAATGGGTGCTCCACCTTTTTAGGAGGTTAGTGACGGAAAGAGACCGCGAGGTCATAAAAAACTCACGGTCTCATGTCAAAATAAAGTTCAAACTTAAAAATTTTATGAAACTAATTCGAATTGAGGGGTATAATGGTAAATATGAGTCAAATCCACAAGGAATTAGGGAAATTCTTGATGATCTCTTCGAATTTGATCAAATCGGACTATGAATCGGTGATAAAAATAGGGGAAAATGGTATTTTATGAAAGAGAACTTGAAGATGAATCCACGGAATAAAAAATCTATGAATTTGACTTTGATTTCGCGGAGAAATTGAAGATTGAAGTGAGGTGAAATTTCCAAAACATAAAATCACGAATTTATCGAAATTAAGGATGAAATTAAGCTAAATTACTAATCTAATACAAAATTAAATGGTAAATGCAGATATATTAGGAAGAAACACGATCCCTAACCCACAATTGTGATCGAATTGATCCAATTAATCGCCGAAATCAAGGTTATTCATAAAAAATCTGAAAATCACGATCGTGGAGTTCAAGCGTCGATTTCTTCTTCGTCGATCGTCGAAATCTTGATCTTAAGCACTCCGAGGACGCAGAAATTAGTCTAGAAGATATTAGAATCAAGATATTCTAGATATTTGGTATTTAAATAGTTCAATTTGATTGAATTGCTCTTGAATGCTTTACAAATATGAAGAACATTTCAATTTATAGGCGATTTGGGCGTAACCGTCTGATTAAACGCATCAACGGCTCTGATGAAATGCATGATTGTGAATCTTTACCGTTAAATCATGGCCATTGGATCGTGATCGGATGCTCGAGTTGAAGCCACGTTGCATGCGTTTTTAAACGCATCGAAAACGCTTGTAGTTGGATCTCGATCGGACCATCTTGATGCGTTTTGAATCGGTTTAATATCGATCGCTATAACTCCTTCCGATCAACGGTTCAGATTAAAATGCATTCGGTGAACCCGATCTCGCCACGTATCCCTCTTCACTTAAGTGAAGATCAACGCCTGAGATTTCACGCGCGATCGGATGTCCCACGATGCGCCACGTCGCATCACGCTCCTAATCATCAATCCCGATCGATCGGATGCTCTAGATTGCGCCACGTCATCTGCGTGCTTTAAATAATATGAAAAATCAATTTTAAATTAGAAAAATTGATTTTTAACCCCGTAAAATCCTTAAAAATTTAATTAAAATTTAGCAAAATTCTGAAAAAATCCCTAAAAATTAGAAAATTCATAACTTTCAAAATATAACTCCAAATTAATCCAAATTTCTTTCATTTGATCAGAAATTTAATTATCTATCATTTTAAAAAGACAAATTTAATAAATAAAAAGAGATTTAATTTCTATTTTAAAAATACATTCATTCCTTTTTAGATTTTAACTTTAGAAAATTAAATGAATGCTTATAAAAATGATTTCTCTTATTATTTAACATTAAAATCTACTTATAATCTCAAGGAAAGATGGGTTATAAAATAATTTATCTTTAATTCATAATAATTAGCCCTAAATTAAAGTATTTTGAGATTATAATAACGTTTTCATAGAATGATAGATAAATACTCATAAATATGATAACATGCATGGTAATGAAATCTTTTATGCCTTAATATGCATTAATAATCATGTATTATCATGTGTAACTAGAAATTTATCAGTTATTAAACCACGTTATTGGGGGGGGGGGGGGTCAACCCATTCCACCTTTTTAGGAGACTATTCATGCCATTTCTCTTAGAAGTCAATGATAGTCAAAGTGATTCTTGAGAAGTCAACGGTGGTCAAAGGCATTCTTGAAGGGCCAAAGAGGTCAAACTTCTTCTCTTTTATTTATTATTAATCAATTTACATATTTCCTATTTTTTAGGAAAGATCCATATTTTTAGGAAGAGAAAGAGGTAAGCCCACCTCCTTAGGGAAGTGGTAAGGTTAACATCTCTTAGAGAGTGGTCAACCCACTCCTCAAGGAAGTGGTTGTGGACCCACCTCCTTAAAAGGGTCTCTCCCACCTCTTTGGGAGGTGATTATGGTCGTGGCTTATGGATTCAATCTCAACCATTCATTTGGTTGCACCCAAAAAGACTCAATCTCCACCATTGATTCAAAGGAACCTCTTAACCTAAAATTATAAAAGAATCTCCTTCTTCCTTTTTTTGTTGTTTTTTGGCTCTCTCTTAGCATCAGGCTACCAGAAGGAAAAGGAGAGGCTTAGGCCCAAGCTTGACATTTTTTGGTGTTCAAGTTTGTTGTGGAGGCAAGATCAAGTGGAGGATCGAGATTGTACCAAGTCAAGCATCACTCGGCCTAGGACTGGCATCGAAAACAGGGTTTGTGTGAGGATTTGGATATGATTTTCTCTTATAATCCCCTCCATGGATAGTGTAGAATCTATTTCCCTTTTTATATTTTAGATTTGTTTTCTTTTATTTTAACAATCTCTCATCATTACCCAATTTCCCGATTTCCTGATTTTTCGCCATTCTTCCATCATCTTCCATTCTATCATTCTCATTTCTCCATTCCATCATTCCATTCTCAATATTTTGATCATTATTTATCATAGAATATAAATATATATATTTATAATTTAGTTCATACCATATTCCATTTCTTTGTCCTTCCACATTTCTCCAAAAATCCCTTCTACCATTATTTTTTACTATAATAACATTTCTTCTCCCTAAAAGCACTAATCTCATTACCTAGGCTCGACCCTTACTTTACCATTATACAAAGTGAGGAATTGTAAATATTGTTGCATAAAATTGATTTAAAAAAACGACTCAAAATACCCCCCAAATCGAGTTTATCAGTGACTACACCCATATACATCCTTGGGGTGGTGGATCTCCACCCTTGATCACAAGCATGTGAGATTTATACCCTTGATCACCTAGAACGCTAAGAAACCCTCTCTATATAAGGCTCTATTTTCTCTCTCCTCTCTTGTTTTTTTGGTTCTATCTTAGCATTAGGCTACCAGGAGGAAGAGGAGAGGAGGTCAAAGCACAAGGATTTCATTGCTTGATGATCAATCTTGCAGTGGAGAAGAAATCAAGCGATGATCGCGATCAGAGCCGATTAAGCATCACCCAGCCTAGGATGGGAATCACAACAGGATTTCTTTGACGATTTGGACTAAATTCTTGTTCACATATTTCCTTTTATTTTATTTTAATTTAGTAGCTTTGACATCATCCACACTCGCAACACTTTCTCCCTATCACTGCGCATCGATTCATTGCTAAAACTAATGATTTGCTTGGGCATCATGAAGGGGTTTGTCTGGCGAATCAGATTGAGTTATTGTTTGTATTTTCTTTTCATTTTTCCTTTCATTTTCTTTTAATTTAGTAGCTTTGCCATTATCCACACTCGCAACTCTTTCTCCCTATCACTGCGCATTGATTCACCGCTACAATTGACAAATTGCCTGGGCATCACGACGGGGTTTGTCCAACAATTTAGACTGAGTTCTTGTTTCTATTTTCTTTTTAATTTTCCTTTCCTTTTATTTTAATGTAATAGCTTTGACATCATCCGCACTCGCAACTCTTTCAACCCTATCACTGCGCAATTTTTCCTCACCTTGCCATCATCTCACCCCCATTTCATTTCTTTTTGTATTAATTTTACATATTCTAATTTCTCTCTTACTTAAAAAAGAAAGCTAAAATTTTTCACTCATATTCATCTCTAAAAGCCCCATTTATGTTTGTACTTCTTTTGACGCTCTTGCTTCTTTTCACACGCTTACCTTTCATTTGAACATCTAATATCATGACCTCAGCTCCTTGTGGATTTGACCCTTGCTTACACTATAGTGAGTAAGGAAATATAAGTTTTGTTGCATAAAATCAATACACAACAATGATGGAAAACACGCATAATCAAGTTCATCAGGAACATGTCCTCCCTATTGACTCAATGTAGATTTGTTCACATACCATGGGGAAGGTTTAACTTAAAGAATAGATGGGTAATTTTATGTTGACTAAGATAACCTATTCAATAATATTGATCACAATCGATGAAAAGTGAAAGGTGGAATCAAGTACAACAAGAGAGAGAGAGAGGGCTCATGACTAGGGTTAAGAGACATGTGATCTATAGTACTAAATTTTTTTTACTAATAATTATATAATCTTTACTTGAATTGACCGTGGAGATTATTGATAACATGCAATCTAAACTGATAATTATACGATTATTAATGTAAATTAAGGTATAAAACATTCTATTCTTATGCATGTTATCATACTTTGAGTGCATATCTATCATTCTATGTAATTTAAAGTTATAATAACAAAATGCATTATTTTTGGGACAATCATGCATAATTGAAAGTGATATTTTATAATAGATTATCCTCATTTAAAAATTTGAGATTATAATTGAGTTTGAAATGCAAAATTATGAGAGAACGTTTTTTATGTATCATTGGCTTTTTAAAATTTTATCTTTCAAAGAAAATGAGTATATTTTTTAGTTAAAAATTTATTCTCTTGTTATTTATTAAAATTGAATTTCTATAATGATAAATTATTTAATTTTTGACATAAAATTAGATTAAAAAGGACTTGTATTTTGAAAGTTATGAATTTTAAAAAAAAAATTTAATTGTTATGGAATTTTTATGAATCTTTGTAAATTTAAAATACTAAAAAATGGTTATATATGTGTGCATTGACGTGGTTCACAGGACACTTTTTTGTTGATTATCATCATGATTAACATCACTTTTTGTGCTAATTCCCTAGCGGTGAATTAACCAATTTTTGGGCCCTATCTATTCCATCTCTTGAGTCCAGCAAAAAACCTCCCCTCCATCAGACTCCATATCACTTTTGACTATATCTATGAGGGTTCACCCACCATGGTTTCTTTCTATTGTGCCTGAAAATATCTACTTCTACAAATTTGTGACGTGTTTTTATTGTTGGTTCCTATGCAACAAATCTTCTTATTCAATAGAATTGCTTCTATGATCTTAGGAACACTGGCTGAATGCGACTACATGTCCACATGTGGTGGCATCCATGCATGCCACATGGCGCACACTTGTGCACATCATTAGTGCACACGATTAGTGGTTAAACACCCTATTAAGGGCATGAGCTAACCAAGTATGTGCATCGCCCTTATATGCCTAATTTATGTTTTTAATTCTTTACAAGTGATGTGGCAAGATGTGAGACATTCGATTCATGAATTGAATTGCAATAATTAATTTTCACTTATTCAGAAGGGTATGTGGCAGACTTTGATTGGGTGATGATTCATGTAATAAAACAGAGTGAATCTTGGACGTCAATCAAGAGAGTTATCACGATTAAGATTCAATACTTATAAAATGTAATTTATACATGTAATTATGTGATTATTAATACAAATTTGGGCATAAAACATTATATTCTTATGCATGTTATCATACTTTGAGGGCATATATATCATTTTATACGTTTTAAGTGATAACCTCAAAATGCATCATTTTAGGGAGAATTATGCATAATTAAAAATATATTTTAGGGTAGATTATTTTCATCTAAATTTGAGATTATAACTAGGTTTTAATGTTAAATAATAAGAGAAAATACTTTTTACCCACTCATTTATTTTCCTAAGTTTCAATTTATAATAGAAATGAGTGTTTTTTGAAATAAAAATGTATTCCCTTGTTATTTATTAAATTTGACTTTTTAAAATGATAGATTATTTAATTTCTGATTAAAAAAATTTTGGATTAATTTGGAGTTATATTTTGAAATTTATGAATTTTCTAATTTTTAGGGATTTTTTAGAACTTTTCCAAATTTTTCTGAATTTATTTTTGTTGAAAACATAAAAAAATGGTTTTTAATGCGCGCTAACATGGCAGCTGATGTGACGGGCCTATGACGTGTCACCATGTGGCAATGAGTGGATGTGCCACATGGCACACACGTCGGTAAAGGAGTGCATGTGCGGGTATGCGTGTGTGCACGTGTGTGATTAGTGGGATAAGCATCCTTTTCACAATATAAGCTAATCCACTTAACACTCACTCCTTATATAGATGATTTTTGCCTCAATTTTTGTCATGTGGGACTATCTTTATGTTTATTTTATTGTAGGTGACATGGCGCACTCTAGAGTGTTCGATTCACGTATTGAATTGAAACTATCAATCTTCACTTAACTTAGGGGGTTCACGACGCATTCTGATTGAGTGACAATTCATCTTAAAACCTTCATTCTCAGCTGTTGATCTGAAGAGTTATAACGGCTGCGATTAAATATGCCTGATAAACTTTGATAAACGCATGGTGACATCTCAAACATCAATTTTTGATTGAACAGACGCGATCGTGATACGCTTTTTCTTCACACGCAGAGTGAAAAAAATTTGGGTGCTTCATCTTCGATCAAACGGACGCAACTTAATGAAAACCATTTGCATCCAAGAATTTTATCTAAGCCATTGATTGAAGATGAAGAGTGAAATCTAATGGTCACTCCCAAAATTGCTTATTTCATACGCATGTTCTTCAACAAAAAATGTATTCTTGGACGTTTCAAGCTATTGAACTGTTTAGACATCTCAATCCTTGAATCTCTTGATTTCTTCCTCTTCTAGACTCATTTCCATGTCAAGGGAGTACTTGAAATCAAGATTTTGTCGAAAGAATAGGGAGAAGTTGCCTCTTAAATGCCGAATTTTATCTTTGAATTTGCGGAATGAAAAGCCCTTGATCTGGCGATTAATTGGATTAATTCGAGTGTGACTTCGGGTTAGATTATGCTTTTTCATTCTAATCTTCCGCCTTGTATCATTATCTTTCAATTTTGAATCGTAGATTAAGCTAATTTTAGATTTAATTTGGTTTTCTCTCTCTTCACGATCGATTTTTTACTTAATTTTTGCTCTTTTATTTAGCTATGGATCTTGATTCAAATAAAGTGATTTTTTATTCGGTGGATTTTTATTTGAGTTCTCTTGATCTGGCGATTAATTAGATTAATTCGAGTGTGACTTCGGGTTAGATTATGCTTTTTCATTCTAATCTTTCGCCTTGTATCATTTTCTTTCAATTTTGAATCGTAGATTAAGCTAATTTTAGATTTAATTTGGTTTTCTCTCTCTTCGTGATCGATTTTTTACCTAATTTTTGGTCTTTTATTTATCTATGGATCTTGATTCAAATCAAGTGATTTTTGATTCGGTGGATTTGTATTTGAGTTCTCTTTCCAAATGTATTAAATCCTTAATTTCTCACCTCAATTCATCATCCGATTTGATCAAATTTCAAGAACACCTCGAAAATACCTTAATTCTCTATGGATTTGACCCTTATTCACCACTAAACTATTTAATTCATGATTATTTCTCAAAATTAGTGAGTTTGGAATTATTTTTGACACTTATCCATGTATATTCAATGATCGCGTGGATTCGTCTCATCAAATACATCCGATGCACTCCTCACGGCAATGCGTAGAAGTATTGTGGGCATTGGTGGAAGATCAAATGATGAACGTTTCACAATGATTCACATACACACAATGCTGCGGAAAAATATAGATGTTCCATCTTAGATCTGACTGACACGACTAAAAAACATCAATTCGATTCCAAGCGTTTCATTTGAGCTGTTGATTGAAGCTGAAGAGGCAGATCAAATAGCCATGACAAATTTCATCTATTTATACCCCCTCTCTTTGATGATGTCAAAACATTCTTGGATGTTTTGATTAATCAAACCTTTTGGACATCTCAATCCTTAAATCTTTTGCTTTTCTTGATACGAAAACAAAAAAGAGGGTGATCATTTTGTCTCAGCTTGATTAGGAGCTGGAGAAATGATTACTTGATATATTGCACCATAAGGAGCAGACAATTGGTTGGACCTTGGAAAATCTTTAAGGATTGGATCTTTCATTATGCACGCATCACGTTTCCTTGGAGAACAATTTTAGACCCATCATGGAGGGCCAAAGAACACTAAGCCCTAAGGTATGGAAGCAGTGAAAGAAGAAATCCTTAAGTGGTTAAACCCAAAAATCACATACTCCATATCTGATAGCTAGCGGGTTAGTCCGATGCATGTTGTTCCCAAGAAGGGCGAGGAGATCCAAACACACCTTCCAACAATGTGGCGAGTTTGCATCAACTATCGGAAGCTTAATGCCACAACGAAGAAGTATCACTTCCCTTTACCATTCATCGACCACATCCTGGACCGTTTGGTAGGACATAGTTACTTCCACTTCTTGGATGGATATTCACGCTACAACCAGATTGCAATTCATTTGGATGCTCAAGCGAAGACGTCGTTTACATGTCCCTTTAGCATGTTTGCTTTTGAGATGGATGTCATTCAGATTATGTAACGCCCTCATGCCATTCTAGAGATGTATGATGGCAATCTTCTCCGACTTCCTTGGCAACATTCTAGAGGTCTTCATGCATGATATTTTAGTCCTTGGAGAGGACTTTGACAAAGGTCCTTGAGGTATACGTCAAGGAACGGCTGGTGTTGAGTTGGGAGAAATCCCACTTCATGGTATGAGAGGGAGTAGTGCTAAAGCATCTCGTCTTGAACAAAGGACTAGAGGTAGACAAGGGAAAGATTGAGGTCACCCAAAACCTCCCTCTACCTACCACATTACGAGACTTACAAAGCTTCCTCAAGCACGTTACCTTGTACCACAGGTTTCTTCAGGACTTTTGATGGAACGATTTGATGCGGTCATTAATTACACACTGATTCGTGTCAACAATAAATCCAAACTTACTAATTTAATGAAAATATCTCGAATTGAGGGGTATAATGGTAAATAAAGGTCAAATCCACAGAGAAATAAGGAATTTTCGAGAGATCTTTTGGAATTTGATCAAATCGGACAATAAATTGGTAATAGAAATTAGGGAAAATGGTAGATTTCCAAAGATAACTCAAAGACAAATCCACGGAATCAAAAATCACTCAATTTGGATTAGTATTCGCGAAGAAATCAATGAACGAAGTGGAGAGAAATTTCCAAAAATCGGAAGAACGAAAATCGAAATTAACGATGAAATTAAACTAAATTACAATCCTAAATTACAAATTGATGATACATAACAAAATATTAGAGGGAAAACACATATTCTAACCCGAGATAGCGATCAAAATGATCCAATTAATTGTCGGATCGAGGCTTTTGATTCCGCGATTTCGAAAACGAGCATCGGTGTTCAAGAGACAAATTCTCCTTAATCTATCGACAAAATCTCACTTTTAATTACTCCGTGGACGCGGAAATGAGTCTCGAAGAGATTAGAAGTGAGAGATTTAATGATATAAGGGTGTAGATAGATCAATTTAGCGAAATCATCCAAGAATGTCTTACAAATTCGAAGAGCACCTTAATTTATAGGCGATTTGGGCGTAACCGTCGGATGAGGCGTTTTAATCTTTATCAACGTTCCAGATGAAACATGTGAGGGTGAAGCGTTACGGTTAAATCTTGGCCCTTGGATCGCGGATGGACGCTCCCGATGAAGCCTCGCGATATGCGTCAGAAAATGCATTGAAACTGTCGCCGTTGGATCGGAATCCGACGCTCCTGATGCGTTTCCGTTCATTTTAATCTCGACCGTTATAACTCCTTGTTGGACGGTCGTCATCATTTCACTTAAGTCCCAATTAAGCACGTGGTTGATTTGTGATTCGATGGACTTCGAATGCATTGTATCAACGAGCAATAATCCACGAGCTTTCGATCCAACGCATCGCATTAATCCACGTCGCTTGAAATTTAAAAGAAGGGTGGAACATAGTCACACACGGTAAAAATAAATCGGACTCGTCGGGTTTATAATGTGAAGCGGATATGACGGTCAGCTTAAATCCGACTAACGGATGCTTATATGTACTATAACCCTATATTACGAGTTTATATAAGTATGCACACGTGTCACCTCCGCGCCACGCAGGCGCTTGCGTGGGTTCGCGTGGCTCTGCCACGTGGCCTTGCGTGCCACGTTGCATCCACATGGGTCCCGCGTGGTAATTACCCCCTTTTTTTTCTTATTTAATTAATTTCAATAGTTTTAAAATAAAAAATATACTTAAATAAATTCAGAAAAATTCTAGAAAAACCCTAAAAATTAGAAAATTTATAACTTTCAAAATATAACTCCAAATTAATCCAAATTTTTTTCATTCGATCTTAAATTCAATTGTCTATCATTATAAAAATTCAAAAATATTTAAATAAATAGAGATTTAATTTCTATTTCAAAAATATATTCATTTCTTTAAGATTTTAACTTTTAGAAAATTAAATGAATGTTTATAAAGATGATTTATCTCATTATTTAACTTTAAAAACCACTTATAATCTCAAGTAAAGATAGTTTATAAAATCATTTACCTTTAATTCATCATAATTAACCCTAAATTAAAGCATTTTGAGATTATAACTTAAAATTTCATGAAATGATAGAAATGCACTCAAAGTATGATAACATGCATACAAATGGAATGTTTTATGCTTTATTTTGCATTAATAATCATGCATTATCATGTTAAGATTGGATGTTATCAACTTTTATAAAGTTTCAAAGCTGTTGAGCACCCTTCTTTGAAAAGACAAAGATTTCATCATCAATAAAGAAGGGGAGAGAGCATTCAAGATTTTGAAGTAAGTCTTGATCAAGGCGCAAATTCTACAAAATCATAATTATGACTTACCTTTCAAGAACATGTGCGATGCTTCAAATTATGAAGTGGGAGCAATTTTGGGGCAATGGGTGATAAGAAACCATTTAATTTTTTATATAAAAAATTAAACAATCCATCATTCTATACATTTTAATTTAGCAAAAAACAAGATAACTAATTTTGAATAACACAATACATTGAAGTTACTTAAGAAAATAAACTAAATAATTTTTGAGTGCATAAAAAATGTTTTCTCTTATAATTTACATCAAAAACTCACAAGAAATATCAAATATAATTAGGATAATCAATTTAAACCAACTTTCTTGATTTTTGCATGATTATCCCTTAAAATAATGCATTTCAAGATTTTGAATAAAAATTACATAGAACGATGAATATGCACTCAAAGTATGATAACATGCATAAAAATGGTATGAATTATACCTTAAAATGTACCAATAATCATGTAATCTCTGGTATAAATTGCATATTGTTATTGAGCATGAGCGATAATTTTGAGTTTACTTTAAAATTAAGAAAGAAATTAAAATTTAAAGTGAAAATTTAGATGAGGATAAATGAAAATAGTAAAGAGAGTAGAATGATCGACATGATTGATGGAGTGATGCACGTCGAAGGCAAGAGGGCGAGATGCACATGTGCAATGATGTCAAAGTTACTACATGAAAAAAAATGCATGTCTACAATTTATGGAGATGTTCACAAGCCAAAAGCCAATCCAAATCATCGCAAAAACCTAGTCAACATGCCTGTCTTATGCTAGATGATGCTCAATCAGCTCTAATAGAGATCTTTGTTTGCTTCCTTCTCCATGACAATATTGTATCATAATATGTTCCTCCTTGGGCCTTGACCTCCTGTCCCTTTCCTTTTGGTATTGCGATGCTAAGAGAGAGCAAAAAAAAATCTGAGGAGAGAGAAAAGAAACATTTTTATAAATGGGATCCTAGGGTTTGAGGGTAAAGAGGGGTAAGAGAGCCCAATTGCTAAATTACTTTTTCCCTTCTCGATTTTTTTTTATCAAAGCCTCTAAATGGATGGTGAACGGATGAATCAAGCCCTAAATTTTTTTTCTCAAAGCTCCCTCGAAATCATGAGATATCATGAATTTAATTTTGATAAATCATGCCTATTTGATAAAGGCTGTAGCTTGCGCATTTATTGGACCAAAAAAACGTGTCATCCTTTATAAGTGTAGAGGGAATTTTTTTTACAAAAATAAATCTTAGAAGTTGGAGGGTTTTTCTATAAAATGCTCTTCAAAGTTGGAAAAATCCCATAAAATTTCTAAAACTTCCAAGAAATCTCTAAACTTAGAAATTCAATATCTCGCAAAAATATAAATCCTTTTTATGAATTTTTCTTCATTGCATTAAGAATTTATTTATTTATATTTTCATTTAAAAATTCTTAAAATCATGAAAATAATTAAGGGTTCATTTAATAAAAGTTAAGCTTGGTCCAACCTCCTTTAAAGTAAGGAAGTTGACCTAACTTTTACTTCCCAAGTAATTGTGGATCATCCTAAGTAATTCTTAGGATGATCCCTCTATTAAATTAAAACTTGATTGAGCCCTTCTTTCATGATAAGATAGTGGGTGCTCTTTGGAGAAAGAGCTCATTGAATTGATTTGTATGAATCCATGAATAGTATTATGTCTAACTATCAATCAGGTTGATTCATATTACGATTGTGTATGTAGTCCTTGGACTTGAGATACCAAAGACATCTTGTGGATGGATGAGCGTGTTTTGATTATGACTTACGAATCCCTAGCCCTATGATCTCTAAAACGTTAATATTGGATAAGGCATCAAGTCATCGAATATGATTGTGTGGTCAAGATGAGATCATCCACCCTTGGTATTTGAGAAGACTGACTCAAGGAATGAGATGCGATAAAATCCTTGGCCAAGGTAGTAGAAATCTTAGAGGAGTTTCCGGTGATTTCCTACATATATCAGTACTAACTTGAGCGATTGATTAGGGTTTGATAATTAACCGTACCATAAGTAATTCATGAGTCTCATGCACATGAAGGATTAGAAATACATGGTAACCAATGATGGAAAGGTTCCATAAGGGAGTTCTTACATACTCCATATATCCTAGAGTATGTGTTGTAGCTTGGCACCTAACAGGCTGACAACTCAACCTATTGATTGGGTTAAATTGATCCTTGATTAATTAATCTTTATATTGGTGTGGATAATTAATTAAGGTTGACCAATTAGGTGTTATTGGACCTATAGAGTTATTAACTAGTGAGATATATAGACCTAGAGGGTCACACACATAAGTTCTATAGATATTGGTAGAAATAGACATAATTATAAGGATTTTTATGAAAAATCCACATACCAAATATCTATAAATATGGGGAGAACGACCACAACTCACGGGGCCCATGCAAGCTGTGTGAGAATTCTCTCCATTATTCTCTTTATCTCTTGGCAAAGAGCTTTGAAGACGAGATCCAACTAACTAGAGATCGTGTGAATGCCACTAGAGGCTAAACACTTGAATAACTTCAAGAACTCTTTTAAGGAAACCCTATAAGTATGTTTTCTCATACATACTAAATGATAAGATCATTTGTTCTTGGTTCCTCAATATTTCAAATATCCAATTCAATTTATTCCATTACATTGGATGCTTTGATTAAAATTTTGGAAGGCTTATCAATCTCAAAACCTGACAAAATTTTAAGAAAACCCCTTATATTTATATCTATATCCACCAACACCCATTGAACTTATGTGTGTGACCCTCTTGGTCTATATATCTCTCTCTTTAATGACTCCATTGACCCAATAACACTTATTAATTAATTATATCAACATATACATCAATGGACTAAGAATCAATTTTAACCCAATTGACAGGTTGAGTTGTTCGTTCAGTGGGTGCCAAGCTACACCACGTGCTCTAGGAGATATGGAGTATATAAGAACTCATTCATGAAAGCCTATCATCATTAGTTACCATGTACATATATTCCTTCATCAACGTGAGACTCATGAATAACTTAGGGTATGGTCAGTTGTCAAACCCTAATCGAATACTCAATTTAGTATTGATGCAATTAGATAATCATCAAGAAAAACTTTCCTAATATTTCTAATACCTTGACCAAGGATTTAACCACATCTCATTCATTGAGTCGATCTCCTCTTATACCGAGGGCAGATGGTCTCATCTTGACCACTCAATCACCTTCAAGGACTTCATGTCATATTCAATCTATCACCTTTTGGAGATCCCATGGCTAGGGATTTGCAAGTCATAGTTAAAACATGATATCCATTCACAAGATGTGTTTGGTGTCTCAAGTGGAAAGACCACTTACACAACCATGACATGAATCAACCTAATTGAAAGTTTGGCATAATGCCATTCAAGGATTCGTATGGATCAATTAAGTAAACTCTTTCTCCAAAGAGTATCTACTATCTATCCTTGGTGTCTTTACATCGATGGTCACATGATCAACCATACTCAATATATGAGTCGGATAAGATAATGTTATTCTTTCCTGATAGTTCAATGTCCTTCTCAAATATCCCATGAATAGGAATATTTAGAACTTATGTTCAAAGACTAGTGATCATAGTATTATGATCTTATCATAATTCACTTGGTTATTTCATATGCTTATGAACTTTATTACAAACATCACACAAGAATAACATAGAATAAAAGTTCATTTCAATAAATATAAACAAAAGATGAAAGTGTGATTGGCTTGCATGCCACATAATTTCTATCAGGAAGATGAGTAAAATTTGAAATGATATAG